>OY744516.1:228869544-228879544 GCA_963556195.1 Sepiola atlantica
CATATATATATATATGTATATATATATATGTATACATATATTTGTGTTCATATATATATATATGTATACATATATATGTATATGTATGTATATATATGTATACATATATATATGTATATAGCAACGAGCACTTAACTCCTGCTTCTCCTATATATTCTTCTCCAGATATATAGATGACATTCTAATCCTTACATCCTCTCAAGACGAAGCCACACAAATTTTCAACACCTTCAACAACACCGACCCCCACATACAATTCACCATAGAACACCCCAACGAGTCTGGCTCACTCTCTCTCTCTTTGATTTCAACCTTAACATCACGGAAGACGGCTCTATACATACTAACTTCTATAGGAAACCTGCCTGCAAAAACATTTTCATACACTTTAAGTCTGCCCTGCCTACAAAAGCCAAATTAAGTTATGCCCATAATGAAATCACCTGAATACAAAATAAATGACAAAATATTACACACTAAACACTTCCACCAAACCCTCCAAACTAATGGCTACCCCGCCCCCACCATAGCCCACCCAAATAAGCCCAAAACACTCTTGCTGTTATGTAAGATTTTAGAAAAAAAGGATAAATAAATAGTAAGTCATATTTCGTATTCGATTTATTGTTATTGTTTTTGTTCCTTACAACTTGCATCTTACCCGGAACTTGCATTGCCCACAGCCCTTCAAAAACTTACTACTATATGTATATATATATATATGTATATATATGTATATTTATATATATATATGTATGTATCCACATAAAATTTATAAGGAGATATAATTTTTCATGTATCAATTTTCAGTATTTACTTCAACTAGAGCTAGGTAGTAAGCTATGAAAATATATTTATGGCAATTAAGCCGCGCAGAGGCTCCAGCTTTTCATCCCCGGGGAATCCTCAGGCTAAAATGCATGGAGTTATTTTTATGAGTGTTTTATATACACCGTAAGCTAGTTAACCAATCAGATTCTTTATTGTTTTCTCGGCTAATCATGTGGCTTTCCACGAACAAAGATGTGGTTAGTGTTACTTCCTATATCCTATTCTATTATTGTGTTTCCTATAGATTTCTTTGTTGTCTCAATATAATGGGTGAATTTATTTAAACGCGTGGTTCCTTGTATTTCTATTTTAGGTTTTAATTTTTAAATTGTTAGGTTTTTGTTAAGTTTAGTTTTTTACTTATTTGCTAACGATACATAAATAAATAAATAAATAAATAAATAAATAAACACATACACATACTTAACTATATATATATATATATATATATATATATATATATATTTATATATATATATATATATATATATATATGTGTGTGCGTGCGTGTATATGTGTGCACGTGCGTTAGTGTGTTAGTATGGTTGTTTGTGTAGAAATTGAAATAGAAAAATGAGATATACCAATACAATATTATCAAATTAATTCATCTGGATATATTTTAATAGTTCGTTTTTATTGTTAAAAGTCTTCAATGGAAATGACCGAAAATATGTAAACTCAATGGCGTTGTTAGGATTAGGGTTTGGGTTGTTTCCTACTGTTCTTAATCGTCTTTTTTCCAACGCATCTGTTGTATATTGTTGATACAACAATAAACACACACGCGTGTATTATCAACAATACTCGACGTGTAGTGTTTGCCTACGGGCACAGAGAACTATTCTATATCCCCTGTACGTGTGCAGTTCAATCAATTGAATGTCAGATGTTCTCATTTTTAATCACGAATGTATATATGTTGTGTCAAAGAAAAGACAACCGAATGAGTTTCTTATTAATAAATGTGTGAAATTCACAAGTCAATCTAGAATAATAGAAATAAAATATTAAAATGTGTGAAATTCACAAGTCAATCTAGAATAATAGAAATAAAATAATATTAAAATGTGTGAAATTCACAAGTCAATCTAGAATAATAGAAATAAAATAATATTAAAATGTGTGAAATTCACAAGTCAATCTAGAATAATAGATTAAATAATATTAAAATGTGTGAAATTCACAAGTCAATCTAGAATAATAGAAATAAAATAATATTAAAATGTGTGAAATTCACAAGTAAATCTAGAAAAATAGAAATAAAATAATATTAAAATGTGTGAAATTCACAAGTCAATCTAGAATAATAGAAATAAAATAATATTAAAATGTGTGAAATTCACAAGTCAGTCTAGAATAATAGAAATAAAATAATATTAAAATGTGTGAAATTCCCAAGTCAATCTAGAATAATAGAAATACAATAATATTAAAATGTGTGAAATTCACAAGTCAATCTAGAATAATAGAAATAAAATAATATTAAAATGTGTGAAATTCACAAGTCAATCTAGAATTATAGATTACATAATATTAAAATGTGTGAAATTCACAAGTCAATCTAGAATAATAGAAATAAAATAATATTAAAATGTGTGAAATTCACAAGTAAATCTAGAAAAATAGAAATAAAATAATATTAAAATGTGTGAAATTCACAAGTAAATCTAGAATAATAGAAATAAAATAATATTAAAATGTGTGAAATTCACAAGTCAATCTAGAATAATAGAAATAAAATAATATTAAAATGTGTGAAATTCACAAGTCAATCTAGAATAATAGAAATAAAATAATATTAAAATGTGTGAAATTCACAAGTCAATCTAGAATAATAGAAATAAAATAATATTAAAATGTGTGAAATTCACAAGTCAATCTGGAATAACAGAAATAAAATAATATTACGTACTCTACACACTTAATTTTTACAAAAGATCATTAGAAATGCTGAAAATCCACATATATATACCAATACAATATCATCAAATTAATTCATCTGGATATATTTTAATAGTTCGTTATTATCGTTACAAAAGATGTAAACTCAATGGAGTTGTTAGGGTTAGGGTTTGGGTTGTTATGCTACTGTTCTTCAATCGTTTATTTTTCCAACGCATCTGTTGTAGATTGCTGATACAACAATAAACAGACACGCGTGTATTATCAACAATACTCGACGGGCACAGAGAACAATTCAATATCCCCTGTACGTGTGCAGTTCAATCAATTGAATGTCAGATGTTCTCATTTTTAATCACGAATGCTGATTTGTTGTATTGATGCGTGTCAAAGAAAAGACAACCGAATGAGTTTCTTATTAATAAATGTATTAAATTAACAAGTCAATAATAGAAATAAAATAATATTACGTACTCTACACACTTCATTTTTACAAAAGATCATTAGAAATGCTGAAAATCTCAGAAATAAAAATGTTCAAAAAGAAGTAGATTAAAAAAAAATCTGTAAAGCCACCCGAAATATAAAAAAGTGTTCATAAATTGTGTCCTTGTCTCTGTAACTCTCTACATTATATATATATATATATATATATATATATATATATATTTCAAATAGATTGGTTGTTCTTTTTTTTATATATAAACATTGATGATAAGTATTAAAATGACAATAAACGCCCTTACAATGCAAGACAGATTTTTTTTTTAAAGAGAAAACTAATCTCTGAAAATGGAGAGTGTCTCCGAAATATATCAGATTAAAGTTTAAAAAATAAATAAATAAATCTGTCTTGCATTGTAACGGCGTTTATTGTCATTTTAATATATATATATATATATATATATATATATATATATATATATATATATATATATATATATATATAGATATATATATATTAAAATATAAAGGCGTTTATTGTCATTTTAATATATATATATATATATATATATATATATATATATATATATATATATATATATGATAAAAAATAGAAAAAATGTTTCGAAGAAATGGAAAATGAAATAATCAAACAAAATATTAGTTAAATATATGTCTACGTTTCACCTTTATTAGAATGTTTAATCAGGACGGGAGATTGAAGTAAAAAGAAAAAATACAACAAGAAGTACTATTTTATTTTTCAGACTTTGGTACTTGTTGCTGTATTTTTTTTTCTTCAATCTCCCGTCCTGATGAAACATTCTAATAAAGGTGAAACGTAAACGGATATTTTTTTTTATTTATTTCATTTTCCATATATATATATATATATATATATATATATATATATATATATATATATATATATATATATATATATATATATATGGGAAGAGAAGGATGAAGGTAATCCGACGTGATGGGAAAATGAAAAAGGAAAACCAAAAAATGGATGTTTTTTATGTGTACATCAACGTTTCGTCTTTATTTATAAGACTTCATCAGGATGATAATATAGAGAAAAAATGTCATGCAAGTACAGATACATGTAGGGTAGACATATTGGGATGAAAAATAAAATGAAATAATGGCCACTACTGGGTGGACGTCCGTACTTTTTATTCTCCAACATATATATATATAGTATTGGAAGTTTTACAATCATTAAAACTCTATGGAAAAAAAATTAGTTTAAAGTCCTTTGTTGAAAAACTAATTTGCTTGTAAGTCAATTAACTTTTTCAGTCGCTACATTAGTTAGCTTCCAAGAATTTACGCTGGTATTTACATCATTTAAACGATAATCGGCTGTCTACCATGAAAAACTGTTTCGAGAATTAAATTATATTTATATTCAATTAAATTATATATATTGTATTTTATTTAAAAACGATGCATTACACTGTCTGTCTGGTGTATCTGGTTTCATCGTCTTGGAAAAACGGTAACAGACACTGTAATGTAAAGTTTAAAATAAAATATTTTCATTAACTATTTGAGGTTTAAGATATAAATGAATTAATTATTCCTACTATAAAAATGGAACGAAAATGAAGGGTACCAGCTTTGAAGCGTGTGGATCGTTTTGCATGGTGGGCACTTGTTTTCAGAGTAAAAATAACTTGTGTTAATATTGTTTTTATAGGTGGCATTCATTTGCATATAAGGATAACACCTGCTTTAAGAAGGAACGAATGGAGGAAGACAGTGGTTGTGTTAGTGTCATCAGAGAGTGAACATTGAGATTGAGATTGAGATTGAAATTGAGATTGTTCGTTGCGGTGTTGTCGAAGAAAAGTAACTTTAAATTAATTACCGGATTACAAGCTATTTCGGCGCGAAGAAAAGCTTTTAGAGTTTTGCGATTTAAGGTCAAGCAAAGATGTGATATCGCCTTTTAGTGGAGAAGGTGATGTAGTCAGGTGGATAAAAAGTGAAATTTGTGGTAAAACTACAAAAGGTGCAAGACCTTGCTAGTTTCATTTCATCTTTTTCAGCATGGTGATGCGCTTGCTCTCTACCTTGAGTTGAGTAACGAAGACCAGTTAAATGCAGAACAGATTGGGGTTGGACAGCGTTCATTGAAAGGCCTTTTGAAGCGTGTGAAAAACTGAAACGATTCAGGTGGACTGGAGAATCGGTTGACGTGTATGCCAATACGATAAAAAGATTGGCTGGACTAGAATGGTAACTAGAGAGAGGGTTTGATCATACGGCCAAGCTTGCGTTCATTACGAGATTCCCAGACGACGTATATGTGACACTGCAACAGCTACCTCACGTAGAGAGAATGGACGTCAGTAAACTGATACCGACTGCACGGCTTTTAGTTAGCAAAAGAATGTGAGAGATTGGGACAGTGACAGCGAATGCGCAAAGCATTTCACTACGAAATGAGGTTCAAAGGGAATCACCAAGCATTCGGTGTTTTATGTCGAGGACCGAATTTAATTAAGGATTGCACGGAGTCACCTAGAGGCAGAGTAAGGTGCTATGAGTGTGAACAATTTAGGCACATTGCGAGGTATTGTTCTCAGGCACAGGGAAACGAGCAAGTGGGAGATTATGCGCCAGTAGCTACCCCGGCAACAGAATGAAGGCGCAACACGGGCCTCTTTCAATGATAGAAGTAGCAGTGAATAATACTGTAATGACGTCGCATGTCGATACCGGATGCACCACCATTTACTTAATTCCAAACTTGTCATATTCTGAAGCAGGAGTGGCACTGTGAAAACGGTTTATGAAAGGGACGTAAAATGTAAGGGAGCCCGGCAAGTGGAAATAAAAGTATGTGGAGTACGAATGAAAGTGAAAATGATTATAATGGATCACATGATTGACGGGACCGACATCATAATTGGAATGGATGTAATCAATGAGATGGCAGGTGTGACTATAAAAAAACTGAGGTGAAGTTTGGAGATGTACACTGTGCCGTAGCTGCCCATCAGCCGAAAGTTTGCAAAATCGAGGACAAATACTTTGAGGCATTTTGATAGAGAGAAATGAACAGTGAGATGGAAATTGGTACGGGAGTCTCCAGTGTTAAGTATTACAAGAATTCGATGGAGAGTGAGAAAAACTCAGAGTTTGAGAAGAAGGTTGAAAGATGGAAAGCGGACGGTATTTTCTTACCATGGAAGGGTGAAGGAAAAGGTGTGTTACCATTGATGGCAGTGGAGGCGTTTGGCAGGAGGAACTGCAATTGTGGACCTTAAGTCTGCCTACTTGCAGCTACATGTGGCAAAGGATTATGGCAGTACCAGCTTGTCTGTTATAAAGGAAGGATTTGAACTTAATGTTACACCAAAGATTATGGCAGCCGTTCTAAAAACTGTGTTAATAAAAGGAAATTAGAGAAAGGAGGCCACTTATTCATACATTGATGACATAATGGTAGATGTGACAAAGATATCGACAGAGGAAGTTGTGGAACATCTTAAGAAAATTGGGCTAACAGCAGAGCCGCCAGAATCCCTGGACGGAAGAGCGGCACTGGGCTTTAAGCTGATGAAAAGAAAGATGGGTGAGCTGATGTTCAAAAGGGTCAACGAGATCCTGGAGATGACATAAGACATGATTAGACGATAGTTGTTATCTATCTGCGGCAAGTTGATGCTTGCTTACGACTGGCATGTAGTTATGTGAAAAGAAGAGGAAGTGGAGTAGACTGGGAGGGCAGAGTTGATGAGAAAACTGTCAAAGTAACACAGGAGATTCTAGCTGATGTAGAAAAACAGGACCCAGGACATATCTGAAACAAAAACACGAGTGGTGTGGTGTGATGCAAGCAGTATTGCGGAGATTGGTGGTTTGGTGGTTGAAGATGCAGCATGGCTTAGAAAAAAGAATGGCTATAATCACATTAACGTGGCCGAATTAGATGCTGTTCTGAAAGATATCAATTTAGTTATAAAATGGGGATTAACAGAGATCTAAATAATGACTGATCTAGCCACATTACTAATTTGGGTAAACTCTAAAGTGGAGGGGGGGCGGAAGAATACGAACCAAGTGTGCTGGATAATTGTAAAGCGGAAATTGGGAATACTGGGAGGGCTAATATCCGAATTTGGACTGTGAATAAAGGCAGTGTTTTTGACTTCAGAGAGAAACAAGGCAGATGCACTAACCCGAATAAAAAAGCAGTGGTTAGTTAAGAAGGAGGAGTTCCCGGTGTGCTGTCTAGGAACCGGAGAACTGGAAAAGTTGCATGCATCACATGGGAGTGGATCGAACATTGTATTTGGTGCAGAAGATTTATCCACTTATAAAACGGAAGGAATTTCAGAAGGCGGTCGAGAATTGTGTTCAATGTCAATCAATCGATCCTGCCCTGAATATAAATTTAAAAAACCTTAATGAAATTGGGACTGCAAACAATTGGAAAGATTAAGTATTGATATAAAACACTATGGTGAGGACGTATACTTGTCAATGATTGACTTTTGACCTGGGAGACTAGCAATATGGAGGAGTCGGTAGCTGCGGTTGCAGAGGAATTAGAGAAGGTGATGCTTGAACGAGGTCTAGTAATGGAAGTGATAATGGACAATGGCACCGTTTTTTGCTCAGAACTTCTTCAGGCGATGCTAAAAGATGGAAGATAAGAAAATATTACAGGGCAGCCTAGATAAATTTTTAATTATGAATAAGGCACTCAAAAAATACATCCCCAGAAATTGATGAGCAAGGCTCAGCCAGAATCCAAATAGATGAAGAGGTTTAGGTGAAGCCACCGAATGCACAATGTACGACGCAATGGGGAAGAGGAGTAATACCTGGAGAGCAATCGTATAACAACTTGAGCATCGATGGGGTGCCACAGCACATTTTTAGATTTAATGCGCGTGGTTCATGTAAATGATGATGTAAGCGCCGAACATGAGGGCAATGAAGGTGAGTCGGTTGCAATGCAATGACCGCAAAGAGAACCTAATGTGCCGATTTAGGCACAGGATTATGAGATGTGAAATTATTTTTGATGATCATTGGAGCGTGTGGTATAAAGTACAAAGGAATTTGCCGCTTTGAATTGTGTGTACCGTTTCGTAGGGTGAGCGCTCGATGTTCAGAGGAAAAAAGAACTTGTGTTCATAGTAAATTGATTTTTTTATAGGTGGCATTCATTTACATATGAGGAGAGCAACTGCTTTAAGAAGGAAAGTATTGGGAAGACAGCAGTTGTGTAAATGACAGCAGAGATTGAGATTACGATTAAAATTGAGATTGAGATTGAGATTTAGATTTAGATTAATATTAAGATTAATATTGAGATTGAGATTAAGATTGAGATTAAGATCAAGATTTAGATTAAGATTGAGATTGAGATTGAGATTAAGATTGAAATTACGATTAAGATTAAGATTAAGATGAAGATACGATTGAGATTAAGATTGAGATTTAGATTAAGATTGAGATTAAGATAAGGATTTAGATTAAGATTGAGATTAAGATGAAATTAAAATTAAGATTGGGATTAAGATTAAGATAAGATTGAGATTAAGATTGAGATTACGATTAAGATTGAGATTAAGATTAAGATTGAGATTGAGATTGAGATTAAGATTGAAATTACGATTAAGATTAAGATTAAGATTAAGATGAAGATACGATTGAGATTAAGATTGAGATTTAGATTAAGATTGAGATTAAGATAAGGATTTAGATTAAGATTGAGATTGTTCGTTGTGGTGTCGTCGAAGAGAAGTAACTTTAAATTGGTTACCGGATTACACTATTGTAGAACCTACGATCGAGCACTTTATTGGTGTCTTTCAAGTAATTCACGATATATGACTAGAAATTAATTCGTTGAACAGAACAGTTTTGCGCAACTTTCATGTCCTTTACGAAGATGAAAATCCACATATAAAAATACAAAACAATCCATAACTATTTATTATATGTGTGTGTGAGAACAGGAAGGTGATCACAACTGAATGGATCCTAATTAATGTTGGTGTCTCGGAATTCCTATCAACCTGAGCAATGATTCATTTTTAACTATAGTGAAAGATTGAATGAGCTTGTGCAAGGCTTGGTTGTCGTAAATCCCGGATAGTTTACGCAAGATCTCTTCTTCATGTCTTAGTGAACGACGATATCTCTACTCGTCCGAATGATGACGTCTGTACTATTTTCCACGTACGCTGATCGTGGTGACTATTTCTTGTTCCGGATAAAGCAATGCTCTAATATAATGATCGTCATGCACGGGCTACAGATAACATCAAAAAACGATTATGCTGAGTAAGCCGGATCAGTTTCAGTTGACGACTTCCAGCACTATTTCCATGAGTGGATTTTAAGCCACCGACGCAGTAGATAAGTAGAACGTAATCACATAAGTTCGGCATAATCACGTTTATACACCGGTTCTCGCTAGATCACCGAAGTAATGCGGATTGCAATCTCATCCTTACCGTGTTCTGCGGCTGTAGACGTTTAGCCAGAATACTTGAACTGCTCGATTTCTTCGACAATACTTTCGGTGAGAATGATAGAGGCTCATACCTTTGAGAATGATAGAGGCTCATACCCTTGAGAATGATAGAGGCTCATACCAGTGAGAATGATAGAGGCTCATACCATTGAGAATGATAGAGGCTCATACCATTGAGAATGATAGAGGCTCATGCCCTTGAGAATGATAGAGGCTCATGCCCTTGAGAATGATAGAGGCTCATACCATTGAGAATGATAGAGGCTCATACCCTTGAGAATGATAGAGGCTCATACCTTTGAGAATGAT
>OY744516.1:228882044-228922044 GCA_963556195.1 Sepiola atlantica
TTTTTAAATGGCCAGACTGCTCACCTCTCGAGCGCTGGCTTATCTAGTCCCACTTTCCCGACCTTGTGTCACATCTTACCTTGTGGGAGATAGATAAATAACTTGATTGTTGGGGTAATGGTCGTTTGATCAGTATCATTGGAGAGCCATGAATATTATAGCTGTCCTGTTTTTAAATCTCCGAAACAGTTACATGGTAAAAAACTGATGATCCCCATTTTAATATTTCACGCTTAAGTTAAGGTCCCCTGTTTTTGTTTCACTGTTAAATACTTGAATCCCCTTTTTCATTCATGAAATTTCCATCGAATGCTAAGTCTGCGATATCTTGGATTTAGTTAGTATCTCTGGGAATTTAAACTGCATTTTCCTTCTTTTTTTTTTCATTACTCAAAGCTTATACATATATATATACACATATATAAATATATATATATATATATATATATATATATATATATATATATATATATATATATATATATATATATATAGTATGAGAATATATATATATATATGGAAAGCAAGCTACGTAGTAACGTTCATGTTGTTTTAGAGTAGTTTGACCATTGGTCAATGAAAATAATAACCCGAGAGAATGAAACGTGAACATTTCTGTGGGGTTTAGATATATTTCATACTACTATTACTAAGCTCTATTAACGTATTGAGCACTGTTGAAGCAAATACTGAATATATATACAAAATATATTACATTACAATATTATACGTGTATATACATAGAAATAGTAATATATATATATATATATATATATATATATATATATATATATATATATATATATATTATTTCATGTATATACACATATAATATTATAAGGTGATATAATATATTGCGTCTTGATTTTCAGAATACATAATGTATCAAACATTCACAAAGAGGCTTCATCAGTGCATAACACACAACAGTTCGACTTCAAAATACAAGACGCGTCAAATTTGTCAATAAAAATATATTTAACTTTATATTCATATTTCATTTTATTTTATCACTTCAATAAAAAGGGAAACGTTGCTTAAACTGCGTTTTTTTTTTCATTTAAAAGTTCATAAAACATTATGTACACATTTGTTTGTTTATTTTCGTTAGAACTTTCATATTGACTTTTGAAAAACGATGTGCAATATTCACAAATAAAAGAACAATTATTTCATTCACCCCAACCGTTATTGTCCTTATTTCTTTTCTTTTCTTTTATTTTCTTTTCCTTTCTTTTCTTTTACCTCGTCCTTTTCTTCCTTTTCATTCTTTTTTTCATTTTTACCTTCTCTTAAGGAGTAACGACATATCATATCCTCATTCATTCTTATTATGAGTCACTTCCGGTGTAATTCTACATAACTTCCGCAGTAGTTTGATTCAATCGCTAATTTTTTTTTAAATATTTTAAATTGTGAATTCATCAAATTACGTCATCAAAAATTAGTATTAAAAATAATCATTATTTATTTAAAAAACACATTAAAAAAACTATGTAAGTTAAATATTTGTTCAATCACTACATCCGGTTATAGCTTATTTAAATTAAATTACACTATTTTTTATTCATGATTCTCAATTTATATTTCAATCTTATAATAATTATTCCTAGCACAATTTATATTAATTTCTAATTCAGTTAAGAAAATTTTGTATCGCACTTTGGAGATGCATGGAAAAAGTACAAACACAAACGCGAGTAAAATAATCATGATAAAATCGTATCCAAGAAAGAAAAACGCCGAATAGCAGACATTTTTGTCATAGCATTTCACAGGGTGAAGATAAATAAGGCAGAACAATTAAGAAAGTGCATGGCACTTTCTAGAGAGCTGAACATAATCTCGAACATAAACAAAATTACTGTAGTAGCAACAAAGCCACCATCCTCGGCCTTACATTCACAGGTAACATGAATTGGAACACATACATAGAAGACATTGTCAAGGCTGCTGCAAAGAAGATGGGCTCCCTCTACCATGCTAGAAAACTTCTCACACCTGAGAGTATCCTATACCTTAACAAAGCCAACATCCGTCCATGCATGGAGTATTGTTGTCACATCTGGGCTGGTACACTATCTACTAGTCTCTCCCTCTATCCTCAATTGTAGGAGCACTTGGAACAGCGCCGAAACCCTTTAAAAAGAAAACAAGAAAAATATTTAATTAGAGCATGGATTGACACAAAACAAAACAGTGAAAAAATGGCTTTTTAACGTTTGATACTTTTAAATCAAAGCTTCTCCCCTTCAATCACGAACGCATGGATCCTTATTTTGTCCACGTCGAAATAAAAGGCTCTCTCCTTGAGAAAGAATGCCCCTCACTTTGACGAGTTCCTAGAACTGACTTTCTTTCCAGATTTAAAATAGAAAAACTTACATCAAATCTGTTGCTAAGATCGTTGGAAAAATGGTTGGCTCATTCCAACTCTCCAGAAAGTACTTCACTCTCGATGCAATCCTCTATCCATATAAGAGTCGGATACATAAAAAGATGGAGCACTGCTGCCACATCTGGGGAGGCGCCGTCCTAAGCACTCTCCATTGCCTAGACAAAGTTCAAAACCGACTTCGCAATTTAGTGGGGTGTGCTCTCTTCTCTTCCTTACAACCCCTGTTTCTCACAGAAGAGACATTGCTACTTTCTCGCACATTATCGTTATTTTCATGGACGGTACTCGACTGAGCTCCAATTGATGGTTCCTCTTCGTAAGACATCCACAGCAAAAACCCGGCTTTCTACCACAACAGAAAAATATTTCTATCTCTGTGCTTAGTGTCAAGGGGAATTTCCATGGACAGAGTTTTTTTTTTCAAGGGCTTCCCGTCTTTGGTTACAAACACACAAACATATGGCGAAACCCGGAACAACAAGGCCTAACGATTGCATACGAAGTCATGGAAGCTTTGGCTCAGAACACAGAAAGATATTGCGACAGCCGGAACAACAAGGCCTAACGATAGCATACGAAGTCGGGGAAGCTTCAGCTCAGAACACACAAATATATGCCGACACCCAAGGTAAAAAAGCATCGCGATTGATAGCCATTAAAATGAGATAACTGCTTGTTAAATATTACAAGTATAGTAACATAAATATATGGTGTCGCTGTGTGCAAAAAAAAAATGAACTGTTCCAAAATTGAATAAAACGTCATGAATATAATTATATTGTCGTTGTTGACATAAAAGTTACATCTGTTTTATTTATTTAAGGGATATTTAGCTGACCATTATTTTTACGGTCAGATTGGGACTATTTATTTCAAAAACATTTACATTATTATGATAAATAAATTAAAACGTTCGTTTTATTTATTTAAAAATATTTAGCTGACAAGTGCTTTACGGTAAGCCGGAAAAAAGACGGTTAGTAAGCAACCGTGGAATTTTCACGGGGACCTGCTGGCGGTAGTAGTAGTAGTAGTAGTAGTAGTAGTAGTAGTAGTAGTAGTAGTAGTAGTAGTATTGATGATGATGATGATGATGATGATGATGATGATGATGATGATGATGATGATGATGATGATGATGATTAGCAGCAGTAGTAGTAGTAGTAGTAGTAGTAGTAGTAGTAGTAGACTGCAGTAACAACAGCCTCGGATGGTATCGCACAAAATGGTCGTGAATCGTCGAGAAGGGTGGAAGGACCAAGGGGGGAGAGCACCAACCAGACCTCGACTGGAAGTGTGCGAGACTACTAGAACTTTGGGAAGGCTTCTTCCCACTCACATTCTAAGAAGATCAACGGCTAGCGATAAATCAATGGTAAACAGCTGTTACTAAAACGCAAAATGAGTTGCAAAGGTTATTGAAAGCGGTGGAGAGTGCTGGAAATCTGAGGAGACTTGTTGTCACTCAGACTCCAGGGAACATAGCTGGTTATTGTCAGTAAGCAATCAGTTATAATGATTAGTATGAAAACTCTTATTGAGTAAATAAATCAATAAATAAATAAAACAATTATAATAATAATATTAAAACCAATAACAACTAGCGGCCCCATGTGATAACGTACGTACGAACATAAAATGTTTAAGCGTATTATTATATAGACTAACGGAATCCGAGGAAATTCCACAGTTTAACCATTCATCTGTTGTATATTTGCGGCCGTGCTTAAAAATATTTCCATCCTAATGCAGATGTCCGGCGCGAATGCAGAGCAAACGGTATCATTTTACTACCTTCGTTCAAACTAAAATATACTTATCATAGTTCTCTGGTTAATGTAGTTTCAAAATATATCTAGTCATTAAGAAGGGGTCTATCTACAAAACCCTTGTAGGAGTATTAACATATTTCCATTCTATGGACGCCCGGCGCGAACGGATACTCCAAGATAGTATTGTACGATCATTAAAAAAAAACAGATACTACACTTTGAAAGCCAATAGCGTGTATTTTAGTTCGAGTGTCACATTCGACACAATAGCGAACTTTAAAACATCACCTTTTTTACATCGCATTTTCGGCGATCAGGCGATATCATCTTTTTAAAAGGGATGGAGAGTGATAACGTACGTACGTACATGAAATTGAATTAGCTTAGTATTACATACAGGGTGTTCCAAAAGTCTTGGGCGCATTTTAAGTTCTTATATCTGCTGGACTATGAATGGTATTAAGATAAAACTGGTACCATTTTAAAGCTAAATTCATGAGGGTTTTGTCATGCTAATGATTTTTGTTCATATCTTTTCAGCCCCAGTAATGGCGTTCACTCAACCAGAAAATGCGTTTTGCGTCCTTGAATTTTAAAAAACTAAATCATGGACACGTGTTCAACGTGCATTTCGCACAGAATTCCGAAAAGAAGCCATGTCCAAGAAAGCTGTCTACTGACCATTATTCTTTGAAAGAGCATAAAAACGAAAGATGAGTAACGCAAAAAGATGTACAAAAAGAAATCGCAAGGTGTGAGATCTGGAGACCTGGGAGGCCACAGCATAAGAACGCGATCATCTCACCCAGACCGTCTAATCCATCTGTCTGAGAGTGTTGTGTTCAGATACTGTCTAACCCTGAGGTTCCAGTGCGGTGGCGCCCCCATCCTATTGGAAAATGAAGTCGTCAGACTCTTCCTTACTCCACTTATCCATTAACCAGTTTTCCAGCATATCGAGGTACGAGTCGCCATTGACTGCTGCTCTTTCAAAGAAGAATGGTCCGTAGACAGCTTTCTTGGTCATGGCCTGTTTTCGGAATTTCGTGCGAAATGCACGTTGAACACGTGTCCATGATTCAGTTTTTGAAAATTTAAGGACGCAAAACACCTTTTCTTAAATGAGTGAACGCCTGGGCCTGAAAAGATAGTAAAAAATCATTAGCATTACAAAAAAAATTAATGAATTTAGCTTTAAAATGGTACCCGTTTCATCTTACTACTACCATTCATAGTCCAGCAGATTTGAGCACTTCAAATGTGCCCAAGACTTTTCGAACACCCTGTAGATTGTAATAACAATACACATAAATGCATGAAATACAAACACGTGGGGTACAGTTTACTGAATGGTACAATCAGGTATATTTGAGAAAAACGTAATGTCTACTGATTATAAAAGCTTACCCATTGGTAGTCAGATATTTCAACTAGTATCTGTCTTAACTCGGTAAACGAAGGATCAATGCACACAGCAAAAAAATGTTCACTCTCCAAAGGAGATGCGTATTTATTTCACGTCAAAATCTGTCTTGATCCTTCTGGTATAATTAGTTACTCATAAGAACAGGTTGTATGTTTCTGGCGCGAAAGAGAAGAAGACGAAGAAAAGGAAAAGAAAGAAGTCTGCAAACTCCAGCGTTGAAAACTGAGCGTGTGGTCGAAACGAACGGATAATGCGTTCTAATCAGGTGAAGATTTCTACGTCAGAAGCGTAATTAAAAGTACTAACTGAACTCCGTGGCAAATGGCTTCGGAGTCAGGATATGGGCGGCCCAAGTGATGCGGATAGGTTACCACCGCAGACGAATGTGGTCGCAGCATGGCGTGTTCAAATTACGACGGGTATCTTTAGTCAATTGCACCTATACCCATGATAAAGCATTAATCTAACCCCCCTACTCTCGGTATAGTACCTTTAAAGGTTGGTAGAGAAGTTAAAATTTTTAGACAATCAAATTAAAAATGTTGAACTTCAAACTAAAAATAAAATAAACATCAAATTTAAAAAGCGTTTTCTTAGTCCCCCGAGTGGGGAAAAAAATTTCTATGGAGATATCAATATCATGGAGATTTGCTATATGTTTGTCTGAAGCCGAAACAATACCATTACTATTATCAATATCATGGAGATTTGCTATATGTTTGTCTGAAGCCGAAACTATACTATTACTATTATCAATATCATGGAGATTTGCTATATGTTTGTCTGAAGCCTAAACTATACTATTACTATTATCAATATCATGGAGATTTGCTATATGTTTGTCTGAAGCCGTAACTATTCTATTACTATTATCTATATCCAGGGGAGATTTGCTATATGTTTGTCTGAAGCCGAAACTATTCTATTACTATTATCAATATCATGGAGATTTGCTATATGTTTGTCTGAAGCCGAAACAATACTATTACTATTATCAATATCATGGAGATTTGCTATATGTTTGTCTGAAGCCGAAATTATTCTATTACTATTATCAATATCATGGAGATTTGCTATATATTTGTCTGAAGCCGAAACAATACTATTACTATTATCAATATCATGGAGATTTGCTATATGTTTGTCTGAAGCCGAAACTATTCTATTAATATTATCAATATCATGGAGATTTGCTATATGTTTGTCTGAAGCCGAAACTATTCTATTACTATTATCAATATCATGGAGATTTGCTATATGTTTGTCTGAAGCCGAAACAATACCATTACTATTATCAATATCATGGAGATTTGCTATATGTTTGTCTGAAGCCGAAACAATACTATTACTATTATCAATATCATGGAGATTTGCTATATGTTTGTCTGAGGCCGAAACTATCCTATTGCTATTATCAATATCATGGAGATTTGCTATATGTTTGGCTGAGGCCGAAACAATACTATTACTATTATCAATATCATGGAGGTTTGCTATATGTTTGTCTGAAGTCGAAACTATTCTATTACTATTATCAATATCATGGAGATTTGCTATATGTTTGTCTGAAGCCGAAACAATACTATTACTATTATCAATATCATGGAGATTTGCTATATGTTTGTCTGAAGCCGAAACTATTCTATTACTATTATCAATATCATGGAGATTTGCTATATGTTTGTCTGAAGCCGAAACAATACTATTACTATTATCAATATCATGGAGGTTTGCTATATGTTTGTCTGAAGTCGAAACTATACTATTACTATTATCAATATCATGGAGATTTGCTATATGTTTGTCTGAAGTCGAAACTATACTATTACTATTATCAATATCATGGAGATTTGCTATATGTTTGTCTGAAGCCGTAACTATTCTATTACTATTATCAATATCATCGAGATTTGCTATATGTTTGTCTGAAGCCTAAACTATACTATTACTATTATCAATATCATGGAGATTTGCTATATGTTTGTCTGAAGCCGAAACTATTCTATTACTATTATCAATATCATCGAGATTTGCTATATGTTTGTCTGAAGCCTAAACTATACTATTACTATTATCAATATCATGGAGATTTGCTATATGTTTGTCTGAAGCCGTAACTATTCTATTACTATTATCAATATCATCGAGATTTGCTATATGTTTGTCTGAAGCCGAAACTATACTATTACTATTATAAATATCATGGAGATTTGCTATATGTTTGTCTGAAGCCGAAACTATTCTATTACTATTATCAATATCATCGAGATTTGCTATATGTTTGTCTGAAGCCTAAACTATACTATTACTATTATCAACATCATGGAGATTTGCTATATGTTTGTCTGAAGCCGTAACTATTCTATTACTATTATCAATATCATCGAGATTTGCTATATGTTTGTCTGAAGCCGAAACTATACTATTACTATTATAAATATCATGGAGATTTGCTATATGTTTGTCTGAAGTCGAAACTATTCTATTACTATTATCAATATCATGGAGATTTGCTATATGTTTGTCTGAAGCCGAAACTATACTATTACTATTATCAATATCATGGAGATTTGCTATATGTTTGTCTGAAGCCGAAACTATAGTATTACTATACTTTAATGTTTAATTCAGTTTTCTATATTATTTCAGACTAATGTACTATCTTCCAATGCTAAATTCAGAGAAGGGATAGTGTACTATCTGTTCTGTTATTATAATACATTCCTCCCAGGCATTACCTCCGACTTTTGTTTTGTGTGTGGGGGAGTAGTGTTGTATCTGTTCTCTAGTCATGATACTATCTTCCCAGATATTACCTCCTCTTTTTTTTGTTGGTGGAGGGGGTATCTATCTAGTTGTCATGAGACCGTCCTCTCAGGCATTACCTCCCTTTCTTGGGAATGTAGTGTCTGTTCCGTTGTCATGAGATCATCCTCCCAGGCAGTAACTCCCCTTTTGGGAGCGGGGATAGTGTAGTATATGTCCGTTTAAGTACAAACAATTCAAAATTTAGATATTTTATTAGCTTTAATTCAATCTGGGGTCATTACAGCTCCCTGAGAGAAAAACTACATTTTTCCGAGGAATCTGACTAGGCCAGTTTTCTGCGTTTGTGTTCATAAAACTTCATGCAAAATTTCGTGCATAAATTGCAGGAAATCACAAAACTAACGGACAAAATTCCGTGAATAATTGCGAGAAATCAGAAAACTAACGGACAAAATTTCGTTAATAAATTGCGGGAAATCACAAAACTAACGGACAAAATTCCGTGAATAAGTTGCGGGAAATCAGAAAACTAACGGACAAAATTTCGTGCATAAATTTCGGGAAATCAGAAAACTAACGGACAAAATTTCGTGAATAAATTGTGGGAAATCAGAAAACTAACGGACAAAATTTCGTGAATAAATTGTGGGAAATCAGAAACTAACGGACAAAATTTCGTGCATAAATTGCGGGAAATCAAAAAACTAACGGACAAAATTTCGTGAATAAATTGCGGGAAATCACAAAACTAACGGACAAAATTCCGTGAATAAATTGCGGGAAATCAGAAAACTAACGGACAAAATTTCGTGCATAAATTGCGGGAAATCACAAAACTAACGGACAAAATTTTGTGAATAAATTGTGGGAAATCAGAAAACTAACGGACAAAATTTCGTGAATAAATTGTGGGAAATCAGAAAACTAACGGACAAAATTTCGTGAATAAATTGTGGGAAATCAGAAACTAACGGACAAAATTTCGTGAATAAATTGCGGGAAATCAGAAAACTAACGGACAAAATTTCGTGAATAAATTACGGGAAATCACAAAACTAACGGACAAAATTTCGTGACAAAAAGAGAAGGCCTTTCTGATTAACAACAAACTTTATTTCAAATTCAAAAAGAAACCCAACATCAAATTAAAAGAAGCTAAATTTAAAATGACAAAATTATAAAGAAATTTCGGCGATTGTGCAGTATAATTAACAAGCAAAAAATGGTGGGCAAAAAACAAATAGATAACAATTAACTGTAACCAAACGCAAGAAAATGTATTTTTCTACTTACCTGTATAATTTTTACGCGTGTCTACTGTATTGCAAGATGTATTATCTATGCATTTGTTATCGTCACTTTTAGACAAGTCAGCGTGCTTTCCAGCATTGTCTGGTCCGGAACGTTGTCTCGAATTCTAGAAATCATCATTTATAATATATCTTCCTATTCCAGTAGCTGATTTCCAAATACTGCAAGCTTGTGTGCCTGTCTTCCTACTGATTTTTTTTTGTATTTTCTTAGATTAGGACACGCTATAATCGAATTGGTGTCGGTACTTTTCGGATGTTTACGTAAACTGCCGGAAAGTACCGAAGCGGTTAGCCACACAAATTGCAAGAAAATAAGCGGACGACATGTCAACATTTCAACTGATTGAAACCTGATTGCAAATGATTGAAACGCGAAAGTACTGCAAAGAATTTTCACGAACTATCACTCGCTGTTGCGTCTCACGAAAGAAGTGATTAACTTTTGTCAGGAAGAAAAACTGATCGCAAAAGAAAAAAAAAATTTCAGGCAAAAAAACAAACTTTAATACCTAACCCTAACCCCCAACGAAACCAAAAATAATTTTCAGTCAAAAACAAAAAACATAACCCTAAACCTTAATCCTAACGCCGCCATATTTACCTGATTACGAATCAAAAATAATTTTCAGTAAAAAATAAACACTTTAAAAATATAATTTATCACCTCTTCGTTAAAAAAAAATATTTCGTTTATACAATTTGACTAAATGTATTTTTTTTTTGTTTGCTTTAATCTTTTGCTTTAAAAGTTGGTTAATGTTTGTTTGTTTTCCCACTTGTAAATCCAATCTCGTTTTTTTTATTTTTGAGACTTGGCGTCGGTACTTTCCGGTGGTTTACGTAAGCATCCAGAAAGTAACCACGCCAAGTTGATTTTAGCGTAGGTCCTAATCTAAGAAAGCTCCTGTTTTTTTCTTCTTTTACCTCAGTCTATTCAAGACTAAGGTCAATAGGCATCTCCTATGCTTGCGTTAAGCATCTTTTGTTCTTTTTAGCTCCTTGCATTAAGTGTCTCGTTTAGAACGAATTCCATACAAAATACTAGATTGTTCCAAAAGTTCGTAAACACTTGGTTGTCCCGAAAGTTTGTAAACACTTGGTTGTCCCAAAAGTTTGTAAACACTTGGTTGTCTCAAAAGTTTGTAAACACTTGGTTGTCCCGAAAGTTCGTAAACACTTGGTTGTCCCAAAGGTTCGTAAACAATTAGTTGTCCCAAAAGTTTGTAAACAACTGGTTGTCCCAAAAGTTCGTAAACAATTAGTTGTCCCAAAAGTTTGTAAACAATTGGTTGTCCCAAAAGTTCGTAAACAATTGGTTGTCCCAAAAGTTCGTAAACACTTGGTTGTTCCAAAAGTTCGTAAACAATTAGTTGTCCCAAAAGTTTGTAAACAATTGGTTGTCCCAAAAGTTCGTAAACACTTGGTTGTCCCAAAAGTTCGTAAACAATTGGTTGTCCCAAAAGTTCGTAAACACTTGGTTGTCCCGAAAGTTCGTAAACACTTGGTTGTCCCAAAGTTTGTAAACAATTGGTTGTCCCAAAAGTTCGTAAACACTTGGTTGTCCCAAAAGTTCGTAAACAATTGGTTGTCCCAAAAGTTCGTAAACAATTGTGTGTCCCAAAAGTTCGTAAACACTTGGTTGTCCCAAAAGTTCGTAAACAATTGGTTGTCCCGAAAGTTCGTCGACACTTGGTTGTCCCAAAAGTTCGTAAACACTTGGTTGTCCCAAAAGTTCGTAAACACTTGGTTGTCCCAAAAGTTCGTAAACAATTGGTTGTCCCGAAAGTTCGTAAACACTTCGTTATTCCAAAAGTTTCTGAACACTTCGTTGTCCCAAACGTTCGTAAACACTTCGTTGTCCCCAAAGCTCGTAAACACTTCGTTGTAACGAACTAAAACTCGCAGCTCGATTTTATTCATGGGCATCTGGAATATAAAGATGAAGATAACAATAACAATATAAACGCAAACAAACAATTAAAAATTGCATAAAAAATCAATTTTCGCAAATGTTTACGAACTTTCAGGACAACCTAATAGTATCATGATGTCTCGTCGACGTAAACAAGTTTTAAAACTCTAATATTTGCATTATTTTCATTGTAATGCATTTAATTATTACAATCTGTATAACCTCTATATTGAGAAAACCGTAAGACAACTACACGTGTTTCTGGTGCTTCTGTGTTTCTCGCCTCCACGGGACTTACACATTATTATTTTTACTAGTTACTATTGAACAATTATTTATTGAAATAAAAAAATACACTAACGTAAAATACAAAAGTAACTTTTTACTAATCCCATTAAAAAATAATTAAGTTACAAAATGTAGGTTTATTCTTAAACACGCCAGCAATTTAAATATTTTGTTGACAGTTGAAAAAGAAGATACTACTTTGTGGCCATTCAAAATTTGAAAGAAATTTGGAAGCATTTAAATTGTCGAATAGTGAATTGTTTCTGGATTTAGATTTCTCCATGAACGTTTTCAATCTATTCATATCCAATCATTTAATAAATAGAAATTAAAACAGCGTTATCTTAACAGCAATTAGTTGGTTATGTTTTCGGTCGAGTTTGTTTGTTTGTTTGAGAGCGTCCACATCGCTTGACCAATTGTCACCAAACTTGATCGAAATGTCACTCATGGTCTAACTTAAAACTGATTTTATTTTGGGATCCGTAGGTCATAGTTGAAGGTCACAGTAAAGGTAAAAGTCACACTTTTTACGATGACTTCGGCTCTGGTTATCGTATCGAACGCTACTTGGCACATATTATAGTCCTACATCTTAATGTAACCTTACTAATGACCTTGAAAAAATTGGCCATTGTGCAAATTTTGACGAAATTTCAACTTTCAACCGATTTTTTCAAATTTGATGTAAGGATACTTCAATGGATTGTGCTCCGATGAATTGGCTGCTCTGGTGCCCCCTCGTCGTAAGTCTACTAGACCAACTCGACAATCGACTAAATCCCATCCATTCACTGTTGAGGTCCCCAGATGCCGGAGAGCTTTCTACTCAAATAGCTTCTTTCCTCGTGCTGTTGACCTCTGGAACTCCCTCCCTGCCCCCTGTTTCCCCGACGGTACTGACATGTAGAAATTTCAAATTAATGTAAACAGGCATCTCGCTGCGCATATCCCAATTTAGGTTGACCCCCCCCCTAACCTTCTCCCTTTTCTTTCTTCTCAGTAGCCCCTTACGTCTACAAGTGCGGCCTGCCTTGTTAGGGATGAACTATGTTAAAAAAAAGGATTCGATACTCTTTGATAACAATAAGTAGCATGAAAATTTCAGCCTGATCAGATAAATAGTTTTATAGTTGACAACGTTTCCATGACATAATTCGAGAATACTTCATAAAATATAGAGAAATAAATCCAAGAAAAAATTTTGACTCATCCTTACGTTGTCAGACGGGAGTATGCAGACTCTCGGTTGACTTGTGTTCTTGTTTTATAATAATTTGATTAAATTTATGATTTCATGACTAAAACGATACCGTCTTAATGTTACAGATAAAATTGCTTTCTGCATTTAAACATTTAGGGGCATTTGGTTAAAAAAATGTTTATTATAATTAAAATTGACATAAACGTTCAGTGTGATACACGTTAAAATGTTAATGTAAACATTTATTTTATTGCCGTATTAATTAAATTTAACTTTCAAATTGTCATTTTTTTATAATTAGATAAAAAAAAAACAGCGAAACCAATATGAAAGTAAAAAGACTTCTGAGCAACGTCGGTAAGTGAAGGTTCAATCCACACTACGGGCGATACTAAGAATACAATTGCGAATTACTTGAGACTTATACCGAACAATGACTGATGGAACGAGAACAAGCTACCCCCACGGATTAAATAAAGGACTCCGTTCGAAATTCCGTACAGATTCCCGAGTTTAACAAAACGCACCTAAAAGAAGATTAGAGATTGCATCGGCCGAAATGCTGTGGTAATAACATCCAAGGAGAGGGTAATGTCTAGGGGATGGTCTCATAACAACAAATGATACTACACTACCTCAAACCCTAAAAAGAGGGGGTAATACCTGGGAGGATGTTATAATAACAGAACAGATACTATATTACCCCCCCCCCCTGAATTGAGCATTAAAAGATAGTACAATATTATATTAATAGAAGTAATAATATAGTTTTTGCTTCAGACATATACCAAATCTCCATTAGTAATAGATGTATTCTAACAGATATTTATTATTAAGAGAAATATTATTAATCGAAAATTCTACAGGTATAGGAAGAAAGTGTCCGTGGAATTCTCACGAGGTTCTCTTAGTTAATATATTATTCGGCACCTCTTTTAGTTTATCTGTGAAGAGTTACATTCACTCAATCAACCGGAAGTACTCCTTCCCCCCAAAAAACAAATCACTGACAATTCGTTTTATAAAATGTTACATTAGTAAATAAGAAACACTGTTCGCTGTCATTATTGCTCGCTTTATTGATTGTTTTGGATATTAAAAAAACTTCTAATTCTATATTACTTCCGGTTGATTGTCTGACCTTGTTTTCAAAATTAAACACAAATAAATTCGGATTCACAGCTAAACTAAAGAAGTGCCTATTATTCTATTAAATGATAAATCTTAGTTTTGTTTTGTTTTTAAATATTTTTGACAGTGAAATTTTATGGAGAAAAAAAAACAACGACCGTATTTCTTAATTAGAAATCCCTTTGATTAAAAAGGAAAAAGTGAATTTGTATGAACTAGGCGTTTGACCGGTTAGATACTTTTGCTGGGATTGTTTCCACAGTTCTTTCTATGATGGGGTAATTACACAAGCGAACACCGTGAAGGGCGGAGCATTCATAGTAAAATTGGTTGTACAGAACCGACAGGATTCGAACTTCGCATGCCCAGGTCGTCCCTCCACGTCGGTATCGACTTTACCACCGCCAGCTCACTTCTCTCTAGTAAAGTAGTTAAACCTAAAGTTGTCAACCTATTTTTATAATCGTGTGTTTTTTCCTCGATGGCAACGTTATAAACGTGCACCCCTTCACCAGCTATGGATAAAAATAACAAGTTGTGTCCACTTAATTGGACACGATAAGTCATTTAAATAGGCCCTGTCCTGATGCGGCACGAACCCTG
Source organism: Sepiola atlantica (assembly GCA_963556195.1). Classification (NCBI taxonomy): domain Eukaryota; kingdom Metazoa; phylum Mollusca; class Cephalopoda; order Sepiida; family Sepiolidae; genus Sepiola; species Sepiola atlantica. The sequence continues at coordinate 228,896,861 of OY744516.1, forward strand.
GAGGGGTTAATCCGGCCTCCCATGAAAGATGAAGTTTCTAGAGAAATATTAAATCCACAAGCGGTCCCAAAGTACATGTTTATCCCGCTCAAGCGAGATTATTTTTAACGACGTTAGATATTTTTTTTTTTGCAATTTTTTTGTGTTGTTTTTTAGGTGAAGGGAAGTATTGCCATCCTACCACATATAGAAAGTATTGCCATCCTACACCATATAGAAGGTATTGCCACCCTACAACACATAGAAAATATTGCCATCCTACTACATATAGACAGTATTGCAATCCTACAACATATAGAAAGTATTGCAATCCTACAACACATAGAAAGTATTGCTGTCCTACCACACATAGAAAGTATTGCCGTCCTACCACATATAGAAAGTACTGCCGTCCTACCACATATAGAAAGTATTGTCGTCCTACCACACATAGTAAGTATTGCCGGGTTACCACACATAGAAAATATTGCCGTCCTACTACATATAGAAAGTATTGCCGGGCTACCACATATAGAAAGTATTGTCGGGCTACTACACATAGGAAGTATTGCCGTCCTACCACATATAGAAAGTATTGCCGTCTTACCACATATAGAATATATTGCCGTCGTACAACATATAGAAAGTATTACCGTCCTACCACATATAGAAAGTATTGCCGTCCTACCACATATAGAAAGTATTGCCGTATTACCACATATAGAATATATTACCGTCCTACCACACATAGAAAGTATTGCCAGGCTACCACAAATAGAAAGTATTGCCGGGCTACAACATATAAAAAGTATTGCCGTCCTACCACATATAGAAAGTATTGCCGTATTACCACATATAGAAAGTATTGCCGAGCTACCACATATAGTAAGTATTGCCGGGCTACCACATATAGTAAGTATTGCCGGGTTACCACATATAGAAAGTATTGCCGTCCTACCACATATAGAAAGTATTGCCGTATTACCACATATAGAATATATTACCGTCCTACCACACATAGAAAGTATTGCCGGGCTACCACAAATAGAAAGTATTGGCAGGCTACCACATATAGAATATATTGCTGTCGTACAACATATAGAACGTATTACCGTCCTACCACATATAGAAAGTATTGCCGGGCTACCACAAATAGAAAGTATTGCCGGGTTACCACATATAGAAAGTATTGCCGTCCTACCACATATACAAAGTACTGCCGTATTACCACATATAGAATATATTACCGTCCTACCACACATAGAAAGTATTGCCGGGCTACCACAAATAGAAAGTATTGGCAGGCTACCACATATAGAATATATTGCTGTCGTACAACATATAGAACGTATTACCGTCCTACCACATATAGAAAGTATTGCCGGGCTACCACAAATAGAAAGTATTGCCGGGTTACCACATATAGAAAGTATTGCCGTCCTACCACATATACAAAGTACTGCCGTATTACCACATATAGAATATATTACCGTCCTACCACACATAGAAAGTATTGCCGGGCTACCACATATAGAAAGTATTGCCGTCCTACCACACATAGAAAGTATTGCCAGGTTACCACATATATAAAGTATTGCCGGGCTACCACATATAGAAAGTATTGCCGGGCTACCACATATAGAAAGTATTGCCGTCTTACTCCATATAGAATATATCGCCGTCGTACAACATATAGAAAGTATTAGCGTCCTACCACATATAGAAAGTATTGCAGGGCTACCACATATAGAAAGTATTGCCATCCTACCACACATAGAAAGTATTGCCGGGTTACCACACATAGAAAGTATTGCCGTCGTACAACATATAGAAAGTATTACCGTCCTACCACATATAAAAAGTATTAACGAGCTACCACATATAGAAAGTATTGCCGTCCTACCACACATAGAAAGTATTGCCGGGTTACCACATATAGAAAGTATTGCCGTCCTACCACATATAGAAAGTATTGCCGTCTTACCACACATAGAAAGTATTGCCGGGTTTCCACATATAGAAGGTATTGCCGTCCTACCACATATAGAAAGTATTGCCGTCCTACCACATATAGAAAGTATTGCTGGGTTACCACATATAGAAAGTATTGCCGGGTATCCACATATAGAAAGTATTGCCGGGTTACCACATATAGAAAGTATTGCCGTCCTACCACATATAGAAAGTATTGCCGAGCTACCACATATAAAAAGTATTGCCGAGCTACCACATATAGAAAGTATTGCCGGGCTACCACACATAGAAAGTATATTCGTCTTACAACATATAGAATATATTGCCGTCGTATAACATATAGAAAGTATTACCGTCCTACCACATATAGAAAGTATTGCCCGGCTACCACATATAGAAAGTATTGTCGTCCTACCACACATAGAAATTATTGCCGGGCTACCACATATAGAAAGTATTGCCGTATTACCACATATAGAAAGTATTGCCGTATTACCACATATAGAATATATTACCGTCCTACCACACATAGAAAGTATTGCCGGGCTACCACAAATAGAAAGTATTGCCGGGCTACCACATATAGAAAGTATTGCCGTCCTACCACATATAGAAAGTATTGCCGTATTACCACATATAGAATATATTGCTGTCGTACAACATATAGAACGTATTACCGTCCTACCACATATAGAAAGTATTGCCGGGCTACCACAAATAGAAAGTATTGCCGGGTTACCACATATAGAAAGTATTGCCGTCCTACCACATATAGAAAGTATTGCCGTATTACCACATATAGAATATATTACCGTCCTACCACACATACAAAAGTATTGCCGTCTTACTCCATATGGAATATGTCGCCGTCGTACAACATATAGAAAGTATTAGCGTCCTACCACATATAGAAAGTATTGCAGGGCTACCACATATAGAATGTATTGCCATCCTACCACACATAGAATGTATTGCCGGGTTACCACACATAGAAAGTATTGCTGTCGTACAACATATAGAAAGTATTACCGTCCTACCACATATAAAATGTATTAACGAGCTACCACATATAGAAAGTATTGCCGTCCTACTACACATAGAAAGTATTGCCGGGTTACCACATATAGAAAGTATTGCCGTCCTACCACATATAGAAAGTATTGCCGTCCTACTACACATAGAAAGTATTGCCGGGTTACCACATATAGAAGGTATTGCCGTCCTACCACATATAGAAAGTATTGCCGTCCTACCACATATAGAAAGTATTGCTGGGTTACCACATATAGAAAGTATTGCCGGGTTACCACATATAGAAAGTATTTCCGGGCTACCACATATAGAAAGTATTGCCGGGTTACCACATATAGAAAGTATTGCCGAATTACCACATATAGAAAGTATTGCTGGGTTACCACATATAGAAAGTATTGCCGTCCTACCACATATAGAAAGTATTGCCGAGCTACCACATATAAAAAGTATTGCCGAGCTACCACATATAGAAAGTATTGCCGTATTACCACATATAGAATATATTACTGTCGTATAACATATAGAAAGTATTACCGTCCTACCACATATAGAAAGTATTGCCGGGCTACCACATATAGAAAGTATTGCCGGGTTTCCACATATAGAAAGTATAGCCGTCCTACCACATATAGAAAGTATTGCTGTCCTACCACATATAGAAAGTATTGCCGGGCTACCACATATAAAAAGTAATGCCGGGCTACCACATATAGAAAGTATTGCCCTCTTACCACATATAGAATATATTGCCGTCGTACAACATATAGAACGTATTACCGTCCTACCACATATAGAAAGTATTGCCGGGCTACCACATATAGAAAGTATTGCTGTCCTACCACATATAGAAAGTATTGCCGGGCTACCACATATAGAAAGTATTGCCGGGCTACCACATATAGAAAGTATTGCCGTCCTACCACATATAGAAAGTATTGCCGGGCTACCACACATAGAAAGTATTGCCGGGTTACCACACATATAAAGTATTGCCGTTCTACTACATATAGAAAGTATTGCCGTCCTACCATATATAGAAAGTATTGCCGTCCTACCACATATAGGAACTGGTATTCCTAAATGGTCACTCACCTGGTACTTATTAGGCCTAACTTCGGTGATCTAATGAGAACTGGGTTGGTAAATGTGATCATGTAGGTATTTACACCCCACACCACCCATACAAAGAAGATGTGACATAAGGTCCGAAGGTGTGGATTGAAAAGCTAGTGCACAAGTGGCGTGTGCACTCTTACTCAACAAAAAAATGCCTGAGCACCCCCGACGGCATTTCCAGGTATGGGTGCCTATGAGTATTAGCAATAAACTAACCCTTTCTTAAATAGATAAGGTAAAGGCTGGGAGGGTGGACCTCCTAAAACTGCACAGAGTCCATATCACAATCCGACAGAACCAAAGACATCACCTACTCAAAAAGTGTCCAGACTGCCGGACTGATTGTTGAGAACGTATATTCGATTGGTATCAACAATACCAACTCTAGTCATGACAGGTGTAAGTAGGTATTTCTCTTCGACATCAATAACCCAATCATCGTTGATATGCCATTCGAAAAATCGGAATCAAACATGGCGTATACTGGTAGATCGGCTAGTAAGAGTACAAAGGAAGTGACTAAGGCAGCCGAGACTGGAAGCTTAAGTTAGTTGAGACTTATAATTATCTTTGTTCGTCGTCAAAGCATTCTGAAGCTCGTTTCTATAAAAGCAAATAAAAATGGCTGGAGGCAACAACAACAACAACAACAACAACAACAACAACAAAAAAGTACTGCTAAAACGTGAAGAACCCGAGACGTTTTCGGTTCACGGCTCGGGTTGTGAGAACTTTATGAAATGCAACGAAGAACTGCTTTTTCTCTCAAGTATTTGATATTAGAAACCGAAGTTGAAAGGAAGATTTTAATTGTATTACCTACTTCTCTGATATTGGAATCCGGATCGGCAAGAGAAAGGGCGGGAGCCGACGGGTGGGGATACCATAGTACAAATAAAGAATGAAAATTGGTCAAATAGTTACCCTGTATGTATGTATGTATGTATGTATGTATGTATGTATGTATGTATGTATGTATGTGTGTATGTATGTGTGTATGTATGTATGTATGTATGTATGTGTGTGCGCGCGTGAGATGGGGGGCGGGGCGAGAGAAAGAGGAAGCCAGAGAAAGACGGGCAGACAGACAGTCAGAGACTTAAAAAAATGCAGACAGAATAAAGCACAATGGAAGCTTGAAAGAGAGAAGAAGAAAAGTCTAAACTAATAATCCTTTCAGGAAAGAAAAAAAACTTAACAAACAAAACAGGCGCAGTCTTCACTGCTGAAAGTCTTATCGACATTCTATCAAAAAGAGGCGAGTCCATTGTTTAGAAAGATGCCAAGTCTATTCTTCACTTGCACCATCGGCAGTGGAATTTACTGTCTGAGCTCCGGGTATCTTTTTTTAAGATGATCTTTATCTTATCTTTTAAAAGTTAAACCCTAACCCGTCGGCATTTACCTCCCTCCTAGAAGATGTGACAGAAGGTAGGGAGATTGTACCAGCGTCCAAGAGATGGTGCACTATAGACCCTTAAAATTGCCTGAACAGCCCCGTCGGCATTCCCTAGTAAGGGCACCTCGAGCATTTAGCTATAAACTAACTCTACCCACGGCGAGAATGAAAGCTGAATAGAACAGATACCACAGTCAGACAGTAAAAAGGCCACCGCCATCAAAATGGCACAGTCGCTGTCGGACTGATTTAATTTATCTTTGAGTAGGGTACTGATCTGGTTTGTCGAATGATCTGGAGGGTTTTTTAGGGGGGGTGTAAATGGCTCCAGACAAGGCATGAAGCCACTTGATGTAAGGAGCTAACAAGAACAAAATATGATTATCGCAAAGACATGAGATGCTTATTGAAAAGACCAAATCTATGGGCAGGAAGGAAAACAGTCAGAAGAAAGAGAGTTCCTCAAGCCTGCAGTTCTTGGAATGAAACTACTGGAATAAAAAGTTGTATTGCAATGAGGTATCAAAACAGCGAATTGATGGAGATCACTAGACCAACAGGTCAAACCAGCTGGAACAAAGGAACCAGGTAATAGATCACATAACTCCTCACCGGAAATACTTCAAAGGACACATATCCATGCGCAACATGGGCCTTTAGAATACCCCGACATTTAGCAAGTTCTGATAGAGAAGCCTCTGAAGCAGGTACCTTTTAGTTAGGTCTCCTGTATAATCACCCGGGAAAGAGCCGACCACGAAAGCCCTATGACCTCCCCTTCTACGAAGGATACTTAAGCCTCGATCACACGAGGCGACTTCGCTCGCCGCTACTGCAGTGGTGGTGAGTAGTAGCAGCCTAGTCGCTTCATGTGACCGGTTAATCGCAAGTAGCACATCCGACTAGTTTACTCACCACGACTAAATTTGAACATGTTCAACTTTAGTAGCAAGTAGCGCGTGATTTCATGATTATGTTCCCTCGTATCATGAGATTTAAGGATCACGTGACCTAGTATCGCGCGATTTTATGATTTTTGAAGACCTAATAGCGGCTGCTATGAATCAATATTCGCTTCATATAACCTCACAGTGATGCAGTTTGTTGCCATAACAGAAAACTAAAGTTTGAAATCAGTAAATTTCTGGATATTTATAGAAACTACGACGGTTTGTGTGATACAAAAAATATGCAGAATATGAAGAAAAATGTGAGGGAGTACAATTTTAAATATTTAATGGATGAACTAATTGAGACTGGAATTCCTTGTGAAGATAATTTGAAAAAGAAAATAAAGAACTTGAAGGATGCATATAATAAAAAATTAATAAAGTGAGAAATCTGTAAAAATTCGAGTAGGAACCGACGATGTTTATAAACCAAAGCTTGTTTGGTTTGAAAATAAAAATCTGGCGCCTGACTAGTGACATATCTGCGCTGTAAACAAAGGCATTGTTAGACGTTTTGTGTGACCAGCTCAGTCGCTGCGACGGATATTCGCTGCTACAAGTAGCGGTGAGTTTAATCGTCTCGTGTGACCACCTCAGTCGCTCCGATGAGTACTCGCTGCTACAAGTAGAGGCGAGTGAAATCGTCTCGTGTGACCACCTCAGTCGCTCCGATGAGTACTCGCTGCTACAAGTAGCGGCGAGTGAAATCGTCTCGTGTGACCAGCCCAGTCGCTGCGATGAGTACTCACTGCTACAAGTAGCGACGAGTGAAATCGTCTCGTGTGACCAGCCCAGTCGTTGCGAAGTGTACTCTCTGCTACAAGTAGCGTCAAGTGAAATCGTCTCGTGTGACCAGCTCAGTCGCTGCGACGAGTACTCGCTGCTACAAGTAGCGGCGAGTGAAATCGTCTCGTGTGACCACCTCAGTCGCTGCGATGAGTACTCGCTGCTACAAGTAGCGTCGAGTGAAATTGTCTCGTGTGACCAGCCCAGTCGCTGCGACGAGTACTCGCCGCTACTTGTAGTGGCGAGTGAAATTGTCTCGTGTGGCCGAGGCTTTAATACTACGTATTATCTATTCTGTGACTATCTTTTTCTTCTGGTAAATAAATTCGGATATTTAAATAATAAACATAAACCAAACGAACATTTTTGCCCAAGATCGTATGACTTGGAGGACACTCAGTCATGTTAGTGCGTGTTCTGCAGCTTGCGGAGAAAACGTTTGATAATAATATTACTTTCCGTTGATTCGGGTTTTCCCTTCTTCACCACAAGTTGTGCTATTAGTGTTTCTAGCTCCTTTTTGTTTCCTGCTAGTAATTTCAGGTCATCCATAATGTGATTTATTTGTTTTTGTAACCCGGTGGTATATTAGTAAATCTACATGTTAGACGGGCGAACATGAAAAAGATACAAGCCTGTATAAGCTACTCTTTTTATTTACCCGCTCGTTCGACTTACTCTTTCCTCTTCTTTCCTTTTCGCTTCTTTCTCTTTATTTACTGAGTGGAGATGGGAGGCACTAAACGCAATTGCTTTCTCCGACGTCCGCACAATTGGAGCAAGCTGTCACGAAATAAATACAAACATTATCTCACATGTAAGTGTGAACTCAAGACTTTACGACCAATGTGAACGACCCCCGCTCATTTGGAGCGAATTATGTGCAAGCATGTGACATAACTGGTTCCAATATAAACAACTGCTCGCTAATGGAAAAACAGAGTTCGTTTGGTTGACACCCCACGGGTCGTTACTCCTAGGAAATAACAACAAAAACAACAAGCTCCCAGTCGGGGCAGAGGACGCATCTAAGCACGCGATGTACGCTGAAGATCTTTTAACAACTACTGTTACTACGTTCTATATTACAGCCTAACCAAAAAGGTAAACTCATTTCGATATACACAAGCTGGAACTTTGAACACACGTAAATATTTCTAACGCTCGTGTAGTTTTCCTCACTGCGAACACTTTACAAACATTAAACTTTTCAACACAAACACGAACATTTTTCTCACATAAAATGTATTTCAATCATCTTTAAATGTGTAAATATATAAATATGTTTTGTTCGTTACCCATGTTTTTATTGCTTTCTTTGATGACATGCATTTTCATCAATTTCAACTCGTGTTACATTTTGATTGTTATCCTGGTTCTTGGTACATCCAAACACGGGGATGGACACGTGAAGCTTTCACTTTCTAAGGTATCTGCACCAAATGGGGATTTCTCGATAATCTAATGACTTCAATGAGTGTGAGACTGATCATACCAATCCTTTTGTATCTGTCGCTTCTGGCGAGCGGAGACTCGAAAACCCTCAGTTTCATTTCAGGAAAGAGACGCCGCCGTCTGGTTGTGTCCTACTAGTAACACACCTCTAAACATGAAATGCTGTGATGTGTGCGATTTGTGCGAAGAGTGGTACCACTTTCAGTGTGTTAGCAGTCAAGTAGTTTAACCCACGAGACAGAAATGGTATTTTTCCAATCTCGCACCCCTAGGAAGACTGAGGGGTAGGGCTTGTCTACTCACTCCTGGCACAATCCTCTACATGTATAAGAGCCAAATACGTCCCAGATAGAGTAGCGTTGCCACCTCTGGGGAGGTGCTGCTCAGAGCTCCATTGCCTGCCTGGACGGAGTAAAAAACCGACTTCGAAATCTAGTGGACGATGTTCTGTTCTCTTCCTTACTACCTCTTTCTCAAAGAAAAGACGTTGCTAGTCTAGCTACTACTGTCAATAATTTACCTTTTTCCCTCTCTGTGCCTAAAACTGAACGAAACTTCCATGAGCAACGTTTCTCTCCTAGAACTACCCGTCTTTGAAACACAGTTGACTACAACACTATCGTTTTCAAATCAAATGTAAACAAATTCTGGTTAAGCTGTCCTCCTAAACAATAAAATTCTGCCCAGCTTCCACCATCATTACGAATCATCACGGTGTTGTCTCACTGTCCACCTGACACTCATTAACCCTTATCCTCGAGTGGCCTTTGGGACTTGATTAGTGGTGACTCAGTTATTTTTTCTTATGATATTTCCTTTCTCTCGCCAACGGTAAACTTCTTTACCTCTTCTTGATGAGAGGAGGATAATCTCTTTTTCAAATCATAGACCCATGCAAATTGGACCACCTCACCAGTTTGTTCTCGTCTGATTGTATCAATATTGATAATATGGTATGATTAGACTTATCCTCGCTCAAAGAACAACGTACACTAACCACAACTTTTCGGAGTTCGCCAACGGCAAGGTTCTCATATCTAACGTGTAAGTACATTCTATCATGCATGTTGAATTTGACACTGTGTGAAATCTCTTCATACGCACACGATTCGCCTTTCTGCTAAATTGAGAGGAAAGAAAACAGATGTGAATCTCAATTGAATATTATGTTGTACTCTCATGGCATCGACGCTTATGAGATTCCATTTTTCTTTCCATTAGATTTAGCCTTCTGTCCTTTACAATAATAATAATAATAATAATAATAATAATAATAATAATAATAATAATAATAATAATAATAATAATAATAATAATAAAAATAATAATAATGATGATGATGATGATGATGATGATGATAATAATAATAATAATAATAATGATGATGATGATGATGATGATGATGATGATGATGATGATGATGATGATGATGATGATGATGATAATAATAATAATAATAATAATAATAATAATAATAATAATAATAATAATAATAATAAGGTTGTCTATATAAATATATTTCTGAAAGTAATGAGATTCTTCTTCGTGAAGTGAAAAACAGAGGAAATACTAAGAACTGGGGTGAAAAAGAATCAAAGGTTACAAGAGAGAGGGTTAAAATTATTTGGAAAGAAACTACACAGTGTATTCTTTAAGTATACTGCATTTAGAGATAATGACAGCTGGAATTGGTTGGTCAGAAGTAATCTCAAAAGACCTACCGAGAGCACCTTACTGGCAGCCCAGGAACAAGCTACTCGCACTAGGTCCATCAAACATTACATTGACAAAATTACAGAATCACCGATATGCCGATTGTGTAATGAAAGAAAAGAAACCTTAGCGCATATTGTATTTGAATGCCTAATGCTAGCACAACATCAGCATAAAAAATGGAGACACGACAAAGTCGCTCAGGTACTACACTAGAATATCTGCAAACTTTATGAATTGGACCACAGTGAGAAGTGGTATGAGCATAAGCCAGAAGTAGTACAGGAGAACGACAAGGTCAAACTTCTTTGGGGCATGCGCATACAGACTTGTAAGGTTCTTGAACATTCAAAACCCGACTTAATCTTTCTAAACAAAAACAAGAGAACTTGCTTAATCATTGATATAGCCTTGCCGCTTCGATACCAGAGTGCAGGAGAAAGAACACGAAAATATAAATAAATATCAAGATCTAAAATGGGAATTAGTTAGACTATGGAAATGTAACGAAGTAAAGGTGATTCCCGTTGTAATTGGAACGCTTGGAACCATAACGAAAAGCCACCATAAATGGCTTGAACAGATTGACGAGACAATTTAAACCAAACTATAAACTAACGATTTTTTGTGGGTGGCAGGTAAACAAATCCGGCCTTTTTTGGTTAGGATCAACGTGTAGTATCTGTGGCAGGACAGGCATGGTGGGGAGGAGGTAGACAATTACATGCACATAACTCTATTAAACAAAGAGTTAAAGATTTTGGCTAAAATCTTATCGAACCGGTTGCAGGATGTTATCAGAGAATGTGATCAAACGCCGGCAGAACAATGTTATCAAGTGGTGATCGATCCAGAACAACTGCATCTGATTCGTACAATCCCAGAGTGAATGGAATAAGACACTTGGATCAGTCCAAAGCTTTCGACAGGGTTGACCATCGCTTCTTGGCATCTGTTTTAGAGACCGCCGGTTTTAAACCGGACTTCTACAAATGGATCTCCACAAATGGATGACGTAGTCAATCTAACTGCTGTGCTTTACATCCGGGTTGTGCCATGTCCATCTGCCTGATGCCTTGTGTCGGCCAGACGCGTTTGTCAGCATAATATCGTTTTATTTGAGACATTAAAGCTGTCGAGACGCCGAGAGACTAGCCTTGCTGAGTCTAACTTTGACAGAGAAAAATGCGTATACCCCTGCGGTCGATAGCGCCTTTTCCGACCTTATTCACAACCCTTCGGTCGAGGGTCGTAGTAGGCCGAGGGATGAATAACAGTTCTTCAGATTGTGCAAAGCCGCGCTCAAAAAGCTTTTTCAGTCCAGTGACCTTCCTCAGGCTTCTTGAAAGGAACTCTACAGTGAGGAGGCAGCTGACGATCCGTTCGTCGTGCAGTTCGGGTGGTCAGAGGAAGAGATCTGTTCCGAATAAGGTTGGGTGCCTAGGCCAAGTCATCGCAACAACTCCGAGTTCTCTCTAACCTGGCGATTAGTCGGGAAGCTTTACCCCACAGTTCCATACAACACAGTTCCGGAATGGAGAACTTTCTTCCACTGCCGCGAACTTCGGCGGTACTGAAGGTATGTTAACGACGTATCGATCGCGAACATTCTCTGTCGCTAAACGTCCGAGGGGCGTTCAATAAGTAATACCCCTGACCCATTTCCCATAGCAGTAGATTAATGAAACTTGGCACAGTTATTAGTCTTTCTCTACATAGGTACCACCCAGAGTTATGCATTTCTCCAATCGTTTGATGCAGCTCTGGACATCGTTTTTGTAGAACACCGCAGGTTGTTTCTCCAACCACGTCGTAACTTCAGAAATCAAGGCTGCATAATCTGGGAAACGCTTTCCTTTCAAAAACAACTTCATGGCTGGGAAGAGATGAAAGTCAGAAGGTGCAACGGTCAGGAGAGTAAGGGAGATGGGGGGAGGATTTCATAGCCACACGCCTGTGCTTCTGATTGCGAGTTGTGGACCGGAGCGTTGTCCTGCAGGAGGAGGGTACCTTTGCTAATCTTGCCCGGCCTCTTGAGTTTGATAGCTTCTCTTAATTTCATCGAAAGTGAAACGTAATAGGCTCCTGTAATTGTGGTATCCTTTGCCACGAAATCTGTCGTTACTACTCCGTCTTGGTCTCAGAAGACTGTGAGGATGACCTTGCCAACGGGGGCTGCACCTTTGCCTTCTTTGGAGGTGGTGAGTCCAAGTGCTTCCACTGCATTGATGGACCCAAGTTTCGTCCTGTGTAATCAGTCTTTTAAAAAACTTTGGCTCATCTTCTTGGCACATCTCCAAATTCATCCTCGAGTACTCTACGCGTTCTTGCTTCTGGAAAGGTGTGAGCAACCTGGGAATCCATCTTACAGACACCTTATGCATATGCAAATCGTTATGAATGGTAGTTTCCACATACCCTGTACTCTTGGGCTTTTTAGCGAATAGTAATGCGTCGATCTTCGAAAATGGCAGCCTCAACTTGACGGACAGATGCCTCATCAATGGCAGAAGAGGGACGACCAGGTCTGGGAGCTGTTTCCACAGACTTCCGGCCATGTTTGAATTCACGATGCTAGCGTTTTACAAGGTCATATGATGGGGCATCACCACCATAAGTTTCTTTCATTTTATCAAAAGTCTCCTTTGGTGTGCGTCCTTTCAAATACAAAAACTGGATCACTGCGCGACACTCAACTGGCTCCATTTCACACCTGACTCAGTTCAAACACCTGTAAATCAGAAACCACAATTAGTTCAGACCTGTTTTTTGCAACATAACTCATACAGATATAAATTATTACACATGGAAAATTTCATCTAGATCAGATAGCTGGAAGTTGGTCAAGAGCATTACTTATTGAACGTATCTTATTTAATCGACAACGCCTGGTCGCCATGGGACAGGGACAGACGAATAGTGTTTCTCAGGATCCTGGCCGTAAATCGAATGGTGGTATGCACATCGCGTCGGAGAGATGAGCAGTGAAATCGTTTGCTAATCAGGCTCTTCAAGCACCAACTGACGGTCAAGATCAAATGTGATAGAAAAAGTTTACATTCCTTGGTCTTTGAAAAGAGGTTGATGCAAGTAGCAAGTTTGTGTGTACGAAAAGAGTTTAAGTATGAGAACGGTTCCCTGCTGAGCATGGCGCACGCAGTTCCTGGTCCTGTCAGACCCCAGCCCTGCAGGTAAGTTTAGCTTCTTAGCTAATCAAGTGAAGGAGTTCTCACCCTTGTAATAGAGATCTTCCAAGATGCCCACTCTCCACCTTCATTTTTTGTCCTTCTACTCACCAATTCGTATTTATCTTTGAAGGACACCACCCATTCTCCGAACTCCATCCCCCGTTTTTTTTTCACCTACTTAGATGCCATTTAGAGATCGACATGCTTGTTTTCGGTTCTGAACAAACCGGAAAACAGTGGTCGATCTATTATTTAGACAGGGTTGAGTGGGTCTTGCTAACCGGTTTTAGCTTTTTTCTCTCTGACTCCCGATTATATTCTAATGGATTTATGTATATAAAACCATATAAGCATTACCCAAAACATCACCATTGGCGACTACACTATCGAGGTTATCGAGGACTTCACATACCTCGGCTCCACCATATCCAGCAATCTCTCCCTGTATGAACAACTCCACAAACGTATCGGTAAAGCGGCAACAGACATGGCTCGCTTGACGAAGAGTCTAGAATAACAAGATGCTGACCACCAATACCAAGATGAAGGTGTATCGGGCCTGCGTGCTCAGAACGCTGCTATTCGGCAGTGAATCTTCGGCCCTCTACTCCTGCCCAAGGAACAGACTCAACACCTGCGCAACCTCATGGGAATCCTAGGAATCACCTGGCAGAACCACATCTCAAACAAGACTGTACTTGATACGGCGGACATCCTGAACATGCTCGCTCTGCCTAACCTAACGACGACACAGGTGGCTTGGCCATGCTAGGCAAATGGACGATAGAAGGATCCCAAAGAATATTATTTATGACAAGCTCGCAACCGGACCAAGACCAGCGCAACAAGGATGTCTACTAGGGAGACATGAGGGCAGGTGGCACTAACCTGACAGGCTGGGAGTCCGTCGCTGAGGATCGCAACTGCTGGAGAAGAGCTGTAAACGCATGCTGCAAGATGAGTGAGAAGAGAAGAAACCAGCAGTAGGGGAGAGGAGAGAGCACAGACGGCAGAGGGCTGAAACAAAACTCTCGCAACCAGACACCATTTACATTTGTAGCAACTGCAACAGAGCCTGTCGACCCAGGATAGGTTTGCACAGTCACAGCAGACGCTGCAATTCGGCAACGGATAAATCTGAAGCGCAGAACTCAATTATCTCCTGAGACAGACGGATGCCAAACACAACGAACAATATTTATGAAAAATAAAAATGTAAGTAGGACGGCCCCAAAAGTAAACGTGATATTTTGGTAACAGATCATCATTATTGTTAAGAGTAGGATGGACATTTTTTATCATTTTTGACCAAAATATCACCAACGACCCCCTCGATCCCCACAATGTTGATGGCCTTGTGCCTAATTTGTTCCAAATGTAAGTTCTTATTATTTGTGTAAATATATATTTCAAAGTGTAGTATCTTTTCTGTCCTCAGTCAAAAACAAAGAAATCCTCCTTGACTGATATTTTTTTTAATTTCTATTTATAGTCCAGAGTGTCTCGTTTGGGGAGTTGGGGAGTTGGGGAGTTGGGGAGTTGGGTCGTCCACATTAAAAACCGATCATGCCTCTAGCTTTTCTCTAATAGCGAATATGACACGTGTATTGCCCAATTGTGCTATTGCAATCTACTATGTATCTTTAATACCAAAGTTTGTGATCTACCGTTTAGCGTTACAGTGTCATATGGGAGGTGAGGAGGTTCGTAATTAAGCTAATGAATACCGTCGCCATGTTGAGTTCAAATCCTTTCAGATATATTGTGGTTATTTCCGAATTAATAAATTTTCTCCTAACTTGTGTTCATGAATCATTGTGATTCAGCATTAAATAACCTAAAAAGGGGTTGATATGGCGTAAAACAGACAAACGAAATCAAGATTGATATGAACAGTTTCTGTTCAGTTTAAACATGCATGATAAATATTTATATATACGTTAGATACGAATACATCGTACGTAAATGTTTAAGCGATAAGACACTGCGTCGCTTTTCCCATATATGTAAATGTAATAAGATGACGCAAACAGAGAGCGGCGTAGGTTAGAAACACTGACGAAGTCGTCTCGGTTCGAAACCACGTATGAAAAGATGTTAATAATAAATTTTACAAAATAAAAATTAAGAAGTAAGATTCGCAATAGGAACATTCTTTTATGTCAATAAGACGAAACAATCGACAAAGAAGAAATACAGAGTCATCAAAATGTTTTAAAATGAATGTGATTTAAAATTCTGACGAACCTGGATAGACAATGGGACAAATTCGAAGCTGATGGAAAACTTGGTGAGAAAAGTTAACATGCTATGGCGTCGGACAAGTATTATATACTCGGGGGATAGACAACAAGAGAGTGGGTCCAGAAGCCAGAGCAGATATGCAGATAAGTGAGCCGTTGCACAAAAATCAGAGTATTGTTCCATCGTCTTGTGAGCGGAATAAGCGAAAAATAAAAGTCACCATTTTTTATACGCAATCGTTGTCCTTTGTGTTATCGTTTCAATGGGAATAACTCCGCCACTAACAAAAATGAAAGTGTTAATCGAGTTATATCCTTTTACACGAAAAACGAAATTCATAATTAAAGACCACTGAAATTTGATCCGCATTGTGCAACACACACACACACACACACATATATATATATATATATATATATTTTTTTTTTTTGATTTTATTCCATTAATTGCGACAAAACAGGTTTTGTTTCATTGGTGCGAATAGCTACCAACTCATCGGGCGAAAGGAATTCAAATGGCATAAAATTTTAAGTTCACTCTAACGGGAGATTGAAAATTGAAAATACATTGGAGGGGGAGGGGGATAGAGTTGGGGCTTTGTCTATAACGGCGACATGGGACATGAGAGGGGGGGGGGAGGACTCCAACAAGTCGTGTTTCAAATTATTACGTGGGAGGTTTTGCACGTGTCAGTGCTGTGTCAATCTCAATCTCGGCCGGGGTGGGAGGAGGGGGATGGGGCGACGGCCAGAGTGAGTTAAATTTAAAATGAGAATTATGGTTACAACCGTCATTCTCATTTTATTTTAATTCTAATAAGTAATTATCATGTGGATAAAAATGTTTGATAATTTTAATTTAGGGTATTAATTGCTACTTTTGCATTTTATTTATTTTATTTTAATGTTTTGTTTACTATTTGTAGTGAATTTTGTTGTGATTATATTTTTTATTTATATTTTTAATTTTTTTTTTTTTTTTTAATATTCTTTTTATTTATTTATTTTTTTAAAATTGTGATTATATTATACCGAGATCAATACTAGTGGAATCATTTTATAAGAGAAGTTTTCTGGTGTTACCAGTCTTATCAATAACAAAACCGATTATGACAATGGTAACGCCTGCCAATCATGCCTACGATAGTCGCAGTGATAACCGCCTTATGTAAAAGCCTTAATAAAAATAAGATTAAAAAATAAATAAATAAATAAATAAAGATAAATATAAATAAAATTAGAATAAAAATAGAAATAGAAATAACAAGTTTGTAAGAATATTAATGATAATAACAATAATAATAATAATAATAATAATAAAAATAGTAATAATAATAATAATAATAATAATAATAATAATAATAATAATAATAATAATAATAGTAATACTGATAAATACCACCATCAATTACCATCTTGCTACTTGTGAAGTCATTGGGCGAAATAAGTCGACAAGTGATGGTAGGCTTTTTTAATTCCACTACCAATGACAAGGACTAAGTACCAGTTAATAATTAAGTGTTCAAGGTAGTGATCGAGGGGTTAAGTAATTGAGATTAGTCTAAGTGATATCAGTGTTGATAGCTGTCCTAGTTATGGGTTTATGTTAGAATTGGTAGTATGGCTGAGAGGTTATTGAGGCTGTGCATTATAGGTAGAGATTTGATATTATTGGTAGTTCGGAGGGGTGGTTATATATTTATAGATTCATCATGACTTGTTGGGGTGGGATTGGGTTGTAAATTTGTGATAGAGTAGGTAAACTAAAAACAAAAGAAGCATATATACTATTAAAAGACCACAAAACTAATTTCCACACTAAACCTCAAACCAGGCTTATTAATCCTACCCGACAAGAGATAGGCAAAATCAGTAAAAACATCTTAGAAAAAATAAATAAGCAAATTAAAAACACCTACAACTTAAACCAGTGGATCAATACCGCAGAAACCATAAGCTGGTTCAATAGAATTAGAAATAAAGATAAATGCTCCTTCATACAATTCGATATAGTTAATTACTACCCCTCAATAACCAAAGCACTCTTCGAAAATGTCATAGAATTCGCCACTCTCCTCTCTAATATCTCGGAAGACGAAATAAACATAATCAAAAAATGTCGAACCACAGTACTAATAAATAACAAAGAACAATGGACAAAGAAAGACCATTTCTCTTCATTTGATGTATCTATGGGCTCTCTTGACTCTGCCGAGGTAACAGACTTGGTTGGCCTGTACTTACTATACAACCTAACAAAAGATCTTGAAGTCGATTCAATCGGCCTCTACAGAGATGATGGCCTAATGTACGTGAAAAACACAAACGGACAAAAATGTGAACAAACCAAAAAAATAATATCCAAAAAAATTAAACGAATAGGCCTAAAGGCTGAAATAACATCAAATGTTAAACAGGTCAATTTCCTCGATATTACCTTCAACCTCAATAGAGATACTTATGAGCCCTATGCTAAAGATAATTCCTACCCCCTTTATGTCAACCCACTATCTAACCACCCTAGATCTGTAAGTAAACACATCCCAGAATCAATTAGTAGAAGGATTAGCAACAACTCCTCCAATATAGATATCTTCAATAAACATAAGAACTTTTATAATAAAGCACTAAAGGAGAGTGGATACAAAAATACCAAAATAGAGTATATTCCAACTACACAAAATAACCCTAATAGGAACAAAAATAGAAATAGGAAAATTATCTGGTATACACCTCCATTTAACAACTCAACTAAAACCAAAATAGGGAATAAATTCCTGAACTTAATAAACACTCATTTCCCCAATAACAGCATACTCCATAAAATTTTCAATAAGAATACACTAAAACTCAGCTATTGTTGTGGTGACAACTTAGAAAAAATCATAAAAAAGCACAACATGAAAATACTAAACACACCAGTAACCTCAAATTCTAAAAGAACATGCAACTGTAATAACAAATCAAACTGCCCCCTAAATCAAATGTGCCTATCAACCCAAGTGGTCTATGAGGCATCTATCTCCTCAACTGAAAACCCATCCCAGACTAACTATTATATTGGTCTGGCAGGCAACAACTTCAAGGAAAGATTCTACAACCATAAACTCTCCTTCAACAACCCAGACCATCCTGGCCAAACCGGACTTTCACTACACTACCACAAAATAAAAACCAAAAAAGAAACTCCCATAATAAAGTGGAAAATCTTGAAAAAATCCAGCACCTGCAAATCAATAAACTCTCCATGTAGATTATGCTTAAATGAAAAACTGGAAATTATCCGCTTTAAGGACAAAAACAAACTCTTAAATAGAAAACAAGAGACATCTATCAACTGTAAACATAGTAGACTCTACCTCCTTAGCAACCCACATACCCCACCTTAACTCCACACCAACCCTACTTAACTTCAACATAAAATTAACAGTTTTTTGTTTTTGTTTTTTACAAAAATGAATGATAACATTAAACCCCCACTATACACTACCCCAAAACACACTATAACCCCCTACCCAACCACCCAAATTTACAACCCAATCCCACCCCAACAAGTCATGATGAATCTATAAATATATAACCACCCCTCCGAACTACCAATAATATCAAATCTCTACCTATAATGCACAGCCTCAATAACCTCTCAGCCATACTACCAATTCTAACATAAACCCATAACTAGGACAGCTATCAACACTGATATCACTTAGACTAATCTCAATTACTTAACCCCTCGATCACTACCTTGAACACTTAATTATTAACTGGTACTTAGTCCTTGTCATTGGTAGTGGAATTAAAAAAGCCTACCATCACTTGTCGACTTATTTCGCCCAATGACTTCACAAGTAGCAAGATGGTAATTGATGGTGGTATTTATCAGTATTACTATTATTATTATTATTATTATTATTATTATTATTACTATTTTTATTATTATTATTATTATTATTATTATTATTATTATTGTTATTATCATTAATATTCTTACAAACTTGTTATTTCTATTTCTATTTTTATTCTAATTTTATTTATATTTATCTTTATTTATTTATTTATTTTTTTTTTAATCTTATTTTTATTAAGGCTTTTACATAAGGCGGTTATCACTGCGACTATCGTAGGCATGATTGGCAGGCGTTACCATTGTCATAATCGGTTTTGTTATTGATAAGACTGGTAACACCAGAAAACTTCTCTTATAAAATGATTCCACTAGTATTGATCTCGGTATAATATAATCACAATTTAAAAAAAATAAATAAATAAAAAGAATATTAAAAAAAAAAAAAAAAAATTAAAAATATAAATAAAAAATATAATCACAACAAAATTCACTACAAATAGTAAACAAAACATTAAAATAAAATAAATAAAATGCAAAAGTAGCAATTAATACCCTAAATTAAAATTATCAAACATTTTTATCCACATGATAATTACTTATTAGAATTAAAATAAAATGAGAATGACGGTTGTAACCATAATTCTCATTTTAAATTTAACTCACTCTGGCCGTCGCCCCATCCCCCTCCTCCCACCCCGGCCGAGATTGAGATTGACACAGCACTGACACGTGCAAAACCTCCCACGTAATAATTTGAAACACGACTTGTTGGAGTCCTCCCCCCCTCCCCTCTCATGTCCCATGTCGCCGTTATAGACAAAGCCCCAACTCTATCCCCCTCCCCCTCCAATGTATTTTCAATTTTCAATCTCCCGTTAGAGTGAACTTAAAATTTTATGCCATTTGAATTCCTTTCGCCCGATGAGTTGGTAGCTATTCGCACCAATGAAACAAAACCTGTTTTGTCGCAATTAATGGAATAAAATCAAAAAATATATATTTTGCTCTGAATTTTCATTGAGCACTCTCATAAACCCGGTTTCAACTTCCTTCGGATTCATACCCCCTGGATATTTGTAACAAGTTAATTATATATATATATATATATATATATATATATATATATATATATATATATATATATATATATATATATATATATATATATGTGTGTGTGTGTGTGTGCGTGTGTGTGTGTGTGTTTGTGTGTGTTGCACAATGCGGATCAAATTTATTTTATTTTTATTTTTGTTTTATATATATTTTTATATATATATATATTTAATTTTTATATATATTTTTTTATATATTTTTTTTACTTTTATTTTTTTATATATATTGTTTTATATATATATTTTTATATATATTTTTTATATCTCTTTTTTAATCTCCTCCGGTTTAAATCTCAACTGTCCCTTTTTTTTCAAACCTTATACACCTTCCTTTACACTAAATTTAAACAAACATACACAACACTCTAAGCAAATAAGGCGTCCAAACGAGAGTGACACGTGACTTCACATTTCCGAAACAGATGACAACAGAAGCTGAAGAGAGCCGGATGGCTAAGTCCTTCCGTGTTTGAAACCGACGGTACGAATGTTGTACTAATTTTTCTGTACACATATATATATATATATATATATATATATATATATATATATATATATATATATATTCTTATTATTATTATTTATTAATTTTTACGTACTTAAAAGTGACCCATTGACACATGTTTCTATCTATCAGCCATCATCAGCATGGCTAACTTAGACAAGGATCGAACCCTCGCTTAGACTGTTGAAAGTTTTACATCCAGAACATGATGCCTTGCCCGGAATATGTACGATTTTATCGCCTTAATATTAAGTTTACGTACATTTGTATTGTTTTTACTGGCGATAGTAACAGCGTTTGGATTTTTCTACTTCATAAGCGGTAAATAATATTGCATTGTCACCTTTAATAGGACGTGTTTTTATTTTTTATATATATATATTTACCTATTTTTACATACATAATATATATATATATATATATATATATATATATATATATATATATATATATATATATATATATATATATATATATGCAAACATAGTTAAAAATAACAAAATTCGTCTGTTTAATTATACAATTTTTATTTTTTCAATTATTCTGATGGTCTTTTTTGTATTAAAATCCAAAAAAATGATAAATGTTCCATACGTTTATCTTTGTCGAATGATCATCAGGTACCAAATACAAATAAACAAAAAAAAACTGGAGAAAGAAGAGAATTTTTTTAAAGATGGCGAAGAAACGCAACATTGTTAAATTAATAACATCACATATGAATCCAGTTGTAACATTTTAAAATGCTTAACGTAATGCGATTTTGTTCTGTGGTGCCACTCCAGCGTCGCTGAATTTTAATCGTCAACGACTTTCCTGGGACAATGAGAAAAACGTTCTCTGTGCGTTACTTATTACAATCAAAAAGTCGATTTAAATAATTTAGACAAGGCATATTACAACTGAGACGTAAGCGCTACTGTGATTAGAGGTCAGATTTATAGCGGGCATATTTAATGAGGAGTTGAACAGCAAGATGTTTGTTCACATTACATTTAAAGTTCTGCATGTCTGTAAGGTCGGGGAAGCAGGGAGCAGGGAGGGAATTCCAAAAGCAAGCGGTCCGAGGAATGAAGCTATTACAGTAAAAGTGTTCCGACATCTGGGTACCTCTACAGTTGATTTTACTGCTCGTTGAATGTGTCAAAAATACTCCATGCATGGATGAACCGTGGCTTTATAGAGATATAGGATACTGGCAGGTTTGAGAATGGGTGTCACACTTGTTGAGAAAATAATATTTTCCACTTAGTGTAATACAACACTTTTCTGTAAAAGGAATTGAGTTCGCTCGGTTATCAGTATCATAAAATTTGTAAACAAATGAATAAATTCATAATTCCGATAGCGGATTTGTTAGCTCGGAATATAAGACAGTTCATGAAATAATGCGAACTTTAAATGTTCATTTTTATTACGTATAAAAGTAATAATAAAGGAACACAATAATTAATATATATAGATAGCTGAAATTTCGATTACAAATACTCATATGGGGTTACAAGATGGAAGCAGGAGTTTCTTGTGTTCTTAAATTTTTCAATGCACGGGTCCCGCTAAATAATTATAAACTTATTTATTAAATAACGCATTAATTAAATAAAATACTAACTTAATTTAAACATTTTAATCAACGACGACCATGATAACTTAATTCAATTTTAGAGAAATAAAAATTAAAAAAAGAATAAGGGTGTAACGGTTGAGGGCCGGTGTTTTTGGTTCCCTCAATTTTCCAGAGCAACGTCCAGGCACGGGTCCCGCTATTTAAAAATATAGTGGGTCCGTTCATCCAGGGTTAGGGTTCATACCAAAATCAGACCAGCAGAGTCCACCTTCCCAGGCTTTACCTTCTCGCTCTTTGAGAAGGGGTTAGTTTATTGCTATTCGCCTGAGGCGCCCTTATCGGGGAATGTCGATGCGGCTGCCCAGGCAATTTTTGTTCGGCCAGGGTGCTCTTCCTATAAGGCGCTGGCTTTTAAAATCCCACTTTCCCTGACCTTGTGTCTAATCTTCCCGCGGTTGAAGGGAGATGAATAAAAACTAAAAGTAAGACTCCGACGCCAGCCATCGCGGTTTTGAAAGTCGGTGTTAATGTGCTTGCTACGTCTAGCCACATTGATAAATCGTGAAACGGCGAAACGACGAAACAGCTGTATTTGGTGACACACACATATATATATATATATATATATATATATATATATATATATATATATATATATATTTATATACGGTCCCCCATGGATAGATCACTCTAGTAGAGAAAATCATCGTTTCCACTTAGCGTAATATAATACTCTTCGGTAAAAAAATACTTGAGTTTTCTTGCTTATCAGTATTGTAAAATTTGTAAACAAATGAATAAGTTCATTTAAACGTTATCATTTCTTCCGTTTTCTAGTAGCAGCTTCGTTAGCTCAGATGGTAAGACATCTGACACCATGAAGTGATCTGGCATCCGGGTTTTCAAACTCGGTGTTTATAAGGTGACCAAGAACGTGAGAATCTGAAACTGATAAGGTGATTAGTGAAAAATGTCACCATGTTAAAAAGTTTCAAACCGGACTGGAAAAAATAGAAACATGGTCCAAGGGGGGAAAAGAGTATAGGCTAGTCAGAATCAAATCGTGGTTCATCAAATTAATTGCTATTGATGACAAACTCCGAAAATGCGACAAGATAACTTTATATCTAAATAAGTAAATCCGAAAGTAGGACCAATTTCTTGCACTTACGGAAGAGTAATAGACGTACTATATTTGTTATATACTGCTTATGTATATGTGATATCAGTTGCAGGGTAATAAATTTGCATATTGTTTGTTTAACAATGTTATTTTATGTATTAAATAATATTTGTTATTCTTTTTTTAATTCAATAACTGTTTTTGTCACACATTTAACAAGAGTTTTTTTTTCAAAACGCTATAAGAATAAGAAGCTAAAATAGTTTAAATCTGTGACCGAACAGCTATATACCAATCGCTGCTCACTGGTTGTCTTGTTCACTCCACTACATCATAGAAGACTTTCCCCGACAATATAGAAGAAGTGCAGTAGTAAAACAACACTTTATTTTAAGATTAAGTTCACAGCCCATGTTGAATGAAAAAATCAAGAAAAATAGATTCATGATTTCAATTGAATAAGAGAAAAATAGAAATGAACAAAAGAATAATGCCAAATTTCAATTGAATAAGAGAAAAATAGAAATGAACAAAAGAATAATGCCAAATTTCAATTGAATAAGAGAAAAATAGAAATGAACAAAAGAATAATGCCAAATTTCAATTGAATAAGAGAAAAATAGAAATGAACAAAAGAATAATGCCAAATTTCAATTGAATAAGAGGAAAATAGAAATGAACAAAAGAATAATGCCAAATTTCAATTGAATAAGAGACAAATAGAAATGAACAAAAGAATAATGCCAAATTTCAATTGAATAAGAGAAAAATAGAAATGAACAAAAGAATAATGCCAAATTTCAATTGAATAAGAGAAAAATAGAAATGAACAAAAGAATAATGCCAAATTTCAATTGAATAAGAGGAAAATAGAAATGAACAAAAGAATAATGCCAAATTTCAATTGAATAAGAGAAAAATAGAAATGAACAAAAGAATAATGCCAAATTTCAATTGAATAAGAGAAAAATAGAAATGAACAAAAGAATAATGCCAAATTTCAATTGAATAAGAGAAAAATAGAAATGAACAAAAGAATAATGCCAAATTTCAATTGAATAAGAGAAAAATAGAAATGAACAAAAGAATAATGCCAAATTTCAATTGAATAAGAGAAAAATAGAAATGAACAAAAGAATAATGCCAAATTTCAATTGAATAAGAGGAAAATAGAAATGAACAAAAGAATAAT
>OY744516.1:228927044-228979544 GCA_963556195.1 Sepiola atlantica
TCGCTACTGCTTCGCAAATCTGGCCTTTTGGCTAAGATCAAAGTGTAGTATCTGTTCCGATGGATACTGCACCCCATAGACTGGTATTGTCTTGGCATTCGGGGCTTGATTTACGCCGGTCTATGGGTCTGTCCTGTGCAGTTCTAGGAGGTCCACCCTCCCAGGCTTCGCCTCCCCTCTTTGGGGAGGAGTAAGTTTATTGCTTACTGCCTGATGGGCCCCTACCGGGGAATGCCAACGGGGCTGCCCAGCCAATTTTTAAACCCTACTTTCCCGACCCGACCTTGGGTCAAATATTACTTGTGGGAGTAAGATAGAAAAAAACTGGCCTTGTGCCTAACTCCTGGAGAGGAGTAAATCAATACTGCTTCGCAAATCTGGCCTTTTGGCTAAGATCAAAGTGTAGTATGTGTTCCGATGGATACTGCACCCCATAGACTGGTATTGTCTTGGCCTTCGGGGCTTGATTTAAGCAGGTCTATGGGTCTTCGCAAAGTTTACTACTTTAAAGACGTAATGAAATCAAAAGAAAGAAGAAATCAATTCGCCTGGGTGATTGTGTCACTTTTCTACTTACAATTTACTTGTTGAAAATCAAGTCAGTCTCCCTAAAGGCCAGAAAGGAACTATTAAACACCAATGCGAAACGTTTTGTCCACGGGATGAAAACAATCATTGAATTAAAAACAATAAAATCATACGGCGTCGTTAACGGGAGTGACGAAAGCGGTAGAGAAAAAGAGAGAGAAAACGCGAGTATTCTTTTCTCTTCTCGCTAATTCTTGTCGGTAAGAATTCTAGCGTGCGAAGTTAGTTTAATTTAATACAGGTTTTTAGTATTTTAACCATTTTTTAAAATTAAAATCTTTTTGATTACTGTTAATATCTACGAAACTATTGCATATATAGAGACAAAATAAAACAATAAAATTACAAATGAATAACACCAAACATTAATTAATAATAAACTGTTCAAAATAATTATACAAATTAGACATTTAAATGATTGCCTTGTAACCATTCATCTGTACTATATATATAGAGAGTATTTCAAAATAATATGTTGTATTATTGATTAATAAAAGTAACCGGTGTTGATGGTAATATAGAAGTGATCATTTTTTTTAAATCGCCTTTATTCATTTAGATTGTAATACTTATTTTATATATGTTACCAAAACTGAGTCATATTTATCAAATCGAATGTTCATATAATTTATGAACTTTGGGCAGCACTCAGACCAGTAACCCTGTGCCAGACTGCGGCAGGCGCAAACCATGGAACCAAAGAGAGGTTTGTATTGTCTAGGCAGCTGCAAATAAAGTGAACTCCCTCTACTTGTGCTGGAAAACTTCTCTCACTGTTTGTATTATATATTTATACAAAGTCATCATCCGTCCATGCATGGAGTATTGTGTTCACATCTGGGCTGGTGCACCATCCACTAGTCTCTCCCTCTTAGACAAGGTTAAAAAAAGAGTCGTTAATCTTACAGGTCTCTCACTATCCACCAAGCTTAAACCTCTGCCCCATCGCCGCAATGTTGCATCCCTGTGCTTGTTTTACAAGTATATAAATGGAATGTGCTCCGATGAACTGGCTGCTCTGGTGCCCTCTCGACGTAAATACACCCGACCAATTTGACAATCAGCTAAATCCCATCCATTCCGTGTGGCGATCTTCAGACGCCAAAAGGCTTTCTACTCTAATAAGTTCTTTCCTCGAGCTGCCAGCTTTTGGAACTCTCTCTCTCTCTCTGCTCCCTGTTTCCATTATTCTACCGCCATGCAGAAATTTAAATGTAATGTGAACAAATATCTCGCTACACAACTCCTCACTTATGATGCTCCTTTAAATTCTGGCCCCTAATCAACAGTGGTCTCTTACGTCTGAGTGGCAATGTGCCTTGTCTGGGATGAATTCAAGTTTTCAATTGTTTGTTTTTTTAATACGATGGATCGTTCTTGGCTCCCTACTGTGCGTTCTTCTCGATCCCCACGGTTCGTCAACTTCGTTAACGGATTCACTTGTCGGGTTTCGGTGCTGATGTGGCACTCAAGGCTTCCATCACTTTTTCTTTCCGTCACCGTCCTCTTCTTTACAATAACCGTTTTTACGACCGTTATTTTAAAAAAAGAAGCATCAACAAATACCATCGGGCTTCAACCCCCTCTTTAGGGTTTGATTTGTTCTTCAGAGTATGCATGTACAGACATAAAACAACCCCACCTCCTCCCAAAAGCCCAACCATCTTCTTTGGTAACACAGGCGAAAGAGATCCGATTCTCTATAAAAATTTGCCACATCCGCTTACTGTGCCAGCCGTGACGTCACAGCCAGGGGGACACGTATCCTTCTTCTAATCTTAAATGGAAAATTTAACTCTACCTAATTTTTATTCTGCGTGGAAATTTACCATACCAATCCTATTATTTATTTACCTGTTTCTAATATTGCTACACGTATTGACCATTAAGCAGGATACGAATAAAAAGTCAAAGTATCTTAGAAAAAAAAGGCGGATTGATATGGTCAAGTGACGTAGTATGAGCGCATGCGTGGAAGTTCTCTATTTTGCGTATATTTTCTCTGAAAAAGGTATCCCGCCCACAAAAAAGTAATATTAAATTTTCCCATCCCTATATCCTCCGCCGGGTGAATTTTTTTCTACCAATGTGCCAGTGTTCGGAATACATGTGACACTTGTTGAAAGGAAATAAAATTTTCTTACCTCCAGCAAATACTCGGCTGATTTAGGCCTATTTATTAAGTTCAACCGGTCAATAACTAGTTTATGGTCCGATTGACATAGCCAGTGGAAAGTAGGACATGATATAAAGTCTATGTCGCCTCTTCTAACTAACATCCTATTTAAATAACTATTCGGGTGGCAAGGCACGCTATTTGTCCATGTCCACGGCTCCCGCCCTCGATGATCGACACGAAACCTGTGGACAAGATCGCATCTAGCCATCAGGAAAGCCAGGCTGATCCTACAGCTGTCCAGTTCTCTCGTCCATCCCCCTCACCGACCATGTCTATCTTGAGATCTAGAATGACATTCCAATCTCTCATAAAAACTACGCACTTCGGACACGCTACATCCTATTAGGTTGGTGCAAAAACAATGGCGTTTTCTCACATATGTTGTATTTATATGTTTTCGGAATTAATTTATTGATAAATATAGCGTTGTTATAGGTCACTTTAAAGCGCGTTTTTCGCTCTATCGAATCGTGTTATTCGTTTCAATTTTTAATCCCTTCATTTATTGTTTTTGCAGGCTTTTCGACAGCATGGGCAAAATTGAAATCCGCACGATATTTTTGTTCCAGGCCGAAAAGCTGCCGAGACAGCTCGTGACATTAATGATGCGTTTGGCCCAGGAACCACTAACGAACGTACGGCACAAAAGTGGTTTAAGATATTTCGCAATAGTGACGAGAGCCTCGAAGATGAAGACGGTCAAGGCCGGCCGACTGCGATTGATAACGAAGATCTGAAAGCCTTAATTGAAGCAAATCTTCGCAAAACCACACGAGAAGTTACTGATGAACTCGAGGTCAACCACTCAACAGTCGTTTGCCATTTGAAGCGAATAGGAAAGTCAAAAATGCTGGATAAATGAGCGCCGCACGAATTGAAAGATAATATAAAAAACGTCGTTTTGAGGTGTCTTCTACGCTCTTGTTGTGCAACAAAAACTGCCCATTTCTCAAGCGACAGTGGTTGGATGCCGGCGAAGCTCCAAATCACACCCCGAAGCCGAAATTGCACCAAAAAACGATTATGGTGACTGTTTGGTGGTCTGTGACGGGTCTCATCCATCACATCTTTTTGAATCCGGGTGAACGATTACGGCGGAGAAGTACTGCCAACAAATTGACGAAATGCACCAGAAGCTCCAACGTATGCGCCCGAGATTGGTCAATATGCAGGGACCAATTCTCCTCCATGACAACGCTCGCCCGCATGTTGCATAACTGATCCTGCAGAAGCTGAACGAATTGGGCTACGAGACTCTGCCTCATCCGCAATATTCACCGGACCCCTCGCCCACCGATTATCAGTTTTTCAAGCATCTAGACAACTTCCTGCGCGAGAAATGCTTCAAAAGCCGAGATAATGCCGAATCGGCCTTCAATGATTTCATCGCTTCCAGAACTCCGGATTGTTATGATAATGAAATAAGTAAACTTATTTCTCGTAGGCAAACATGTGTTGATTCTAATGGTTCTTATTTTGATTAATAAAGTTTGGTATAAAAGAAGTTATGGTCTTTTGAAGTTGAACGTCAAAAAACGCCATTTATTTTGCACCAACCCAATATAACAAAGAATTTGCAGCATTGAGCTTAGTTTCGTGTCCGGTTCCGCTCAATGTGGCAAATTCTTTGTTATCATGGCCACCGACGACCAGGAGAAACGTTAGTTTCAAGACCCTATTAAAAGAAGGGTGCACCAAAATTGGGACCTTTCTCTTGCATTCGGTAAAAGTCTATCATAGGAAAGGCTTTTGTCCTTGGTAATTTTGTTCCCGGCGGCTCCAGCATTTGTCAGACATAATTCTTGCGACCGGCTGAAAGCCTTTTTTTTACTAACAAGCCATCATTTATTAAGGCCCAAAGGCAACTCGAGGATAAAGATTAATGAGTTTGTCAGGTGAACGGTGAGACAACCGTGATGATTGGTAACGATGGTTTAAATTGGACAGAATTTGATTATTTAGGAGGACGGCTCAGCAAAAACTTGTTTACATTGAACTTGAAAACGACTATGTTGTAGTCAGCTGGGAAGCAGCCCCACAATATTGTGTTCTACATAAACTCATGAAAGCTCCGTTTAGTTTTAGGTGTACAAAGGAAAATTATTTACAGTGGTTGTCGCTAGACGAGTTTTAGTTATGAAAATTTTACAGTGGCGAAATATAGATTGGAGCTCAGTCGAGCATCTACCATGGAAATAATGGTAGAACCTAGAAAGACTAGCAACATCTTTTCTTTGAGAAAGTGGCTGTATGGAGCAGAAAAGAACATCCCCACTAGATTTCGAAGTCGGTTTTGTACTCTGTGAAGACAGGAAATGAGGTTCTGAGCGGCACCTTCCTAGATGTTGCAATAGTACTCCATCTTAATCCGTATTTGACATTTATAAAGGTAGGGAATAGCGTCGGGCGTGAGATACCTGTTGTGGCGATAGAAAGGTTCAACCATTTTTCCAGCGGTCTTAGCAACAGATTTGATATAAGTCGTCATTCCAAGTCTGAAGTGTAGGTAAGTCCCATAAGCTTATCAGAGCATGGGGATCCTCAAGGGAAGTGTCATTTATTTACATTGGGGCAAAGGATACGAGAGTTGGTGGTGAAAAGAGAGCAGCTTGGTTTTAGACGCATTAAAATCAACCAGCCACCCTTTTCCGCTATTACACCACGTGATCCAGGTCGGAAGATAGAAAATCAGAAAGATCTTGATAATTAAGGCTCTTGTGTGATCTGCATAAATATCGACGAATGATCTTAAAGAGGGTTGGGCCCTAGAATGGATCTCTTAGGCACGCCGGCATTGATACTATGTGGTTGAGGGGACATTTCCGGATATTTCATAGCTAGCAAGCTTGTAAAGTAGACCTTTATGCCAAACCCTATCAAAAGCGAAGCCCTCGTCTATAGATTCACTGATCATGTGTGATATTACAGTCAGCACCTCAGCTGTTTATCTTGCAGAACGAAATCCATATTGTTTGTCACTGAGTAGACTGTTTCTGCTGGAGTAATTGACAACTTCTTGAGTCACCACAGATGACGCACAGGAAATTGATTGGTTTGTACTAAGATGCAGAAAACTGATCTCCACTACTTTTCATTACTAGGAAGACTGACGAAGTTTTTCAGGTGATGGGAAACATTTCTTCTTTAAGCAAACGATTGAACAGTTTTGTAAGAATAGGAGTTAGTTCCGGTTGCAGTTTTTTAAGTTCTGTGATTGGAATGTTGTCAGGAACAGTCGCTTTGCTGGCATCAAGGTTCTTGATAAGTTTAGCAACATACCGGACAGATATATATGGATGTTGCTCAGGGTGTTATCAGTCATAGAGGAAATTCAGGTGGTGGGTGGCCCTGATCACAAAGGGTGGAATTTGATGCAAAGTTCTTTGCAAAAAGTTTGACTTCATCGGAAGCTGAGGAAATCACCTCTGGTTCATTGATGACGGTTGGAATAGAGGCTTCGCATCTGTGCAGGGCTTTTTAATTTGCCAAAACTCGCGGGAATGAAACATCTGTTCAGCCATTCTAAATTTAATTTTTTTAACATAGTTCACCCCAAACAAGGCAGACCGCCACTGTAGACGTAAGGGGCTACTGAGAAAAAGGGTGAGAGTTTTTTTTTGTATTTTTTAATGGGGGGTCAACCTAAATTGGGAGCTGTGCAGCGAGATGTCTGTTTACATTAGTTTTACATTTCTGCATGTCAGTACCGTCAGGAAAACAGGGAGCGAGGAAGGAGTTCCAGAGTCCAGCATCACGAGGAAAGAAGCTTTTGGAGTAAAAAGCTCTTCGGCATCTGGGGACTTCCACAGTGAATGGATGGGATTTGGCAGATTGTCGGGTTGGTCTAGTGAATTTGCGTCGTGGGGGTACCAGAGTAGCAAGTTCATCAGAGCACAATCCTTTGAAGTACTTCTAAAACAGGCACAATGAAGCAACATTGTGGCGGTGGGACAGGGGCTGGAGCTTGGTGGATAGTGAGGGACCTATTAAGTTGGCGACTCTATTTGGACCTTGTCTAAGAGGGAGAGACGAGTAGATGGTGTACCAGGCCATATGTGGTAACAATACTCCATGCATGGGCGGATGGTGGCTTTGTAGAGATATAGGATAATGTCAGGTGTGAGAAGTATACTAGCACGGTAGAGGGAGCCCACATTCTTTGCAGCAGTCCTGGCAATGTCTTCAATGTATTTGTTACAATTCATGTTATCTGTGAAAGTTAGGCCTAGGAGTTTGCTTGCTGGCATTCCTACGGCTTTTGTTTCGGAACATCTATTTCCTTGAAAGCAATTGAAATAGGTGTTTCGATGAGCAATTGCAGCGGCACATGATGGGAAGTACCACGGCTGGCAGTTTGGTTTCTGTTAGAATTATTTAGAGAGTATGAAGCTCTCAATACTAATGGTTTACCAATCAGTTAAATTGGATGCGATACAGGATACATTCTTTTAAAACATGGAATGTAGGGGAATTTACGATAAGAAAGATCTGAGGATGTCCGAGTCAGTCATCGAGTATACGGATGTAGTCATGAAAGGGCATCCTGGAAATTAGTAAAGTCCTCGACTTCTTTTCCCCCTATTTGACGGAAGTCTGGGAGGGGGTTTAAGTTTCGACAAGGGGTCAATCTTGTAAATATCACTCCTTAATTTTAAGAAGGGAGGGTCTTTTTTTCGCGAGAAGACTTGGATCGCTGCTTTTCGTCCCCGGCTCGACTTGTTCCCGTCTAGAAGATTCGAAGCTAGGTAGTGGTAGTGTGGTGTTCAAGTGTCCGTTTACGTAAATACAGTGATGGGACAGGTGCTGTTGCAAGCGTTGGGCTGGTGGTTGCAAAGTAAATCTAAGTGTTTTGTCCGGCGTTGTTGTTCTGGGTGTGGGAGTTGTCTGTGTGGGTGTAGGTTTTGGTGGTGTTGGGAATTGCTCCATCGAGGACTTGGCAATCTTTTCCTTCTCCTTGCTCTTTATGTTTCTCTTTTTTATTTTATTTTTCTAAGCCGAGGGGGGGAGAGCAAGTTTGTGTGAGCCTCATCACTGGCTCCCTCATCCTCATCAGAAGAGTTTGTTTTTGTCCCCTGACGGTTTTTTTCGGCGTGGGGACATTCTGTTGTTCCTGTTGCTGCTATTTCTCTGGTTGCTGCTGTTATTGCTACTGCTACTGCGAATTGTGGTGAGACTGTTGAGGTGAGACTATTGCGTAAGCAGTTGCGTACTTCCTCCCTCTTCTCACCATTGTCATCCATTCCTCCTCTGCTCTTCCCAGGGGCTCCGCTGGTCTTAGGGCTGGTGTTGTCGTAGCAGTTGGAAATAAAGCTGCCGTTAGATCAGTGACTGAGGCTGGGATTCTGAGCATTGCCTTTTTCGGTTATTTACTTGTCATCTGGGCTTGCTTCTGGTAAAACAAGCAGTGCGGACGACAGCCTTCCACGAGGATCGTCATATTTCAGAATAATGCCATCCCATCGTTTTCAGCAAGCAGCAAGATAAAAAAAACTCACCGTCTTCAGATTCAAAGAAATTCAACTTGAAAAACAAAAAAACGACTTTGAACAATGCAACATTCGGATATAGTCTCAAGGAACAAATGTTTAACATTAGACTACTAACAGAAACAATTGTGTGAAAAACAAAACTTCCGTCAACTGTACGCCATTGCTGGGAGACGGACATTAATCATTTCTCATTTGAAGTTGACCTGTTCTCATTTGAAGTTGACCTTTTCTTATTTGAAGTTGACCTTTTCTCATTTAAAGTTGACCTTTCCTCATTTGAAGTCGAGCTTTTCTCATTTAAAGTTGAGCTTGTCTCTTTTGAAGTTGTGCTTTTTTCATTTAAAGTTGAGCTTGTCTCTTTTGAAGTCGAGCTTTTCTCATTTAAAGTTGAGCTTGTCTCTTTTGAAGTTGTGCTTTTTTCATTTAAAGTTGAGCTTGTCTCTTTTGAAGTCGAGCTTTTCTCATTTAAAGTTGAGCTTGTCTCTTTTGAAGTTGTGCTTTTTTCATTTAAAGTTGTGCTTTTCTCATTTGAAGTTGATCTATTCTCAATTGAAGTTGGGTTTTTTTCATTTCAAGTTGTGCTTTTCTCATTTAAAATTGTGCTTTTTTTCATTTCAAGTTATTCTTTTCTCAGCTGATTGTGTGCTTTTCTCATTTGAAGTTGAGCTGTTCTCATTTGAAGTTGGCTTTTTCCCATTTGAAGTTTTACGCTTCCGCAAAAGGTTTACGTAATAATATTTTTTTTTTTTAATAGTGTATGAAGCGTGAACTAATATATATGACCAGAATGGAATATGTACGGATTTACGTATATTTCTGTGTCTAAGACATGTGAACTCTTCCTCAGAAAACTTCTTTCTAGAAGTCACTACCAATCGTATTACTCGTCTGTTCAGAGTCCGACAATTCGACTCAGTAAGAGATCGAATTCTAGGAGGGATCCGTCGTGTACCGCAGGCGCACAAGATTGTTTGCAGTCAAATATTTCTAGCGTTGATGAGAACCAGACGAACTCTCGCCTTTTTTTTAACGTTTTATATTTTCATTGTTTTCTTTTGTTTTTGTTTTTGTTTATTTGTTGTTGTGTTTTTTTCACTTTTTAACTCAGCTAAAACCATAGACGATTATTTCAGACGATGTTGTCTTTTCTGCTTTTTTTTTTATCAAATGAATTCGTTGAATTTCGAACAGCTCAATTCCACTTCCCGACACTACCGACACGTCTCCAGCCGCAACTTTCATCCATCTTGTCGGTGTTTCGTTGTTTATTCGGAAACGTATATGTAGACATTTTCCCCCAATTTACTCAAAGCCATTTTATCTCTCTTTCTCAACGTTATCTTCCGTCTACTTGTCCAAACGTATTTACTAGCTTTCTAACCCCCATTCAGATTGACGATTCCACCCCTAAACACTCGATTTCTTGCACTTTTTCAACGCCCGCCAACTCGCCATTATACGGTTGTTGTTTTTGGTTTTTTTTTCATTGCTATAATTCCCCTGCGGCTTCTTTCAAGGTTTATCGGCAATTTCAGTGGTGTTTTCCAACGATAAAGCTAAAGACTTTTATTTCAAACTATAAATAATAAGGTCAAGTGTCATTAAAGCAACAGGTGACACGTTTAAAAGGGTTTGAAATCGAAACCAGTTCTATAATTGTTAACAGAAATCCAATACGCTTCCACAGATAAAGGGCGCCATTTTTTTTTCAATGGCAGAGAACTCGTTTCAGTCGGTTCGACTCTTCATCTTAATAAAAAAAAAGGGTTTTTTTTCTCTTAACGTTTCCTTACGTTGAAAACGGTCACAGCTAATATAATTATTACCTTTATGCCTAGGTTTACGGATTGGGTTTCTGTCACGCGAAAACAAACTACACGTTTAATGAACATTTGGTAACTGCCTATCTGAAGCCGAAACTATACTATTACTTCTACGAATATTGTACCATATCTTAATGCTCACTTCAGTTTAAGACATTATTTCCGACTAAAATTAAACGCAATTTCTATGAACAGGGTTTCTTTCAAAAAAATTTCCCATTCGTGGAAAACATTACTACGAGACTTATTTCCTGCAGACTACAACATGTCATCTTCAAATCTAATGTCAACAAATACTTGTCAACCCGTCGTCTTAAATAATACAAATTTTCTCCATTCCACTAATCATTTTTAATTCTCTTATAATATTCAACTGACAATCCATCGATTAACCTTTATCTTCCAGTGGCTGTTGGCCTTGATAAGTGATGCCTCAATAGTATATAAAAAATGTAATATCTTTGAACAATTCAGGGGAGATAGTGTAGTATCTGTTCTGTTGTCATGAAACCATCCTATTAGGCATTACCTCTTCCTTTTTTGGTGGGAGAGCAGTGTAGTATATGTTCTATTGTAACGATACCATACGCCCAGGCATTAACTCCTCTTTTAGGGGTAGTGTAGTATCTATTCTGTTGCTATTAGACTATCCGCCCAGAAAGTACTTCCTTCTTTAGGGGTAGCTTTGCTGGCATCAAGGTTCTTGATAAGTTTAGCCACATACCGGACAGATATATATGGATGCTGCTCAGGGTGTAATCAGTCATCGAGGAAATTCAGGTGGTGGGCGGCCCTGATCATAAAGGGTGGAATTTGATGTAAAGTTCTTTGCAAAAAGTGTGGCTTCATCGGAAGCTGAGGAAATCACCTCTGGTTCATTGATGACGGTTGGAATAGAGGCTTCGCATCTGTGCAGGGCTTTTTAATTTGCCAAAACTCGCGGGAATGAAACATCTGTTCAGCCATTCTAAATTTAATTTTTTTTAACATAGTTCACCCCAAACAAGGCAGACCGCCACTGTAGACGTAAGGGGCTACTGAGAAAAAGTGTGAGAGTTTTTTTTGTTGTATTTTTTAATGGGGAGTCAACCTAAATTGGGAGCTGTGCAGCGAGATGTCTGTTTACATTTGTTTTAAATTTCTGCATGTCAGTACCGTAAGGAAAACAAGGAGCAGGGAGGGAATTCCAGAGTCTAGCAGCACGAGGAAAGAAGCTTTTTGAGCAGAAAGCTCTTCGGCATCTGGTGATCTCCACAGCGAATGGATGGGATTTGGCAGATTGTCGGGTTGATCTAGTGAATTTTCGTCGTAGGGGACACCAGAGTAGCAAGTTCATCAGAGCACAATCCATTAAAGTACTTGTAAAACAGGCACAAGTAAGCTACATTGCGGCGATGGGGTATGGGCTGGAGCTTGGTGAATAGTGAAGGACCTATCAAGGTGGCGACTTTTTTTGGGACCTTGTCTAAGAGGAAGAGACTAGCGGATAATGCACCAGCCCAGATGTGGCAACAATACTCCATGCATGGGCGGATGGTGGCTTTGTAGAGATATAAGATAATGTCAGGTGTAGGAAGTTTACTCGCACGGTAGAGGGAGTCCACCTTCTTTGCAGCAGCCTTGGCAGTGTCTTCAATGTATTTATTATAATTATCCGTGAAGGTTAGGCCGAGGAGTTTGAATTATGAACTCTCAGGTAGGGTGTTGTTTGCCATGACAATCGGTGGTTGGAGAGGTTTCTTGTAGTTATTGAAGGAAAGGAGCTTTGTCTTTGCGGCATTAAAAGTTACCGTCCATTTTTTACCTCAATCCACTACAGACTGGAGGTCATTTTCTAAGGATTCAGCCATTGCCTCAGATATGTGTGCGTCGGTTTTGCCCACATGCCGAGAGTAAAGCGTGGTGTCATCAGCAAATATTTCTATCCTAGTCTCAATTACATCAGGGAGGTCATTTATGAAAATCAGGAACAGTTAGGATGGATCCTTGGGATACACCAGCATTTATGTCAAGTTGCTTGATCTTTCTTTTTGTTAGGAAGGATTTAATTATATTAAATATGTGTCCAATAATACTATATAAGTGCAGTTTTAGGAGAAGCCCTTCATGCCAGACCTTCTTAAAAGCCTTGGATATATCAAGCGCTACCGCCCTAGCCTCACCTGCATTCTCCAGTGTATGATATATGCGTTTAGCGATGACCGTTAGGATATCTGCGGTAGATCGTGCTTGTTTAAATCCGTATTGATGATCAGAAACAAGTTAAGCATTAACTATGTGCCGGACTATAGCAAGATTGATTAATGATTCAAAGATTTTAGCAAAGATCGGGAGTAGACTGATTGGACGGTAGTTAGAGGATCAGATCTATTCCCAGAATTCTTGAAGACTGGTACCACAGAAGCAATTTTCCAACTATGAGGGAAACAAGATTCAGCAAGGCATTTGTTGTATAGTTTGGAGAGGACAGGGGCCAGCTCCGCAGAGCATTTCGTTATTACTATTACTGGTATAAGATCAGGCTTTGGAGGTGTCAAGGTTTTTTATGATGACTTTGACCTGAGATGACTAGGTTCTCAAGTGTGGCTTCAGTTCGTAATGAGAAGTTTGGGAGGGGTTGTTTGCCGAGTCCAAAGTAGAGTTTGAGGCAAAACGCTTGGCCAGTAGTTCAGCCTTATCAGTTGCCGTGCAAACAACATCGTTGTGATTTGATAGCGGGGAATTGTCGATAGTCCATTGTTCATCACACTATTGTAGATTTTCCAGAAATCACGAGTACCTAGTTTCTGTGACTGAATGCGTGTTTTGGTTATCTCTGTATACCTTCTCTTTGCTTCATCTATCACTACTTTGCAATCATTTCTTGCCTCTACAAATTTTTGTCTGTTCGCAGTTGACTTATGGCGTCCGAACTTGCGTCGGAATATCTTCTGTCTCTCAGCAATAGCAGGTTCACATTCTGAGGCGAACCATTGAGGAGAGTGAGGTTTGCTGAAGAATTTTCGCGTGGGGACATTACCATCAATGCCTGTTTTGACCCATTCTGTTAGCTCATTTGCACATTGATCAGCAGGGAGTGAGAAAGTTTCACCCCATGGTTCGTCGCTGATGTGATCTCTGAGGGATTCAAAATCAGCTTTCTCATAGTTTCTCGTCGTTTTGAGCAACGACTTTTCAACTTTTGGACGATTTTTTAAAGTGATAAGTAGCATTACCACAACGTGATCAAAGTTTCCGAGCGGGATATAGGCATTCGCCACACAAGCATCGGGTAGTGAGGTCAAGAACATGTCGAGAAGTGAGGCTTGCTGATCCGCACGATCAGGAAGGCGGGTCGGAAAAGTGACAGTCTGTGAGAGGTCGTGAGCTGAGGAGAAATTAAACGTAGAGTTCTCAGTTGCGTCAGTGAGGCTGGAGAATCGCAACCAGTCACGATGGTGTGCATTAAAATCCCCAAATACATGTATTTGGGCATTCGAGTCGAGTAACTGGGCTCTGTCTAAGCTTTCAGAGACAGAGTCAAACAGGGTACAGTTAGGGTTAGGGTCGAAGGAGAACGGTATAAGAAATATAAGTAACTAATGCTGTGATGTAGGGTCAATCTAAAGCACATGTAGGCTTGGTCATTCTAATGTTCTCTAGTCAAGAGGAGGGTTTTCCGAACTAAAAGTTTGTATTTGTTTTACAGTTTTTATCTTGAAAACTATGCAAAACAGATTGCACACATCAGAAGTTTATTTCATTTAATCTGTACTCAAATGGAAAAGCAAGTTGTTTATGTCTGCATTTAGTTTTAAATTTGTGTTTTCGATTACGTATTTTCCATCGATATCCAATTTACAGTTTCTGCAGTTGATCAAGTATTTCGGTTCCTTGTTTCTCAGAAATATTTCTGCACTTTTTACACATGAGTGTCATTACGTGATGATTATAGCTACACTTGAAATCATTTTCCGTAGCCAATTTTGTTCATTGTTCGTATTATTATTATTTACTGTTGCGTCGTATATAACATTTACGGTTAAACATTTACTCAATCATGAGTATCTGTTTATCATAAGTTAATATTATTAAAAAATCATAGGCCCCAATGCACGCTCACATCACAATTGAAAAATAGGATTAAAGAGTTGAACAATACGATTAGAAGAGCTAATCTTTACCTTCATAGAGGTTAGGGTTAGAGTTAGGGTTAGGGTTAGGATTAGGGTTAGAGTTAGCTAATCTGTAGCTTCATAGAAGTTAGAGTTAGAGTTAGAGTTAGGGTTAGGGTTAGGGTTAGGATTAGGGTTAGGGTTAGCTAATCTGTAGCTTCATAGAAGTTAGAGTTAGGGTTAGGGTTAGGGTTAGGGTTAGGGTTAGAGTTAGGGTTAGGGTTAGGATTAGGGTTAGGGTTAGCTAATTTGTAGCTTCATAGAAGTAAGGGTTAGGGTTAGGGTTAGCTAATCTGTAGCTTCATCGAAGTTAGAGTTAGAGTTAGAGTTAGAGTTAGGGTTAGGGTTAGGGTTAGGGTTAGAGTTAGGGTTAGGGTTAGGATTAGGGTTAGGGTTAGCTAATTTGTAGCTTCATAGAAGTAAGGGTTAGGGTTAGGGTTAGCTAATCTGTAGCTTCATAGACATTAGGGTTAGGGTTAGGGTTATGATTAGGGTTAGGGTTAAAAAATATAAAATTAATATCGATTTGCACAGCTGCTTTTCTAAGACCGTTTTTTTTCATTATTTTTTTTTACATAATGACTAGCAGAGCTACCCGGTGTTGCCCAGGTTAGGGTGTGTGATGGCATCATATACAACATCATGGTAAGGAAGGTTTACTTTAACAGGAACCTTGATGCTGTCAGCTTTATATCTTACTCACCGAGCTATTCAGATATATGTTAATACTCTTAAACTAACGCTAATAGATAGATTAATTTAATACACACACAGAGTTACTATTTTTCTAATATATAAAGTAGAGACGTTTTTTCCCCTGTCCCTTCTCGGAGAATAGGAAAATAACCACATGCATGACAGGCTACTGAACTCACAATTATATTACACTTATTCACTCGAGTGTGTTTAAGTAAATTTGTTATTCTTCTTTCCCAACTAACATTGAATATTACATTTGGCCCGTCCGCCACGACTCTCCGAAATACCAACTCCATATAGGTGGTAGCAAAAACATTTCTCCCTAACAATTCTGTACTGTGACTACACTCATCGACACCGGGAGAACTAATAAACACAGTTTAATTTTCACAAAAACACCGGTTGTTATTTAACACGCATGCCAATAATGAAGCTTCGGTTAATTGGCGTATTTTCACCTGAATTTGTAACCCGAAACAGTGGCGCAATAGGTAAGAATATACGTTTCATGATCGCCAGTTTTAGCGTTCGATCCCATTCTACTCTGTCACTTTTTTCTTTTTTTTTAAATTTAAAACATTCGCCAACACGGTAGACGGGGCAGAAAAAAACAATAGGCCGTTTCTTTTTTTATTCGACGTCATGCAATAGGTAGTACTTTCTCCCGTGCAACGCCGGGCGACGGGTTCCGCTAGTTATATATATAGATGACATTTTTAAAAAAAATAATTTTTTGATTTATATTTTGAATTTGAATTTAAAATTCTTAATTTTTAATTTTTTTTAAATTTAATTTTTAACCATCACATATCTTTCTTTGACACGTAATTTAGACGAAACTGATTTAACGATTAAAAAAAAAATAACGTTTCAGATAAAAAAAATTAAAAAAAGATAGCCGTTAGCAAAAACTGGCTCACGGGATTTTAAAAAGTATATTTTTAAATCTTATTTTTTAAGCTTTATTCCCCTTTTTGGACTTTATTAAACTTTTTAATCTCACATATCTTTCTCTCACACATAATTTAGACGAAACTGATTTAATACTTCAAAGCATATAGCGTATCTGAGCGTGCTTATAAGATACCATCCATTTTCTCGTCCAAGTGACAACAAAGCTGAAGACAGCCGAAGGGTTAACACCTTTTGAGCTGGAAACCAATGCTACTGACGTTGTACTGATTTTCTGTACCGAATAATAAATAATATATATATATATATATATATATATATATATATATATATATATATATATAATGAGAAAGAAAGATAAAGTGAGAGAGAGATAGTTGGGGAGGGGGGGAGAGAGAAAGAGCGTTTTCTCACTCTTTTTTTATAACTAGTGTAGTGGTTGCTCTTTTGAATTTTTTTTTTTTACTTCTTTCCGACTAATCTTTGTTTTTCTCTTTTCAGTCAAAATCTGAATTTTAAAATTCTTTTTAGATTTGTTTTTTGTTGTTTTTGTTTTGCATTATTTCATCCCTCCGCATCTCCCTTCCTTTCTTTTTTACTTTCCTTCGTCTCAAAGTTCATCCATAGGTTTCGGGATGGGTTGGTAGGTTAGGTTAGTTGTTCTAAAAGAAAGAAAGAGAGGGGTTGAGAGAGAGAGAGAGGGGGGAGAAAGAAAGAAAGAAAGAAAGAAAGAAAAGAAAAGAAAGAAAAAAGTAACAATGCCGTGTAGAGGGGGAGGGGGATGGCATAAAAGAAAGAGAAAGAAAAAAGTAACAATGGCGGTAGAGGGGGAGGCAGTGGCATAAAATAAAGAGAGAAAGAAAAGAAAGAGAGCATTAAAGAAAAGAAAAGTGCGATTTGTTTCTAATCCGCCCCGCCTACCCCTTCACCGCCTGTCTGGGTCTAACGCCAAAGCTTAACGTCTAACTAATGCCTCGCTCTGCACCGATTTTCCTTCTGCTTGTCTGGCGTTTCTTCTGCCAGATTAAACCCCGTCTGCTGGTGCTACTTTCAGGCAATGATAAATGTGTGTGAGTCCGTCTCTTGGGGAATTACCCACTTCTTAAGCTGCTGCCTCTCTTGTTCACTACTTTTCACACATATTTTTTTGAAGCCATATTATAATATATTCTCGATGGATATATATATACGGTTATATTATGATATACTCTTTTCAGTTGTGTTCGGTTTTGTTTCTTTTTTGTCCAATGATCATCTTCGATGTTTCGACGTTCATTTACCACAGCCGTACGCCGCATACGAACATTTGCCATCATTGTAATTGCTCTGTCTGTCTGTCTGTCTGTCTGTCTGTCTGTCTGTCTGTCTCTGTCTCTGTCTCTGTCTCTGTCTCTGTCTCTGTCTCTGTCTCTGTCTGTCTGTCTGTCTGTCTGTCTGTCTGTCTGTCTGTCTGTCTGTCTGTTTGTCTGTCTCTGTCTCTGTCTCTGTCTCTGTCTGTCTGTTTCTCTCTCTTTCTCTCTCTCTCTCTCTCTCTCTCTCTCTCTCTCTCTGATACTTCTTTTTTCATTCTTTTCTTTCTCTATTGTTCGTCTTCTTTTTGATTTTTCTCCTTTCGTCGTCCTCTTTCTCTCCTCTTTCTCTTTTCTTTCTTATTTCTCTTTTCTTTTTCTTCTCTCTTACTTCTTTGCTTTCTCTATCTTTTTTTATCTTTCTTGTTGTTCTTCTCCATCCCCCTCTTTCTTCTCTCTCTTTTTCCCTTTCTTGTTCTCTCTCTCTCTCTCCCTCTCTCTCTCTCTCTCTGCTCCTTTTGCTTCCATCTCTCTTCTATTTCTTTTATCTTTCTTCTTTGCTTTCTCTATCCTTCTTCTTCTTCTTCTTCTTCTTCTTCTTCTCTCTATATCTCTATATATCTCTGATCTTTCTTCTTCTATCTCCTTTCTCTTTCTTTTCTCTTTCTTCTTCGCTTTTTCTATCCTTCGTTTTCTTTCATCTCTCTCTGTCACACACACACACACACACAAACACACACGCACACACCCGATGTATGTGTTTCTCTGTGTTGTGTGTGTATGTGGGTAGAGTTATGTTACCTCCTCATTCACTTTCTCTTTCTCCCTCCTTTTCTTCCCTTTCTTTCTTCCCTTAAATCTACCCAGTACTAGTCGCTCAGGTAAACCATCTTCTATCATGTGCATATCCCAATATCACTTAAACGCATATTTTCTTGTCATAAAAGCATTGACTTTTATTCTAATCCCGTATCAATAACAGTAAATATACCAATTGTCTGTCTGTCCGCTAATTATATGACTGTTTTTTTAATATTGCGGATAGTTTCATAAGTGCCATGATTTGTATAGTCCTAACTCTCCCTTTGATTCCAATTTCTCCGTTTTCAGAACTGTTCCTAGTACTCCTAAAATTATTGGTATTACGGTAGGTTGCTTCATGTTCCAA
This sequence comes from Sepiola atlantica, assembly GCA_963556195.1. Lineage (NCBI taxonomy): Eukaryota > Metazoa > Mollusca > Cephalopoda > Sepiida > Sepiolidae > Sepiola > Sepiola atlantica. Next base: position 228,945,346 of record OY744516.1, read on the forward strand.
AACAAAATATAAGCGCAACCCCAATACCTCAACTCCTTTTTTTCCAACGTCAGAGGTTTGCTTCCCAACCTTTGAAGGTTGGAATCTACTTGCAGGAGACCAAATCTAACTTGTTCATTCGGTGTGAAACTGGCTTTAGTCGTCAACATCTACTAATGACTTCAAAATTTCGGATTTTACTGGCATGATTTCGAAACCCGATCATCAACAACGCCATGGGCATGGACTTTGTGCTTACATTATGGACGGTTTTCTATGTGGTATGAAAGTCTACGATGAATACTCTGGGGTACTTTTCCAGATTAGGACCCAAGCTAACCCTAACCATAACGCTAACCCTGACCATGACCATGACCATGACTCTGACTCTGACCCTGACCCTGACCCTGACCCTGACCCTGACCCTGACCCTGACGACGCCAAGTCGATTTAAGCTTGGGGCCTAATCTGAAGAAGCACCGACTCTGAGTTGGCCTTATGTGTTTCCGTGTAGCCTTTGTTCACAGCACCACTTTTATCTTTACTATTTATCGCCCCCCCCACAATGATGTTGGTACTAGTGATGTTGATCCTCTTTGATTATCTTTCCGAAAACATTCATATCTGTGGTGATTTTAATGCTCACAATATTAAATGGTTAGTCTACTCCAACAAGACTGATGATGAAAGGAGGTGTTTTGATGACTTTTCCTTTGCATATGAGCTGACCCAGATAGTTTACCAACCCATTCGCGTACTTGATGCTGACAAGCCTTTTTGATATTTTCCCTTACAACTTGCCCTGAACAGTGCACATCTACTGTTCTCTCTGGGATTTTTCGACCGCAGAATGTATCGATAATCGATAGATTGAGATGGCTTTAGATATATTGATCCCTAATACTCCTCTACATTCCATTTTCTTTTTCAGAAATAACATGTCCTGTATCACCTCCGATATATCTGATTGGTTGGTATTGAGAGTTTTATACTCTCGGAAAATTCCAAGGGAGACCATGGATACTCGTGGGTGTGCTGCTGTCAGAGGCATAGAAATCACTATTTTAAAATTTATCAACGGAATAGATGTCTTGATACGATGGTAAAACTTCAAATAGATTATATAAATCGTGAAAGAGATCTATGCCCAATCTGTTTAAGCTTGGTTCTTGTAAGGTTTGAAAAATAACAAACACAATTCTAAACAGACGTTACACTTTTATTCTAACAATCATAAACGGTGCTGAGATGATCTCCTCAGCATCTGATGAAGCCAAACTTTTTACAAAGAACTTTGCTACAAATTCCCACAGGGCCACTAATTGGAAAACCTCATTGGCCTACCTAGTATTTGAAAATACTGGTGATCAGTGCTCTGCATCTCAGTACATATAGATCAGTCTCCTAAGCGTCATGAATTAGTTACTTGAATCTGATAAATCAAACAATTTTCAACCACCTTAGCAAAAAACATTCTACTTAGTAACAAACTATACGGATTTCGGCCTGTACGTTGATGTGCCAACTGTAATATCGTATGGGATCAGCAAATCTCTTGACATAGTTCACCCAAACATAGCTGTACGCCACCGTAGACGTAAGGAGCTACTCCCTAAATTGGGAGCTGTGCAGCGAGATGTCTGTTTACATTAGTTTTCTTCGCAACGAGTGAATCGTTTCTCTCTGATAAGTCTATAAAAGTAACCATTTATGGGTAGAAGTCCGAAGCGCATAGCGTCAATGCCGGCGTGCCTCAAGGATCTATCCTATCTTCATTAATGATCTTCCAAATCATTTTCAGATCTCGTTTGTTGACATCTACGCAGACGACAAAACTGTCTATAGCAGCACCTCGAATAGCACTTGTGACAAGGTTATTGCTAATTATCTCTCTTCTGATTTGAAACACGCGGTTCAGTGTGTGTGTTGAGGGGGTAGTTTGTCACTTCTAAAACCAAGCTTCTCTCCTTCTATCACCAACGCCTGGGCCCTTTTTTAGACTCAGTCGAAATGTATGGCTCCCTCTTTGAAGAAAACCCTTACTTTGATAAGCTCCTCAAACTGACTTTCACCCTAGATCTAAAATGGAAAACTTACATCCAATCTGTTGCTAAGGTTGCTGGAAAATAGTTGGCTCATTCTACTGCCCCCCTGATACAATCCTATACCTAAACCTTACCCTAACCTGTCACAAACCCTAACCCTAACCATAACCATAACCATAACCATAACCATAACCATAACCATAACCCTAACCATAACCCTAACCTAACCATCACCATAACCATAACCATAACCATAACCATAACCATAACCATAACCATAACCATAACAATAACCCTAACCATAACCATAACCATAACCATAACCCTAACCCTAACCCTAACCCTAACCCTAACCCTAACCATAACCATAACCATAACCCAAACCCTAACCATAACCATAACCATAACCATAACCCTAACCCTAACCCTAACCATAACCATAACCCAAACCCTAACCCTAACCCTAACCATAACCATAACCATAACCATAACCATAACCATAACCCAAACCCTAACCATAACCATAACCATACCATAACCCTTACCATAACCCTAACCATAACCCTGACCCCTGATACAATCCTCTACCTTTATAAGAGTCAGATACGTTCTAAGATGGAATATTGCTTTAACATCTGGGGAGGCGGCGCACAGAGCACTTTTCGTTTCCTAGAACGAGTTTAAAGTTGATTTCAGAAATCTGATGGTGGTGATCTTTTCTCTTCTTCACAGCCTATTGCTAGTCTTTCTCTGCTCCATGGTTATTTATATAGAAGGTGCTCGACTGAGCTCCAATCTTTGATCTCCTCTTCTAAAACATTCAATCCAACAACTCCTCTTTCTACTACAACTAAAAATCCTCTCTTTTTCTTCCGTGTGACTAACGTAATGCCGAATTCCAACGAACTCAGCTTCTTCGCAAGGACTTCCCGTCTATAGAACACGGTGCAAAGGGTTTGCTTCCCTGCAGACAACAATATGGTCGTATTAAATCCAATGTCAACAGATTCTTGTCATAAACGGCCCTCAGCATATTTGAAGTCTGTCTATCCTATCAATCATTCTCAATCCTCATAAGGTTCTACAACTGATAATCATTCCATCTAATAAACGCTTATACTCGAGTGGCTGTTGGTCTTGATAAGTGGTGACCCTTCTAGCAATCACTGATTGCCATGGTTTATAGAACCCTTCCCAAGAGTTCAATGTTCAAACACATCGACCTAACATTCTCAGGTAACATGAATTGGAATAAATACATAGAAGATATTGCAAAGTCTGATGCAAAAGAAGGTAGGCTCCCTCTACTTGGCTAGAAAACACCTGTCAGTATCCTATATCACGAAAAGCCACATCCGAGCTGATGCACCAATCACAAGTCTCTCCCTCTTGGACAGGGCGCAAAAAAGAGTCTCTAACCTACCAAATTCCAGTTCATGTCTGATTATCGCAATATTGTATACCTCTGGGTTTTTTATAAGTAATTCTACGGAAAGTGATTCGAGGAACTAACATGTACCCCTCAACATAAATACTCTCTACTAACCCGATTAACAGAAACATCTCACCCCTACGAATGGGCGACGCGGTCAATTAAAACTTGATCACAACACAAATACGTCAAGAAGAAGAAGACGAAGAATAAGAACGTAAGGAAAGCGAACAAGAACGAGAAGAACAAGTAATATCTTAAATACTCCTATTTGACTTTTCCTTTTACTTTCATATATCGTCTCTTAATCGAGATAATACTTTCATTCATCTATTTAAACATTCGAAAATAATTCGACATTAAAATTCGACAATAATTTAATTCATTTTATTTAATTATGAATTTTTAAACTTTTTTGAATTTTTGTAAAAACTTTGATTTCATTTTCTTTCATCTGTCTATATAATTGCTCTATCTCGTAGTTCACTATACGTTCAAATTTGTGCTGTAAAACATAATTTCTAATAAGATTAAAAAAACGTTTTAATAAAAAAATGTAAATATATTATTTTTGGGTGACTCGTACGATAAATCTCAGAGAATGTGTTGTTTACATGTTATTAATCAAATAACGCGCACCTGTCTTGTGTACATCTCTCTCTCTTCTCTCCCTCTTTCTCTCTCTTTCGCTCTTTCTCTTTCTCTCTCTTTTTCTCTCTTATTCTCTCTTTCTTTCAGCCTCTCCTCATCTCTCTCTCTCTCTCTTTATTTCTCTCTCTTTCTTGAAATAGAACTTTGTGTGCGTTCGAAATAGAACGTTATACTTAATAATTAGAGGGCGGGTAACAAAATGTTGAAGTGTACGCCGGCTGTTCTATCATATTCCATTAGAATCTAATTTAATTACGTAACTCAATCATATAGATAAAAAACTATGCATTTCATTAATTCTATTTAAAACTTTTATTAAGATTACTATTATCGAGGAAAATGTTTTAAATACATCTGGAAATTTGAAAAAAGAACAATCATGAGTGTATATTTGCGAATATTAATTTATTAGAAACTTTAAAACAAATTAATTATGTAAATTTCAAAGAAGCATGATGTTTGGGTAAGTTTTAGAATGGGTATATATAGAGTCTGATAAATAAATATAAAAAGAGAGCGATAAAAATATTATTATTATTATTATTATTATCATCATCATTATTATTATTACACAAGTTATTGTCAGCGATTGCTCACCGACAACAACAGGGGGATTTCCCTGGAGTCTCCCCAGATTTCTAGTACTCTCCACATCTTTTCGATAATAACCGCAAATGACCTTGCGGTATCGCAACAGCCGCTTACCATTGATTTCTCGCTGGTAACAACCATTGGTCTCCTCTAGAATTTTGGTGTCAATCAGCCTCCTCAAGATCCAAGTACATTCCGCACTTTTCAAGTAGAGATGTAGTTAGTGCTCTCCCTCCTCGCTCTTCCCATCTTCCTTGACTCTTCATGACTATTTTGTACAGTATCCTCCGAGGCTTGTGCCATAACATTTTAGGGGGGGGCAGTTTATGAAATTTATTGCAGTTTCTGTCAGTTGGTCCATGTAGTGGAGTTTTTCCTGTGGTTTCGTTTTCTTCCAATAGTAACATCCATGGGACTGGTTATCATTCGTAGCTTATGTGAGTTGGTTTCTGCATTCGGGGATTTTCCTTAAGATTGCAGCTGTGTTGATCATTACCGTCGTTTATATGTTCTCAGTGATACTTTTAGTTCAAATTTCTCCCAGTCTTCCCCCCCCCCCCCCCAGATTTTTGGGGACTGTTCCTAGTGCTCCTACGATTATTGGTATTATATTGACTTTCTTCATGCCATATCCCTTTCAGTACTCTGGCAAGTTCTGTGTATTTGCTTTGTTTTTCCGTCCCCTTGATATTCACTCTGTGGTCTGCTGGAACGACAAAATCTACGATTTGGCAGGATTTTTTCTTCTTGTTAACTATTATGACATTCGGTCTCCTTGCTTGTATGAGTCTATCTGTTTGTACCTCCATGTCCAAGATTTCCATTTTCCAATACTTCTTCTTCTTCTTCTTATTATTATTATTATTATTATTATTATTATTATTATTATTATTATTATTATTATTATTATTATTATTATTATTATTATTATTATTATTTACTTATTCAAAGTTTTCACACAAGTTAGCATCAGTGATTGCTCACTGACAATAACCAGTGATGTTTACTGGAGTGACAACCAGTCTATCGATATTTACAGCATTCCCCACCTCTTTTCGATAATCATTGTGAATCATATGGCATTATCGAAACAGCAATTTGCCATTGATTTATCGCTTGCAGCCACCGTTAATCTTCTATAGGATTTGAGTGGCCCTAAACCTCGTCAAAGCTCAAGTACTCTTTGCACCCTTAAGGTCGAGGTCTGGTCAGTACTCTCCCTATTCAGTTTGTCATCCTCCTTGACCCTTTTCGATAGTTGTGTGGTATCAGCCTAGACTTATGTCATCATATGCACGTGTGTATGCCTGAATTTTATTAGTATTATTATTATTACTATTATTATTATAATTACTATTATTACTATTATTATTATTATTATCATTATTATTATTATTATTATCATTATTTATTTACTTATTTATTTTTATTGACCACTGAGTAAAGTGCATTGACGACGAAGATGTTTACTTAAAATAAATATTAGCTTTGTCGGAAAAAAAATTTTTTGAATAGAAATTGTAATTGACACTATTTACAGGCTGGTGCGTCGATCTGAGATAAGAACACACGTTCCACAGTAAATAATGTAGATAAAATATTTGCAGTGCAAAATAAATACTTTTTAGTCAACACTATGTGGAGTTATCGCATTTAATTAAAAATAATCAGATACTATTATTTAGGTTTTTTTCTCGATCCTAAAACAGTGCTTTAAATTTGTTTGTTTAAATAAGAATAAAGGATTTCTCAAATACCTTCTTAACATACTTGCTACGGTATAAAAGTCTTCTCTACTTAGGCATCTGTTTGTCTAAGAGAGAAAGTGCTTACAAAAACGGGGATTAAACCATAACAAGTGAACCAATAAATCAATCATTACACAGATTTACAAAATAACTCTCTCTGAGGCAATTTTATTTTAATAATATTTCACCCCAAACAAGGCAGGACGCCACTGTAGACGTAAGGGACTACTAAGAATTAGGGAGCAGGTTTAGGGTGTCATTCTAAGTTGGGAGCCGTGCAGCGAGATGTATGTTTACATTAGTTTTAAACCTCTGCATGTCCGTACTATCGGGGAAACAGGGAGCAGGGATGGAGTTACAGGGGCTGGATACACGAGGAAAGAGGCTTTTGGAGTAGAAAGCTCTTCGGCATCTGGGGATCTCCACAGTGAATGGATGAGATTTAGCTGATTGTCGAGTTGGTCTAGTGAATTTATGTCGAGGGGGCACCAGAGTAGCCAGTTCATCGGAGCATAATCCATTGAAGTATTTGTAAAACAAGCACAAGGATGCTACATTGCGGCGATGGGACATGGGCTGGCGCTTAGTTGACAGTGAGGGACCTATTAAGTTGGGAGAGACTAGTAGATGATGCACCAGCCCAGATGTGACTACAATACTCCATGCATGGGCGGATGGTGACTTTGTAGAGATACGGGATAATGTCAGATGTTAGAAGTTTACTAGCACGGTAGAGGGAGCCCACCTTCTTTGCTGTAGCCTTGGCAATGTCTTCGATGTATTTGTTCCAATTCATGTTACCTATAGAGGTTAAGCCGAGGAGTTTGAATGTTGAACTGTCAGGTAGAGTGTTATTTCCCATGACAATCGGTTGTTGGAGACGTTTCTTGTAGTTATTGAAAGAAAGGAACTTTGTTTTTGCAGCATTAAAAGTTACAAACCATTTATAACCTCAATCCACTACAGTCTGAAGGTCATTTTCTAAGGATTCAGCCATTGCCTCGGATATGATCGCGTCCGTTTTGCCAACATGACGAGAGTAAAGCGTGGTGTCGTCAGCCATAAATCAATCGCAGACTCTATGTCATCAGGGAGATCGTTTATGAAGATCAGGAACAATAAAGGTCCACGGATAGATCTCTGGGGTACACCAGCATTTATGTCATGTTGTTCGGATGAACGGTCATCGAGGACAACCTGGATCTTTCTTTTGATTAAGAAGGATCTAATTATATTAATTTGCCCCCATTTTGCTCAGTTAAGTTGCTAATTTAAATATAAAATCGTATTTAGATAGTTCATCGCATTTTTATTTTTATTTAAACCCAAAAACAAAATACTAGTTCCTAAACCATTTTTAGAAATTTTCAGATTACAGAAATGTAAAATTGAGATCATCGTGTACTTTTTTTCTTTGGTTTATTTTTTTTGCGACATATCCAGCCGTTTGGTGTTATTAAATGCTGAAGATCATATCTATTGCTAAATACATAAGTGATTTCCCTCAGACTGATATCCGTATTGTCTTCATTGAATTATTCTGGTGAACGTTAGGGAAATGCGTGCTCCTGTCCGGAAGTTAAAAAAATACCCGCTAACGCATGCATGGGAATTAGAAGCTTCTCCTACTTTCTGGCTGGTCCATTGTAGTCATCGGAAATTATAAAAGTCTTCTCTACTTAATAAACAGTTTGTCTAGCATAGAGAGTTTTTATCCGGGTGGGAATTAAACCATAATAAGTCAATCATTTGATCTATGATTACACAGCTTTACAAAATTTCTCTGGAGCAATTTTCATGTCGTTATTTCAAAATTCCAAACAGTTTTGCTCCATTTCGTCGTTTATCTAAATATAAAATCTTGTTCTAAATTCCAAACAGTTTTTCTCCATTTTGTCGTTAATCTAAATATAAAATCTTATTTCAAAATTCCAAACAGTTTTGCTCCATTTCATCGTTAATCTAAATATAAAATCTTATTTGAAATTCCAAACAGTTTTTCTCCATTTTGTCGTTAATCTAAATCTAAAATCTTATTTCAAAATTCCAAACAGTTTTGCTCAATTTCGTCGTTGATCTAAATATAAAATCTTGTTCTAAATTTCAAAACAGTTTTTATCCATTTCGTCGTTAATCTAAATATAAAATCTTATTTCAAAATTCAAAACAGTTTTGCTCCATTTCGTCGTTTATCTTCATATAAAACCTTGTTTCATTATTCCAAACAGTTTTGCTCCATTTCGTCGTTAATCTAAATATAAAATCTTATTTCAAAATTCAAAACAGTTTTTCTTATTTTCGTCGTTAATCTAAATATAAAATCTTATTTCAAAATTCCAAACAGTTTTGCTCAATTTCGTCGTTGATCTAAATATAAAATCTTGTTCTAAATTTCAAAATATAAAAGCTTTAGAAATTATCAGATTACAGATAATTAAAATTAAAGTGTGTGTGTGTTTCCTTTAGATTATCTCTTTTGCGACATAGCCAGCCTTTTGGGAATTATTAATGCCGAATCTCAATATCTACTGAAAACGATTCATTGTATGAGATTAACATAATCAAGACTCTATTTTACACATATTAAAGGTGTATGTTTCACAATAGTATTTAATGCATGTACAAGCTTCCATTCTTGCCAACCTTAAAGAAATGCGCTGGAAGGTAAGAAAACATATCAACGTATACACGTAAGTGAGAACAAGCCATAAAAAGGACATATTTCCAGGTGCTTTTTCTTGTAGCAGTCGGATAAATCTCATAACACAGCATAAGTAACACACAAATTTATATATATAGTCTAAAGAAGCTTTGAGTCATTAAAAAAAAATGTAAAATGCAGTTTAAATTCCCAGACAAACTAACTAAATCCAAGATATTGCAGACTTAACATTCGTTGGAACATTAATAAATGAAAAAATATAAGTAAATAAAAAAGGGGGGGGGTTAATTATCTAAGAGTGAAACAAAAACAGGAGACCTTAAGCGTCTAATATTAACACGGGGATCATCAGCTGTTTACCGTGTAACTGTTTCGGAGATTCAAAAACAGGACAGTTATAATATTCATGGCTCTCCAATGGTACTGATTATACTACCATTTCCCCAATAATCAAGTGTCGAAATAATTCAGCTTAAAATATCACTAATAAATAAATAAATAAATAAATAAATAAATAAATAATAATAATAATAATAAAATAATAATAATAATAATAATAATAATAATAATATATTACCCTTAAGACTACCGTATGATATAGTAATTTGCATATCAAATAACATTAATTATAACAATAATAAAAAAAAATAAAAATAATAATAATACTATCTAAACACTACACCCAAGAACCATTCTGCAATATGGTAGTTAGCAATAAAATTATATAGGAATTAAAGTTGTATATATATATATATATATATATATATATGTATGTATATATATATATATATATATATATATATATATATATATGTGTGTGTGTGTGTGTGTGTGTATATATATATATATATATATATATATATATATATATAGAGAGAGAGAGAGAGAGAGAGAGAGAGAGAGTTCATATTTTTTGTAAGCATCTATGGAAATTTAAGAATATGAAATGAGGTAAGATACCTTCAAAAGCATATTTAAGATGCGATATCAAATTTAAAAGAAAAATCGTAACAGATTTAAAAAAAAAAATTTATAAACTTTCATTGTAGTTTATAGTAGTAGTAGACTAAAATGAAAGTTTATAAAAAAAATCTGTGACAATTTTTCATTTAAATTTAATATCGCATATTTTTTATATATATATATATATATATAATATTCAATTAGTTTTACCAATATACATCAGTATATGATGATAATCTCACACGGTCGGACGGTTCGAACTCCTGCCACAGAATCAACCTAGACTCTATAAGCAAGCTCTATAACCATTAGGCCATGAGACATTACCACATTCCAGAAGGGAATTTACGTTCTATTTATGTGAGGCGGCGTCATATCTAGAAAGACTGATTAAAATATATATATATATATATATATATATATATATATATATATATATATATATATATATATATAAACATTACTATTGTTCCAAGAATTAGAATAGCAAGTCAGTTATGGCGTACGATCGTTTCCAAGACAGTTTTGAAATACTTTATTTTATTTTATGATTTTATGAAGTTAGTCAAAAACATCTCTACATCAGCGTCTATAGCAACACGTCTGACAGAAAAAAAAAACTCGTTCTAGAGAGACATCCACTGACAGAAAGAATCACCGGTGGATATGTTGGAGGGGAAAAATACAACGATACCTATAAACAAATCACCGTTACATATAAAAAAAATAACACAAAACTTTCCAAAGATGTATCCTTTTTAATTTCCGTAAAAAATGAATAAAAATTAAAAATTCTTTTGTCAGAGGGGTACAGAAAACAATAAAAATAGAAATAAAAAATTGAAATAGAAATAAAAATAGAAATAAAAATAATAAAAATCAATAAAAATAACAAAAATAAAAATTAAAAAATTAAAAAATTAAAAAATAAAGAAACAAATAAAATTAAAGAAATGAAATAAAAATAAATATAAAAATAAAAATAAAAATGAAAATAAAGATAACATTAAAATTAAAATAAGGTTGAAGAGGGTCGAAGGCTTTTTAAGAAAACATGTTGCAAGAGGATTGCATAATAAAAGGGAGGAGAAAGAGTATAGAGGAAGAAGATAATGACAAGGAAAATTTAGGGGGAAGAAAAAACTTATAAAAAATCTCTTATGGGGAAAGAAACAGGAATAATAAGGAAATAGAGGGTGTAATATAAGAAAGAGTATAGTTGGGATTATACCAACTGGACATTGAAGTGTATAAATATTTATATGAGGAATGGGAAGAGAGAAGCAGCCTTACAGGAAATATATAACATATATTTCCAATTGTGTTCTTATACCAATTCCGTATTTTTTTTTAAATCTCAAAATAGGATAGCATTAGATGTGGGAAGGCGGAGTATTACAGGAAAATATTATAATCAGAATCCGGTCGTTAAAGTTGGGTTTTCAGATAAACAGAGGCATCAGAATCTGGGTTCTGATATGCGAGTATTATTTTCTGAAATATATGGAGGAGGTCAGTAAGGACAAGAGGATATATATATATATATATATATATATATATATATATATATATATATATATATATATATATATATATTGACGATTTAAATTATTTTCAGATCATATTCCGAATTAAGAGTATACACGAAGGTATTAGAGTTGTTTACAGCTGTTTAAAGACGATGTTTGTTTTTAGTCATACAATACAACATAACATGTATTCAAACAGCGATACTAATCAGAACAGTATGTTGTATGTACCTAGAAAAAACAATAACAAGTCCGAAAATATGTTCATTATCCATCAAAACAAAAGAAAAATACACAAGAATAGATCCATTGTCAAATACCTCGATAATTATTTCCACAAAAAGGTGTACATTTTGTAATTCATGTTAGTGACGAGATATTTAGGCCGTTTGCAATTCAAAAAGTTGGCAGTCATTTCATTAAATATCGATCTATCGGTTTTTGCAAGTTGATGATTGATTTTTGTAGTCAAAAAGAGTTTTCTAATTGATTTAAATGTAAGTGTATATACCTCTATCTCTAAAGTTAGGTATGTGTATATGTTTATGTATTTGTATGTAAAGCATTCACTCTAAAAACTAATTAACTTAACCTTATGCATTTTGGAACACAGCTGCTAAGAGTAAAGGGTCGCAATGTAAACTATATTTAGTTTACTTTAGTTTTATCCGAAAGCAGCAAAAAGAGGGTAGAAATCTTCGTGAAAATTCAGATACCTTCGATTTTTTGTGAAATTTAACAATGGGAATTAGACATCAATTAATAAATATCCCAAAAATTAAAGTTATTTTCTATTTTAATGGGATTTTAGGAGAGGGTATAATATGAGCATTACCTGTAACTTTTGAATTCAATATTTCAGATTTATATTAAATTTTATCAAGATTCATTAGACATAAATTAAGATAGGTTACCTGAATTAACAGAAATTTCTTAAGATCCTTTAAAATTTATACATTTTCTAGAATAAAAATCATGTAATGAACTGGAATTAAAATTAGAATGAGGATTCTAGACATAAGGTTTAGTATAATTATATGTTGATTTTAATCTCAGTAAGGGGCATAAAATCGTGAAAAACTGTTTTGTTCAGAGAATTCATTTTACCCGTCAGGGGACGGGTATTATATATATATATATATATATATATATATATATATATATATATATATATATATATATATATATATAACTTATTTTGTAAGATTGTAGGAAAATCCCAGCAGAGTGCTCAATTAATTGAGAAAATTAAAATTAATAGCGTAATGTGTATTTATTATTCGGTACAGAAAATCAGTACAACATCAGTACCATTGGTTTCAAGCTCAGAACGTGTTGAGCTCCCGGCTATTTTAAACTTTGTTGTCACTTGGTAAATAAAATTGAAGGTCTCGTATAAGCCACGATAGGATACGTAATTTGCATTGAAGTGTTAAATTAGTATCGTCTAAATTTTGTGTTAGAGAAAGATATGTGAGATTCTAAAGTTTAATAAAGTCCAAAAAGAGGAATAAAACTTTAAAAATAAGATTTAAGATTTAAAAATATATTTTTTTAAATCCCGTCAGACAGATTTTGCTAACGGCTATTTTTTTTTCAGAAGCGTTATTTGTTTTGAATGGTTAAATTAGTTTCGTCTAAATTATGTGTTGAATAAAGATATGTATGGTTAAAAAGATTTATGAACGCAAATGTAATTAAAAAAATTAAAAACAATTAAGAAATTTTAATTTAAATTTTAAATTTAAAATTTTTAAATTTTAAATCTTAAAATCTTAAAAATATTTTATTATTAAAAAATCTAAAAATCTCGTAAGTCACAGTTTTCGCTAACGGTAAAACTGTCTAAGAGGGCAACTCTACAAAGGTATACCTGTATGTATACAATCCTGTAAATATAAATACAAGGCGAACACAACACTTGCGACCTGGATATGGCAATTAAAAGATATGGGGACACCCTTCACCATCAAATGGAAACTAATAAAGAGAAGACTATGATACGCTCCAGCCGTAAACAAGTGCCCTATTTGACGCAGAAAAACATTACATATTAACGGCAATTATTGACCGAAATAAAAACTGTTTAAACATCAGAGACTAAATTTTTAATGGATGTGTGCATAGGAGACAAGCACCTCTTTATAAACTGGACCGACCGGTACATAAAAAGGACCTTCGATAACCCCCTCTGCACAAATATAACCTCAAAATAACCTTATTCAATATAAGGCTTGCTCTTATTCCCGCTTTAAATTCCCTCTTTTTCCCGGAAAATTATAATTATCACCTTCCCATTAATATAGTCAACTTAGTATGTTGCATCTCAATACCAAAACTGTAAATTAAATCACGAAAATATAAAACAAATGTCCGATTGTTAAGAGAGAAAACCTCTTGCCCACCTTTTTCATGGTAGTAGGCTTAAAACTGTCTAATTCTTAAACACACTTAAATATGAATTGGTTTATATATCCATTTAAGAGAGCAAATTAATAATTGTGCACGTTGACAGTTAAGCATCCTACTATCAAGTCACGCAGGGAAGCCATGATACGTGAATGAGAATAATTGAGTTATGTGCCACATTTCCGACCAGGGAGAACGTCGTTGCAACAATAAAGAAAAAAAGGAATTTAACTTGATTGTTTAGGCAGTTATAGTTTGGTAGTTTTGTTTTACGGCATATCAACCCTTTTTGGGTTATTTAATGCCGAATCTGGTCTTGTTTTCTTCTCTTTTTTGTTTCTTTCCCCTTTTAATATCTGTTTCTATTTAACCCATAGTTGGGACCCTAACAGGTACTACCACTCCGGGTCAGGGTGGACCTGGGAGCAATGGTAATTAAGAGGAGGCTCCACATTCCCCAAAGTCCGTAAGCCGGATCTCACCATCGGATGTAGTTTAAGGTCATATCCAGGACCGGGAGTAGGGTAGGAAAAATAAAAATAAAAAAGGGGAGGGAGAAAGGGAGAGGGGCTGTTGTTTTGGTTTTTGGTTTTGTAGAACATAATTAAGTTTTACAAACAAAAAAAAAAACAACAAAAAAAAAGTCAATGTAGGTGAATTTCGTCTCAGGGAGCCACAGGGCAGCATGATCTGGTATCACCAGTTAGGCAGTTATAAAACCTTTAACAAATTCAACAGCTGAAAAAGTTTGCATGGGATCAAAGCATACGAATAAATGAGACATTTTTTCTAGTCACTACTGTCATATACAGCTATCTTGTCGGATTTAAAAAATTGAAGTTAAATAGCATTTAAGCTAAACAAAATCAAACTTCTGACTAGCTCATTTTTATTTGTTATTGTTTTACCATGTTATTATCAATATAATAACATACTACGCTACAAGTTCTATAACTCACCTGCAATACATAGACAGAGGTTGAAACATAAATATTTACTAGACAGATAGATAAATCTCGTCATGATTTAACCTTCGAGTGATTCCACAGAATCAGTCAGTATTATTCTTCGAGCTTTTGGCATGATCACTAGTCTTAATTCTTTCATCAAACTGCTCCAGTTTTTCTTTTCTCCAGCCTATGGATGGTCCATAATATATTAGCAGAGATACTGTGTCAGTATTTAGTGATTTTATTAAGTTTGTACGATATAATTTCGTTTCAAGTAGTTTCATCATCTCCTCATGTATGTTCTCCCAATCTATTTTTTATGGAAATCGCTCCAGACAATGCATGAAGCCACTTGATGTAAGGAGCAAAAAATATTACTTTAAGGTCAAAAACTAGTCTACGATAAGTGTTAAATGGATAGATTCCGACTCCAAAAACAGCCATTCTTCCCCCTTTGTCAGAAAAATGTGAGGTCTAAAAGACAAAAATTCGACTCTTTCATTTCTGTTGGTTTGATAGCGTCGGTTTCTTTTACTCCCATTAATATATATATATATATATATATATATATATATATATATATATGTATCATGTTCGCCAAATACCCTCATTCCCTGTTAGTTGGGCAGTTCGATGTCCTCTGTTGCTTCTAGTTTCTCCACTTTTCAACCCTATTAGTGCACACTTTTCCATTGGCTTAAAATTCTGGTCATATTTATTAGAGTTTCTAGTACTTTTGTTGTTTTTTACTAATAGTTACAGGTTATGAATGTATACTATGCATTGCATCTCTTCATTATGTTGTTGAGTAGTATCATGGCTATTAAAAGTAGTAGTGATAGAGAGTCTCACTAGAAAATTATTTTTGGCATTCTTATCACTCTCAGGTATTGTATTGGGGCTGTGATTTCTAGTCGTCATTGCTTTCTCCATAAAGATGACAATTCGATTAGATATTTTGTCTATGCTTCAGCATTCAATTATCCAATTTTGATTTTGTCGTGCTTTATTTTTTGTAGTTGATCCATGTCATGGATACGTTCATTTTCTACTTTTTACCTCCTTCAGAATCTTTTGATCGATGTGTATCCGATCATGTGTACCTCTTCTCGCTTTCCGCCATCTATTTTGTTTCTCAGATAGTAGATCACGGTTATTGAGTGTAGTTGTGCTCTTTTTTCACATCGTTGGTATTCAGATTATCAGTCTGTAGTTTCTTATAGTTCTTTCTTTACTTATCACTCGGGTATGTTCCGTTCGTGTGTATATATCTTAAGTTTTGTCGTCATCTTTCATGCAGGGTAAGGAATTTTTAAAACCAGAATGCATGTCTTCCGTCGTGTCCTGGCGCTTTCCAGTTTGCTATTTTCCTTAGGGTCGTCTTGGGTTTTTCTTCATTAATTTCACATTTTGTTTCTTCTTCAATTTTCTGATGCTCTATTTTCTCTTTTTTCAGCCATTCGCTAATGTCTGTCGTAGTCTTGTTTTCGCTTTCCCAATATATTTCTCCGGAATAGTATTATTTCTGTCGGGTCTGTGTTTGTTCTTTCTACATTTACGTTTTGGTAAAACTGTTTTTCATTGCTTTCAAAATCCCTATTTTGTTTGTTCAAATTTGTATCCGTATCTTCTTAGTCTTCTTTCCTTTCTTAGTATTTTTTGTTTTAGTTCTTCATGTTTTCTGTTTAATCTTTATTCATCTTTGTCGGCCATGTCTGTCCTCATCCATCGTTGTTATGTTGTCTTCTTTTGGCCTTATTCACCACTTTAGCTTGCTTTTGTAATTTGTCGATTCGGTTTTCTTGTCAAGTTTCCCATCCGGACTTTGTTGGTACATTCTTTGCTTCTATGTTTAAATTTAAAATTACTTATTTGGTCTTTCTGAAATCAATTATTGTAAGCTGCTTCCTAATAATATGTATAGTTGTTAATTACTGGGCATTACTAAGAAATGTCTTACTAAAAGTTTTCTTGGTAATTATTATTTAGTAGTAATTTTGGTCTTCACATGTCCGCCCCCAGTCGCATGTTTGATAGGCCTGTATTAGGGATTGCCTTGTCCCATAGTCATCTGTCACTGCAGTTTCGGTGTTAATGTTGTTCTAGTCAATGACAAATACCAAACAACCGGAAGCAATGCTGAGGCAAGTGGAAAATATCTTGTTTTAGTCCGGAATTTTTATTTTTAAACTTAGGTTGGGAAACGTCTATATTTGCTGTACCGAGATTAAACGTCTATTCTACTTCACCCATAATTAAGTGTGAGGGAGATTGTTAGAAGTAGCAGCGACAGTGAATGTTGTTATTAAGTATCGACTCTTGATTTGTACAAAAGCTCAAATCAGCAGATTTTTTTTTGTTTCAAGCAAATACAGTGCAGGAAAAATCCACTCCCGAAATCCAACTATAAAAACCACAGCTTTCTTTTCCTTTATCCTTTTTTCTTCCAGAGACAATAGACGTGCGCACGACATAATTCTGCCTTACCCTTTTTGAGGCGAAGGGCTGTTCGGCAAGCAGCACACATAAAAAGAAACTTTCGGGAACTACTAAACATAGCAACTACAAGCACACACGCTGCTCACCGAACGTATATACGCAATTAATACATACACGTTATCATTCGCAGTATAGGAACGCTAATATATACACACACAACCATGCTTATCCTATTTACACACATGTAAACGCACAGGTCGCCAACCGAAACAAACATATGTACTCAGTTACTCCTTACAGATAAAACATTCTTTCACCGATACGTTCCGTAGAATCTTTGAACTCTCATTTTTTACAAACTCTCAATCTTTCATTGCCACAAACGTTGTCGTTACTAAATTAATATTTCAAATTCGATATACAACATGCCGCATAGATAATATAAGATGTTAATATAGGTCATCAAAACAAAGCAAAAACAATAAGATCGTGCAAGACTCTTAAGTATGAGAGAAAATAACTCTGCAGCCATTAAACTTACGGCACGTGGTATTGCCAAGAGGTCACTCATCTAAGTACTGACCAGGTTCCACTTTGCTTAACTTTTAGTGATACGACGAGAACCTACGTATCAATTAGTAGCAGATTAAATAAAACAGACCCAAAAGAACCTCGTACAAAAACCTGTTCAATTATAATCCAGAGTTTTGTTGAAAAAAAAATACAGATGCCCCTGTCTACGGCCTCCCCACGAGAGCAGGAGGTGACGAAAATACGCTTTAATGTGGGGGATATCCAACTCTCGCAAAACGGGAACCCTTGACAGGACAGAAGAGTTTTTAAAACAGTCTCTTCTCCCCTGAAGACAAAACAGATACTATACTTTGATCGACAGTGCCGAACGTGACTGAGGTATCGGCCCTACGATTCGCCTCCATCATAACTAGATACTTTCTTTATCTACAAATGATGGTTTGATTCTTCGACCCCGATTTGACAGCCATTGTTGTATGACTACTGGCCACCCTGAATAACCTGGCAGTGGGTGTACTGCGATAAGCGGTAGATTGGGGTATTCACCCAGACTTCAGACAAACAGACTTCAGATAAGCAGATGTTAGGGTTAGGGTTGGGCAATGGAAGAGGATCAAAGCAAAAGAATCGCCCCGTGTGTGCGTGTGCGCGCACCTGTGTGTGCGTATGCGCGCACCTGTGTGTGCGCCTATGCGTCAGAAGTTGTGAAGTTTTTTGGCAAACATTCGGCAAAAGTGTACAAGGAATTGTACGTTCGGACACATGTGCCATTTTGTCGATTATACGCAGTCTACCAAAGAACTGCCAAGATAAACTATTGCACTGTTAACGCACACGCATATATATATATATATATATATATATATATATATATATATATATATATATATATATATATATATATAGTGTTCCAGGTTGTATATGAAAAGAAATCAAGAAAGTGCTCGCTCATATAAGAGAGCTAATATAATTTATTTAGATACTGTATATTACATATTTCAGCAATGTACCGCGGTTTCATCAAAAAGAGCAGATTTAGACATCTTTAGTAAATCTTCGTGCCCGGTGGAATCATCAGCTATCATTTCAGCTTGCCGATGATTCCACCGGGCACGAAGATTTACTAAAGATGTCTAAATCTGCCCTTTTGGATGAAACCGCGGTACATTGCTGAAATATGTAATATACAGTATCTAAATAAATTATATATATATATATATGTATATATATATATATATATATATATATATATATATATATATATACATATATATATATATAGTAATTCAGGTAAAGTAAACATCTACTGGATAAAAATCAAACGAATTTCGACCAGATTTATAAATAGTGCTCAATATCAAATAGAGCTTTTATATATATGATTATTTTTATTTATACAAACATGTACATAATCTGCGACACTGGCATGTAGATGTTATCGATCAACAGCTCTTAGAAACTGAGATTTCATCAGTCAGAATGAAAATCTGATTCTTCCCTTATGTCATATTTAGAATAGGACCTACGGGAACGATCATATTTTTATTCTTCCTGATGAGATCCCAGTTTCTAACAGCTATTGATCTATAACATTGACATGCCAGTGTCGTAGATTATCTACATATCTGTATAAATGAAGTAATCATCTCTCTCTCTCTCTCTCTATATATATATATATATATATATATATATATATATATATATATATATATATATAGTAAGCTATGAAAATATATTTATGGCAATTAAGCTACACAGAGGCTCTCGCATTTCATCTCCGGGGGGAATCTTCAGGCTAAAATGCATGGAGTTATTTTTGCCGGGTGGTTTTATATACACGGCTAGCTAGTTAACCAATCAGATTCGTTGTTGTTCTCTCAGCCAATCGTTGAGCTTTACGCGAACAAAAGTCTTGTTAGTGTTACCTCCTATATCCTGTTCTATTGTTTTGTTTTCCATAGATTGGTCTATATCCTGTTTCCTTTGTTGTGTCAATATAATGGGTGAATTTATTTTAACACGTGGTTCCTTTTAGGTTTTAATTTTTAAATTGTTAAGTTTTTGTTTAGTTTAGTTTTGCTTTTTTTTAATTATTTGTTTATTTATTTATTTATTTATCGTTAGCCTAAGGTAAATTGATTTCTGTGTAAGTAGCTGTTTGCTATCTCACTTCTACAGTTTAATAGATTTCGGAGATCTTCAAAGTTTAGGATTGCAAATTTTTCATTTAGACATAATCTACACGGGTCGTCTAAATTTCTACATGTACGGGCCTGTCGTTTTTTTCTATTCAATTATTTGTGACCGTCCATTTTCTTTGAGCTCCCAATAGTGGTTTGCTAGTGCTGTTTTAATTCGACGTTCTCTGTTTATAAATGTGGATACATGAAATACTTATATATATATATATATATATATATATATATATATATATATATATATATAGAGAGAGAGAGAGAGAGAGAGAGAGAGAGAGAGAGAGAGAGAGACGGGGAGAGTGGAGATAGAGATGAAGGAAGGAAGAAAGAGAAGTAGAAAGGCAGACAGACAGAGATAGATATATAAATTTTTTAAACGAAGAGCATACACCAAGATATTATGGTTGTTTACAGCTATTTTGAGGCAGCATTTACACAACATCATTAACTTAGTGTGTGCTCTTTATTTGGAACTTGATTCTAAAAATATTTTGAGTCGCCGAAATCTATCTACATATATTGAGCTCTATTCCACTAAATATTGAGCTACTGATATTTGGAAGTTGTTGACTGATCTTTAAAGTTATATCGTTGATAGATTTAATTCACACATGCCCTGTTGTTACTGATTGACAATAATCGAGCTGAATCTTTTAAAGAGACTGCCATTTTAAAGGAACTGATAGTATATGCTACTATATATTGTCATAATTAATATATATATATATATATATATATATATATATATATATATATATATATATATATATATATATATATATATATATATATATATCGCCGCTGTCTAATCGATTGAGAATATGACCACTGTTGGCGTACCGATGTGATATTAGTGTAAAACTTCTTAGTGAGAGGCGCAGATATGACTCTTTAGGCCTGCCAGAAAATACCACAGAAGTGGCAGGTGTTGTGATGATCTGCCATGGTTACCATAAATGATGCCACCTCTCTCAGTGCTTGATGTTCGTCAATCACCAAACCTGTACGTGTCATAGTTACCAAATTGCAAGTTTGGCATCTTAGGTTTCCTCGATTTGCTGTAGGTGTCACGTCCCGTCTATTCCTCGCTGCACTCTTTTGCTGCTAGTGTTTCATCTTATTCTTTTCAAAAAGCTTGCTGCCTTCAAAGATCGCTTTCCTCCACCTTGACCTATCTACAGTAACCCTTCCCATCCTCCAACATCAATTCTAAATCACTTCAAATCGTCTTTGAGACAATCTTTGAGTCGCTTACGAGATTTGTGCTGTGGGTGAATATTCCCAGTTCTTTCCCTATAAATCACCTGGTTGGGCAAGCTGTCATCAGTGAGACGAATAAAATGACCAGCCCAATGAAGTCTGCATTTACTTATACGAGACTCGATGCTTGGAACAGCAGCTCGTTGCAACACTTCGGAGTCAGGGGTAAAGCTATCCCAACAGATGTTAAGCAAGTGCCTAAAGCAATTCTGATAGAAACGCTCTAGCAGTTGAATATGAGCTTTGTACGTAGTTCATATCTCACAAGCATATAACAAAGTTGATACCACACAGACCTCATACATAGACATCTTAGTTTCCATCTTGATATCACCTGGTGTCCACATCCGCTTTTCAAAACACTTTTCGAGACACACCAACCTGTTCAATAGTCTCTTTATCTCAGCATCCAACGAAATAACACTGCTCAGATACATAAAACGATCTATTACAGGTAGTCAACAAATATATCCGGTTCCTGGTACGGGTTGCCAGGGACCGAAGAAAACATAGCATTTATCTTGCTTGCTTTTTATTTTCTAATACTTTCTCCGTCTGTTACATTTGTCTGCACATTCAAAGTGCAGACGTTTGCATAGTTCCCAGTGGACTGCCTTTCCCGCACAGTGGTCCCTGTTTTGGGGTATTTTTTATGGCTAGTTTACTGCATTCACTTATTATGTGATTTACCCCCTCCCTCTCTCTTTCTCTCTCTCTCCCTCGCTCTCTCTTTTTGTTCACAGAATCTACATTTATTGTTTGAGTTAGTTCTAATTGAACTGCTTTGTGCAGCTGTCAGTAACGATTCCGTTTTTCTGTTCAAGTGTCCTTTCCGTAGCCATTTCTAAGTCCTCATTGGTGTTTCTGTTCTTGTCTTTTTGTTTCTAGTTTTGCTGCTCCCTAATTGTTCATCTTGAAGATGTCTCTTGCTGCTGTGATCAGCCTTTCTGTGTTCTGGGTAATGTATTTTTATAAATACTTGTTTGTGTCTTCCATTGTTTGTGTCAGTATCATCATTCGGGTGTAGTGTATTGTGCATGGTCATTAGTACCCTAGTCTTCTGTCCAAGATGCCTGTTATTCTTTTGTCCAGCCTATAAAAGATCCAGAATATCTCATCAGTGATACTACTAAGGTTTTTCTTTCTTTTACTAGAATTGTACTATATTATTTAGAATTGTCTTGTTCTTCTCAAGTGTTCTCTTTCATTTCTGTTGATTTGATAGTGTCTGCTTCCAGAACTCCCAAATATTTATAGGTATGATGTTTGCCAAGCGTCCTTGTCTCCTCTTTGTTAAACAGTTCCATGCCCTCCGCTCTCTCCAGTTTTCCTCTTTTCATCTCTAGTAGTGCACAGTTTTCCATTCCGAATTCCATTTGAATGTCTTGAATGAAGAATCTAGTCGTATTTATCAGTTTTTCCAGTCCTTTCCTGCTTTTTTCAAATAGCATCAAGGCGTCCATATACATGAGGTGGTTTATTATTTCTTCTGTGTCTATAAACTTGTATCCGAAATCACATTTCCTGAGTATGTTGTTGGGTGGCATCATGGCTATGGTAAGCAGTAGTGATGATAAAGCGTTGTTATTATTATTATCATTATTGTAATCTTTTTCATTCGTTTATTTTCACATTGTTTTTCTATTCGTTCATTCTTCTGTTAGTGATTTTCGTGATTCCCTATTTTTTTCTTCTGCTTTTTATCTAACTCCTCTCCTGGACTTATTTGAATCTATATTTTATATTCTGGCCCTCTTTCTCTATTTTTCAAACAGTATAACCGATTTCCTTGTCCGCAACGGTATTAATTAGTCTAATCACACACCTCCAAAACATTATGGAAAGAGAACAGTACATAAGCGATTTTACAAAACATAGGTGAGGTACACATGTACTTGGCTGGTTGTATACGTCTGCACTTTTCATATGAATTGATCCGTTTGCTATATTAATTGACCTCCCCCCTCTTTTCTGTTTGTCGCTATTTTTTTTTATTCTGGCGAAGAAAAAAAAGTATTTTCTTTTTTCCTTATTAATTGGACGTCTGACAAGAGGTGAAAAAAACAAGAAAGAAAACTGTGTTTTTGACATCAAGTACGAACGAATGCAACTGTTGTTATCACGGGCGCCATTGTTGTTGCGGTGGTGTTGGAAATCGCTACATTTTGTTGAAGATGCAATATGACACTCTTTTTAAAAGACCCTTGCTGAGAAAAACAAAATAACCCATAATTTTAGTGCGTCGATGAAAAAAATGCTTGGTCAAAATTATGATAGACATTTTAAAGCTGTTTTTATTGTTTTATTAACATAATTCACCCCACACATGGCAGGCCGCCACTGTAGATGTAAGAGGCTACTGAGAATTAGGGAGCAGGTTTAGGGTGTCATTCTAAGTTGGGAGCTTTGCAGCGAGATGTCTGTTTACATTCATTTTAAATCTCTGCATGTCGGTACAGTCAGGGAAACAGAGAGCAGGGAGGGAGTTCCAAAGTCCAGCAGCACAAGGAAAGAAGCTATTGAAGTAGAAAACTCTCCGGCATCTGGGGACCTCAACAGTGAATGGATGGGATTCTGCTGATTGTCGAGTTGGTCTAGTGTATTTACGTCGAGGGGGCACCAGAGCAGCCAGTTCCTCGGAGCACAATCCATTAAAGTGTTTGTAAAACGGGCACAAAGATGCTACATTGCGACGATGGAACAGAAGCTAGAGCTTGGTGGATAGTGATGGACCTATTAAGTTGGCGACTCTTTTTTGGACTTTGTCTAAGTGGAAGAGACTAATGGATGATGCACCAGCCCAGATGTGGCAACAATACTCCATGCATGGGCGGATGGTGGCTTTTAGAGATACAGGATAATGTCAGGTGTGAGGAGTTTACTAGCACGGTAGAGAGAGTCCACATTATTAGGTGTAGCCTTGGCAATGACTTCAATGTATTTATTTCAATTCATTTTACCTGTGAAAGTTAGGCCGAGGAGTTTGAATGTTGAACTATCAGATAGGGTGTTATTTGCCATGACAATCGCTGGTTGAAGAGGTTTCTTGTGGTTATTGAAGGAAATGAGCTTTGTCTTTGCGGCATTAAAAGTTACCAACCATTTATGACTCCAATCCACTAACCTGGAAGTAATTTTCTAAGGATTCAGCCATTGCCTCGGATAGGATCGCGTCCGTTTTGCCCACATGACGAGAGTAAAGCGTGCTGTCATCAGCAAATATACTTATTCATAAAACCGAAGTCAGAATACACTCCACTTAAGATGTACCTATTGACCCACGACCTAAATATTATGCAATTCTCTTTTTGTAAAAATTATTTTTTTCTTTGACACATTGATTTTTTTGGTCTACTAAATTGTGTAGAGATACGTTTGTATATTAAAGCGTGGAAAGGTCAGATATACATGTTTTCTAGCTTCACTTAATACTGAGAAGGCGTGCTATGTGACCGCTATTTGCAAACCACAACTCGGATACATGGGGGCATGGATAATTATACAATGGTCCATGTACCGTTTTCTTTAAATTCGGAAAGACAAATTTTTTAATAGAAATTGTTATTTGTGTTTTTTTACGGCTGTTTTCATATCTTTCAAGAATGTGCTATAAAAGAAAGTAAATTGTATAATTTTGAGTAGGAAAATAAATAAACATCTTCATGAAATGTCTGCTTCCGTTAAGTCACCGAAGTTAAGCGATGTTGGGACTAATCAGTACTTAGATGGGTGACCAGTTAATACCAGGCGCTGTATGTAAAACCCGGTTAGCGTGTTCTTGTAAACCGATGCAACGATAACAGATCGGTTTCACATGTTTAGATTTACGAATGATTTCAAACAATAAACTAAAAAATATTGTTCCACTGATAAAAAAATGTCTTTTAATAGTTTGTAATGTAAACATTAGAGTCGCAATATTATATTTTATCATTTTTTTTTATAATAATATTTTCTTTATACTTGCCATGTCTTTATTAATACTATGTCTTTATTAGTCTGTATATGTACTATGTCTTTATTAGTCTTTATTAGTACTGTATTTTTATTAGTCTTTATTAGTACTATGTCTTTATTAGTCTTTATTAGTACTGTATCTTTATTAGTCTTTATTAGTACTATGTCTTTATTAGTCTTTATTAGTACTATGTCTTTATTAGTCTTTATTAGTACTATATCTTTATTAGTCTTTATTAGTACTATATCTTTATTAGTCTTTATTAGTACTATGTATTTATTAGTCTTTATTAGTACTATATCTTTATTAGTCTTTATTAGTACTATGTCTTTATTAGTGTGTATTGATACTATGTCTTTATTAGTCTTTATTAGTACTATATCTTTATTAGTCTTTATTAGTACTATGTCTTTATTAGTCTTTATTAGTACTATGTCTTTATTAGTCTTTATTAGTACTGTATCTTTATTAGTCTTTATTAGTACTATGTCTTTATTAGTCTTTATTAGTACTGTATCTTTATTAGTCTTTATTAGTACTATGTCTTTATTAGTCTTTATTAGTACTGTGCCTTTATTAGTCTTTATTAGTACTATGTCTTTATTAGTCTTTATTAGTACTGTGTCTTTATTAGTCTTTATTAGTACTATATCTTTATTAGTCTTTATTAGTACTATGTCTTTATTAGTCTTTATTAGTACTATATCTTTATTAGTCTTTATTAGTACTATATCTTTATTAGTCTTTATTAGTACTATATCTTTATTAGTCTTTATTAGTACTATATCTTTATTAGTCTTTATTAGTACTGTATCTTTATTAGTCTTTATTAGTACTATGTCTTTATTAGTCTTTATTAGTACTATATCTTTATTAGTCTTTATTAGTACTATGTCTTTATTAGTCTTTATTAGTTCTATATCTTTATTAGTCTTTATTAGTACTATGTCTTTATTAGTCTTTATTAGTACTATATCTTTATTAGTCTTTATTAGTACTATGTCTTTATTAGTCTTTATTAGTTCTATGTCTTTATTAGTCTTTATTAGTACTATGTCTTTATTAGTCTTTATGAGTACTATGTCTTTATTAGTCTTTATTAGTACTATGTCTTTATTAGTCTTTATTAGTACTATATCTTTATTAGTCTTTATTAGTACTATGTCTTTATTAGTCTTTATTAGTACTATGTTTTTATTAGTCTTTATTAGTACTATGTCTTTATTAGTCTTTATTAGTACTATGTCTTTATTAGTCTTTATTAGTACTATGTCTTTATTAGTCTTTATTAGTACTATGTCTTTATTAGTCTTTATTAGTACTATGTCTTTATTAGTCTTTATTAGTACTATATCTTTATTAGTCTTTATTAGTACTACGTCTTTATTAGTCTTTATTAGTACTATGTCTTTATTAGTCTTTATTAGTACTATGTCTTTATTAGTCTTTATTAGTACTATGTCTTTATTAGTCTTGATTAGTACTATGTCTTTATTAGTCTTTATTAGAACTATATCTTTATTAGACTTTATTAGTACTATGTCTTTATTAGTCTTTATTAGTTCTATATCTTTATTAGTCTTTATTAGTACTATATCTTTATTAGTCTTTATTAGTACTATGTCTTTATTAGTCTTTATTGATACTATGTCTTTATTAGTCTTTATTAGTACTATATCTTTATTAGTCTTTATTAGTACTATGTCTTTATTAGTTTTTATTAGTACTATATCTTTATTAGTCTTTATTAGTACTATGTCTTTATTAGTCTGTATTAGTACTATGTCTTTATTAGTCTTTATTTGTACTATGTCTTTATTAGTCTTTATTTGTACTATGTCTTTATTAGTCTTTATTAGTACTATATCTTTATTAGTCTTTATTAGTACTATATCTTTATTAGTCTTTATTAGTACTATATATTTATTAGTCTTTATTAGTACTATATCTTAATTAGTCTTTATTAGTACTATGTCTTTATTAGTCTTTATTTGTACTATGTCTTTATTAGTCTTTATTTGTACTATATCTTAATTAGTCTTTATTAGTACTATGTCTTAATTAGTCTTTATTAGTACTATGTCTTTATTAGTCTTTATTAGTACTATATCTTTATTAGTCTTAGTTAGTACTATGTTTTTATTAGTCTTTGTTAGTACTATGTCTTTATTAGTCTTTATTAGTACTATATCTTTATTAGTCTTTGATAGTACTATGTATTTATTAGTCTTTATTAGTACTATATCTTTATTAGTCTTTGTTAGTACTATGTTTTTATTAGTCTTTGTTAGTACTATGTCTTTATTAGTCTTTATTAGTACTATATCTTTATTAGTCTTTGATATTACTATGTATTTATTAGTCTATATTAGTACTATATCTTTATTACTCTTTATTAGTACTATATCTTTATTAGTCTTTGATAGTACGATGTATTTATTAGTCTTTATTAGTACGATGTCTTTATTAGTCTTTATTACAATTATGTCTTTATAAGTCTTCATTAATACTATGTCTTTATTAGTCTTTATTAGTACGATGTCTTTATTAGTCTTTATTACAATTATGTCTTTATAAGTCTTCATTAATACTATGTCTTTATTAGTCTTTATTAGTACGATGTCTTTATTAGTCTTTATTACAATTATGTCTTTATAAGTCTTCATTAATACTATGTCTTTATTAGTCTTTATTAATATTATGGGATAATTAGTCTCTATTAGTACTATGTCTTTATTCGCCGTTAATTCTTACAGGTTCTGTAATTTTATTGGTAATTTTTTGATAAAATGTTCATACAAACACTTTCACTCTTACACACACATGCATCCCATAAACTTGCCTCTTCATCTCTCTCTCTCTCTCTCTTTCTCTATCTATCTCTCTCTTTTTCTCTATTTCTCTCTCTTTTTCTTTTTTCTTTCTCTCTCTCTCTCTCTGTCGTTCTTCCTCTCTTTCTTTCTTTCTCTCTTACTTTCTTTCTTTCTTTCTCTTTCTCTCTCCCTTCTACTCTATATCCCTCTCTCTATCTCTGTCTTTCTTTCCCTATTTCTTACTCTCTCTCCCTTTCTCTCTCCCTTTCTCTCTCTCTCTCTCTCTCTCTCTTTCTGTGTGTCCTTCTTTCTCTCTCTCTCAATGAGCATAATTCACCCAGGTTTGATTTAACACAACATCTGCTTATTTAAATGT
This sequence comes from Sepiola atlantica, assembly GCA_963556195.1. Taxonomy (NCBI): domain Eukaryota; kingdom Metazoa; phylum Mollusca; class Cephalopoda; order Sepiida; family Sepiolidae; genus Sepiola; species Sepiola atlantica. Next base: position 228,973,883 of record OY744516.1, read on the forward strand.
CTTCATTTTGCGATAAATTCATGCTTTCTGTTTAAAGATTATTATTTGGTATTTCCTCGAAGAATTTTATTATATTTTAAATATTTTAAAATCCACAATAGAATGGTTCAACATTATTAACATTAAATGTGCACCTTTGTACAGTTCGATATAAGGGATTTCTCTCAAAACAACTAAGAGAGACATTGGCAAAACCAGACAATATACATTAAGGTTGACGACACCCATTCAGACTAAAGAATGTACACAAAAATAGTGAAAGCGTAAGTCATATACATATGAAAGATACAGACGAAAAGATCAAGCATTTCAAACTAAGTAACAATCAAATGTCTAGGACTGAAACAAAACGACATGTCCACGGTTGCGTCCCTTTGTTTTTTTACTTGGTCTCCGAATCAAAAAGTGATGCAGTAGAAATAATTAAGAAATCAAAATACAGCAATCAGAATATCGATATTTCGTCTAGCACACTCTGCTTATGGTTACAATCAACTCCCCAACCTCCTGGGGAAGCAAAGGGCAGGACTTCTACTCACTCACAGTCTGTTCTCTTGTTTTTTCCCCCGATTCGCTGTCCATGGGTAAAACACGTCTGCAATTGTTTTTCATACATTCCTGACTTAGCATACGTGAAAATGAAAAGAAAACAAATGTTTACAATTTGAATTTTAATCTCAACCTTGCGATAATCAAAAGAATCGAAGTCGTATTCCAAACGTGACGTCTATCCGCACACTCTGCCCTACACCACGTTACCATCTATCATTTATATGCACTATCCTGCTTTTGTTTTTGTAATCAACTCGGGGTAATCTCGTTCCACGAAGTATCGTGGGTGGATCTATACTACAACAGAACTATGGTCTGAGATATGACAAGTAAATCTGCGAGACAGAGAAAGGAGAGAGAAAGAAACAGAGTTTTTTCTTTGAATTCCGATTGTGATATTTTATTTGACAAGTGAATGGATGTATAATATGAAAATGATAATGAGTTAATAGCGTATCTTTTTAATATTGTAGTTGTATATTTCTTCGTTTTTCTTCCTTTTTGTCGATGAGATTCGTATAATTCTTCTTAGAAACTATATCTCCGCTGCTTCTAAACGAAGAAGTCATGCGTGAAGCTGACTACAACAGATCACTGCTCAATTCATAGTAGAGTGAATGTCGCGGCCTTTTGAACCGATACAAGTTTTAAACATTGAGGTTTTTACTCTGTCTGGCTTTATGTCGCTTTCTCTTGCTATCAAAAAGAGGTTGATTTTTTTCTCCATTTTTTTCCATGCTGCAGCTAAGTTTTCTTGACTAAAATCCAGGTATTTAGGATGTGGTAACTTTTTCATTTCGTTTTTTCAAAAGTGTGATTTCAACTTCTTTTTTCTTTTCTTAATTTAGGATAGGTTCTTTCAGTTTTCTGACACCATGTTGTTGTTATATTTATATATATATATATATATATATATATATATATATATATATATATATATATATATATAACAAGCATGAACGGAAAGGAATAGTATTCAAAGATTGAGAACAAGAGAGGAAGATGTAAAGACGTGCTATAAGACAAGAGTTTTTTATTAGACTAGAGTTTACACAAACAGAAGAGTTCCAACTGTCTCTGTAACAAGGGAAATAATTGGGCGACGCTAATTGTCCCGTGCCTGCACCACATGATGATGATGATGATGATGATGATGATGATGATGATGATGATGATGATGATGATGACGACGACGACGACGACGACGACGACGACGACGACGACGACGACGACGACGACGACGACGACTGTCTGGAGAAAAGCTTGATGTTAGGAAAAATCGACGGCAAAATGAGTAGAGGAAGACAGCGTACAAAGTTCACAGATGGCGTCAACAGGGTCACTGGAATCGCGACTCTAGATCTCATCAGAAAGACCGAATGCAGAGGAGAATGGAGAGCCATGATCATCGATGTCTGCAAACAGAGCTGGTACCTGTAGATGAAGAGTTGTATACTTCGTATGAGTTTGCTTTAACGAAAATGTTTTTGAAATTTTTAATAGTGTCAATTCTGGGCTTAGAAGTTATCACACACTTGAGCCTGTTTGGCTGACATTGGTTTCACAGATATAATCTGGTTCTCACGGGAGGGGCCACGTAAAGGTTGTCAACATCCCTAATGAAAGTGGTTCTATTGAACCGACAGAACTCGAACTGGGCAGGTCATCAGTCCGCACGGGTAACCATTTCTCCACTGCTAATTATCAATTGGTTTTTATTAATTCTTAAAAATGACCGAATTAATCAATATAAAATACGGATTATTTTTAACCAACTGTGATATGAAAACAAGGTATACTATACGTCAACTTATAAAAGAAAAAGTATTAAATAGTGAACCGACAGAATATTTCTGTTATTTTTAATATAACACACTGCTATTTATTGAGAGTGGAAGAGGTTGTACATTTTAAATCTCGCGTGACTGTGATGCCCCTGACGAGAAGTGAGACAAGCTATGACACTCTTGTCCGACTTGACGTGTTAAGTGATAGCCGCTGGGTAAGTCACATCCACCGACCTCGGCTAGAGTTTTGATACATGGAGTCATGGACACACTATACAACTATCAATGCAATGGTTTCTCTGAATTTGAAGAGAAAAATAAATAAATATATATAATAAAAGATTCGGGGGCCATATAAATTGTTATTTGGTATTATTATAACTCCAACAGCTAGCCGTCCACGTGGGAGATAAAATATAGATGGCCGTTTTTTTTTTTTGTTTTTTTTTGACAATACAAAAGTGCGTGTTTTCTTTTGTTTAGTTTTTTCATTCCAAAACCTCACAGAATTACGTCAGTAATTAAATTTTTCATATGTAAATTATTATTATCATTTCTAAATATCTAGGGGAAAAAAAACACCCACCGTTGACTTTTTATCATCGAGTGGAAGATTTCTGTCGGAATTCATTTTAGGCGACCAAGTAAGTCTGGGGTGGTTGTCTGAATTGCTATTTGCTTTCTCGCTTTCCCTAACCGCTTGTAATGGCTTCATCCGGAGGCTAAAAATGGCACATATTTTACACGCTAACTTTAGTATGGCGGTACGGATTAATATTTATTAATATACAAATAAAAACACATTTTTGTTTATTATAGAGAGAAATATTATATATATATATATATATATATATATATATATATATATATATATATATATATATATATATATATATATATACGTATATTTATACATACATATATAAATATATATACACACATGTATATATATATGTGTGTGTATATATATTTATATATATATGTATATATATATTTATATATATATATATATATATATTGTGCAAGGTTTTCTAAATATTTTATAAAAAAATATCTTCGTTATTATTGCCACCCACCCAACGCTTCAAAATGTGTGACTTTTCAATATACTCTTCCACGCCGACCACGTGACACACAGCCATATCAACATTTTTCTTTCTTCGTCAAAACACCTAGACGGATTTTCAACTTGACCACGAGAATGTCTCAACCAAGAGGAAAAAAGAAAAAAAAGAAAAAGAAGAAATATTCTTCTGAAGATGGTAGATTTACCGAAAGTACTCAAGTTTATAAAAAAAAAAAAAATTGTTTTTGAGATGAATAAATAATTTATTTTTAAAAACAAATAATCTGCGTTGTGCAAGGTTTTCTAAATATTTTATAAAAAAATATCTTCGTTATTATTGCCACCCACCCAACGCTTCAAAATGTGTGACTTTTCAATATACTCTTCCACGCCGACCACGTGACACACAGCCATATCAACATTTTTCTTTCTTCGTCAAAACACCTAGACGGATTTTCAACTTGACCACGAGAATGTCTCAACCAAGAGGAAAAAAGAAAAAAAAGAAAAAGAAGAAATATTCTTCTGAAGATGGTAGATTTACCGAAAGTACTCAAGTTTATAAAAAAAAAAAAAATTGTTTTTGAGATGAATAAATAATTTATTTTTAAAAACAAATAATCTGCGTTGTGCAAGGTTTTCTAAATATTTTATAAAAAAATATCTTCGTTATTATTGCCACCCACCCAACGCTTCAAAATGTGTGACTTTTCAATATACTCTTCCACGCCGACCACGTGACACACAGCCATATCAACATTTTTCTTTCTTCGTCAAAACACCTAGACGGATTTTCAACTTGACCACGAGAATGTCTCAACCAAGAGGAAAAAAGAAAAAAAAGAAAAAGAAGAAATATTCTTCTGAAGATGGTAGATTTACCGAAAGTACTCAAGTTTATAAAAAAAAAAAAAATTGTTTTTGAGATGAATAAATAATTTATTTTTAAAAACAAATAATCTGCGTTGTGCAAGGTTTTCTAAATATTTTATAAAAAAATATCTTCGTTATTATTGCCACCCACCCAACGCTTCAAAATGTGTGACTTTTCAATATACTCTTCCACGCCGACCACGTGACACACAGCCATATCAACATTTTTCTTTCTTCGTCAAAACACCTAGACGGATTTTCAACTTGACCACGAGAATGTCTCAACCAAGAGGAAAAAAGAAAAAAAAGAAAAAGAAGAAATATTCTTCTGAAGATGGTAGATTTACCGAAAGTACTCAAGTTTATAAAAAAAAAAAAAAATTGTTTTTGAGATGAATAAATAATTTATTTTTAAAAACAAATAATCTGCGTTGTGCAAGGTTTTCTAAATATTTTATAAAAAAATATCTTCGTTATTATTGCCACCCACCCAACGCTTCAAAATGTGTGACTTTTCAATATACTCTTCCACGCCGACCACGTGACACACAGCCATATCAACATTTTTCTTTCTTCGTCAAAACACCTAGACGGATTTTCAACTTGACCACGAGAATGTCTCAACCAAGAGGAAAAAAGAAAAAAAAGAAAAAGAAGAAATATTCTTCTGAAGATGGTAGATTTACCGAAAGTACTCAAGTTTATAAAAAAAAAAAAAAATTGTTTTTGAGATGAATAAATAATTTATTTTTAAAAACAAATAATCTGCGTTGTGCAAGGTTTTCTAAATATTTTATAAAAAAATATCTTCGTTATTATTGCCACCCACCCAACGCTTCAAAATGTGTGACTTTTCAATATACTCTTCCACGCCGACCACGTGACACACAGCCATATCAACATTTTTCTTTCTTCGTCAAAACACCTAGACGGATTTTCAACTTGACCACGAGAATGTCTCAACCAAGAGGAAAAAAGAAAAAAAAGAAAAAGAAGAAATATTCTTCTGAAGATGGTAGATTTACCGAAAGTACTCAAGTTTATAAAAAAAAAAAAAAAAATTGTTTTTGAGATGAATAAATAATTTATTTTTAAAAACAAATAATCTGCGTTGTGCAAGGTTTTCTAAATATTTTATAAAAAAATATCTTCGTTATTATTGCCACCCACCCAACGCTTCAAAATGTGTGACTTTTCAATATACTCTTCCACGCCGACCACGTGACACACAGCCATATCAACATTTTTCTTTCTTCGTCAAAACACCTAGACGGATTTTCAACTTGACCACGAGAATGTCTCAACCAAGAGGAAAAAAGAAAAAAAAGAAAAAGAAGAAATATTCTTCTGAAGATGGTAGATTTACCGAAAGTACTCAAGTTTA
>OY744516.1:228992044-229074544 GCA_963556195.1 Sepiola atlantica
ATTTGTATTGTGCCTTATTCCTTATTTCTGGATGACAATGAAAATCAACACGTCCTTGCCTTATATGTGATTGCTGATTTAATTATTTTCCAACTACATTATTTTAAATGACCAGCCATAAACAATCAACCGTTACATTTGTATTGTGCCTTATTCCTTATTTCTGGATGACAATGAAAATCAACACGTCCTTGCCTTATATGTGATTGCTTATTTAATTATTTTCCAACCACATTATTTTAAATGACCAGCCATAAACAATCAACCGTTACATTTGTATTGTGCCTTATTTCTTATTTCTGGATGACAATTAAAATCAACACGTCCTTGCCTTATATGTGATTGCTTATTTAATTATTTTCCAACCACATTATTTTAAATGACCAGCCATAAACAATCAACCGTTACATTTGTATTGTGCCTTATTCCTTATTTCTGGATGACAATGAAAATCAACACGTCCTTGCCTTATATGTGATTGCTTATTTAATTATTTTCCAACTACATTATTTTAAATGACCAGCCATAAACAATCAACCGTTACATTTGTATTGTGCCTTATTCCTTATTTCTGGATGACAATGAAAATCAACACGTCCTTGCCTTATATGTGATTGCTTATTTAATTATTTCCCAACTACATTATTTTAAATGACCAGCCATAAACAATCAACCGTTACATTTGTATTGTGCCTTATTCCTTATTTCTGGATGACAATGAAAATCAACACGTCCTTGCCTTATATGTGATTGCTGATTTAATTATTTTCCAACTACATTATTTTAAATGACCAGCCATAAACAATCAACCGTTACATTTGTATTGTGCCTTATTCCTTATTTCTGGATGACAATGAAAATCAACACGTCCTTGCCTTATATGTGATTGCTTATTTAATTATTTTCCAACCACATTATTTTAAATAACCATCCATAAACAATCAACCGTTACATTTGTATTGTGAGTTATTCCTTATTTCTGGATGACAATTAAAATCAACACGTCCTTGCTTTATATGTGATTGCTTATTTAATTATTTTCCAACCACATTATTTTAAATGACCAGCCATAAACAATCAACCGTTACACTTGTATTGTGCCTTATTCCTTATTTCTGGATGACAATGAAAATCAACACGTCCTTGCCTTATATGTGATTGCTTATTTAATTATTTTCCAACCACATTATTTTAAATGACCAGCCATAAACAATCAACCGTTACATTTGTATTGTGCCTTATTCCTTATTTCTGGATGACAATTAAAAGCAACACGTCCTTGTGTTCAGCAGACAAGATAAAAATATAAAATATCGAGGTCATGCGCGATGCGGGACTTCATTTGCTATAATATGGACCAAGTAGCAGTTCTCTACGGTGAACAGAAGCATTGTGTGACTTTCACCTTTTCCCAAATTAAATAACTTCTAAGTTAGACGATGATTGATATTTTAAGCAAGTTTTGTGCGAATTGGTCAAGCGATGGTTACGCTAAGTTGTACCCAAACAAACATAGTTACAACTTACAAACCCACAAACATAGTTACAACTTACAACCCCACAAACAAACATAGTTACAACTTACAAACCCACAAACAAACATAGTTACAACTTACAAACCCACAAACATAGTTACAACTTACAAACCACAAACAAACATAGTTACAACTTACAAACCCACAAACATAGTTATAACTTACAAACCCACAAACAACCATAGTTACACCTTACAAACCCACAAACATAGTTATAACTTACAACCCCACAAACAAACATAGTTACAACTTACAAACACACAAACAAACATAGTTACAACTTACAAACCTACAAACATAGTAACAACTTACAAACCCACAAACATAGTTATAACTTACAAACCCACAAACAAACATAGTTACAACTTACAAACCCACAAACAAACATAGTTACTACTTACAAACCCACAAACAAACATAGTTATAACTTACAAACACACAAACAAACATAGTTACAACTTACAAACGCACAAACAAACATAGTTACAACTTACAAACCCACAAACATAGTTACAACTTACAAACCAACAAACATAGTTATAACTTACAAACCCACAAACATACATAGTTACAACTTACAAACCCACAAACAAACATAGTTACAACTTACAAACCCACAAACAAACATAGTTACAACTTACAAACCCACAAACAAACTTAGTTACAACTTACAACCCCACAAACAAACATAGTTACAACTTACAAACCCACTAACATAGTTACAACTTACAAACCCACAGACAAACATAGTTACAACTTACAAACCCACAAACAAACATAGTTATAACTTACAAACCCACAAACAAACATAGTTACAACTTACAACCCACAAACAAACATAGTTACAACTCACAAACCCACAAACATAGTTACAACTTACAAACCCACAAACAAACATAGTTACAACTTACAAACCTACAAACATAGTTACAACTTACAACCCCACAAACAAACATAGTTACAACTTACAAACCCACAAACAAACATAGTTACAACTTACAAACCCACAAACAAACATAGTTAAAACTTACAAACCCACAAACAAACATAGTAACAACTTACAACCCCACAAACATAGTTATAACTTACAAACCCACAAACAAACATAGTTACAACTTACAAACACACAAACGAACATAGTTACAACTTACAAACCCACAAACAAACATAGTTACAACTTACAAACCCACAAACATAGTTACAACTTACAAACCCACAAACATAGTTATAACTTACAAACCCACAAACAAACATAGTTACAACTTACAAACCCACAAACAAACATAGTTACAACTTACAAACCCACAAACAAACATAGTTACAACTTACAAACCCACAAACAAACTTAGTTACAACTTACAACCCCACAAACAAACAGTTACAACTTACAAACCCACAAACATAGTTACAATTTACAACCCACAAACAAACATAGTTACAACTTACAAACCCACAAACAAACATAGTTACAACTTACAACCCACAAACAAACATAGTTACAACTTACAAACCCACAAACAAACATAGTTACAACTTACAAACCCACAAACAAACATAGTTACAACTTACAAACCCACAAACAAACATTGTTACTACTTAAAAACCCACAAACAAACATAGTTACAACTTACAAATCCACAAACAAACATAGTTACAACTTACAAACCCACAAACAAACATAGTTACAACTTACAAACACACACACAAACATAGTTACAACTTTAAAAACCACAAACAAACATAGTTACAACTTACAAACCCACAAACAAACATAGTTACAACTTACAAACCCACAAACAAACATAGTTACAACTTACAAACCCACAAACAAACTTGACCTAAAACATAACCTACATTATCGGAGGTAAAAAGCGATGATACAGCGTAAAAGAGACAAACCATCATAAATAAATAACCGTCGAAAAGATCGATATTTATTTAATTATTTTCCAATCACATTATTTCAAATGACAATCAATTGTTTCATATTTTCTTATCTTTCATCTTATTTCTTTAATCTTAATTATAGATTTTTTTAAATATTCTCTTTTGGTCCATGCCCCACTTACAATATGATGCCTGCTTTCAGAGAAACAAACACTAAAAATTTGATTTCGTTATATCGTGATGGCCAGGAGTATATAGGAAAACTTTGAAGTGAATAAAAAGGTTTATTTCGAATCTTTAACATTTCAAATATTCAAATATCATTTTTCTATTATTATAATTTTACTGAAAAGAATGAATTCTAAAAATGAATAAACGTTTTTATAGAAAGTAAATGGTAACCCTAACCCTTACCCTAACCACGGCAAAGAATTGTCCTTTCTTCCTCTGTGTATCCAAACCCAAACAGGATCTAAATAGAACCGAGTATCTTTCAAAAAACGTCCCATCTTTGGAACACATTGCCACGAGAATGCTTCCCTGCAGAATACAACATGGTCGTCTTCAACTTCAATACCAACAAATACCTTTCGAGTTGTCCTTTTAAGTACTCAAATTCTGTCGATTCCATTCAACGTTTCCAACCCTCTCATAGTATTGTTCATCATCCATCTGACAGTCTCATTAACCTTTATTATCCTCGAGTGGCTTTTGGCCTTGGTCAGTGGTCACTCTTATTCCTCAAGTTCAATTAGTGTGGATTACATTTTAAACTTTTATGTGAACAAGAGGTTTTCCTGTCAGCACGTCTATAATTATTCAGTACTCACTCGGAGTTCTCACACAGGTCATCATCAGTAATTGTTCACTAATAATAACCGGTGGTGTTCCCTGGAGTCTGAGTTACAACAAGTCTCCCCAGATTTCCAGGACTCTCCACTCTCTTTCGATAACCATTGCTAATGATTTTCAGTTATTACAACAGCCGATTACCATTGATTTTCGCCGGCAACGATCATTGGTCTTCTCCTGGATGTGGGTAGCAATACGCCTTCCCAAGGGTGTCAGTACTCTCCGCACTCTTCTATTCGAGGTCTGGATAGTGCTCTCCCTCCTCGGTCTTTCCATCCTCCTTGACCCTTCACGACTATTTTGTGTGGTATCAGCTGAGGCTAGTTCCATCACTTTATTATTATTTACTCACTAGGAGTTATCACACCGGTCATCGTCAGTGATCGCCCACTGCCAACAACCTGTGGTATTCCCTGGAGTCTGAGTGACAACAAATCTCCTCAGACTTCCAGTATGCTCCACCTCTTTTCGTTCATCACCGCTGATGACCTTGCGGTATCGCAACAGCCACCCAAGGTCCCAGAGCTGTCTGCGCTCTTCCAGTGGAGGTCTGGTTTGCGCTTTCCTTCCTCGACCCTCTGTCCATTTTCCCTCCTCGACCCTCTGTCCATTTTCCCTTCTCGATTATTATTATTATTATTATTATTATTATTATTATTATTATTATTATTATTATTATTATTATTATTATTAAATGTATGCACCCTTGCAGGGTATATATGCAATAGTTTCTGCGGCATAAACATATTTTTATAAGCTAACGCAATTTTACAAATCAAATATTACGCAGTTTAAACGCAATTATAATATCAAATCAAATAATAATATCAAATAATATATATAATATCAAATAATATATATTTATATATATATATATATATTTATATATATATATATATATATATTTATATATATATATATATATATATATATATATATATATATATATATATATATATATATATATAATGAGAGCGATCATATTTGGAAAGAATGAAATGGGAAAGAAAAGAACAGGAAAGAAAAAAGTCTGTGTTTGTTTGTGTGTATAAAAAATCGATATGTTAACAGAACATTTAAATAATTTTCAAGAAGGGTTAATTTCCATACAATCTAAAGAAACCATTGAAATTATCCTTCGATTCCATCTGGGGTCACTAGGGGAAATCATCGGTTAGATCCATAAAATAACTGAAATATATTAAAACGTAAAGAAACGTAATTCGTTTTTTAACTATATTTTCTTAGCTTCATAAAATAAAAATAAAATAAAACAAAAAATATATCAGTGAAGAATGTATCTAAAAATGGTTTTAACATTTAAAAAGTCATTTTCATTGGTATTTTTTTTAGATTTAAAATAATTGACTGAAAAGAATTCGTTTTGATTCGTTAAACCCATTTACCGTTTTAAAGCGGTCTGCAAGAAATACGGCGTCAACAAGTATATTTTTAAGAAAACACCACCGCGCTAACAGTTTTTTTTATTACTTGGCCTGATATTGTAAATGTTATTTTCAACTTTTCTTTTAAGGTAAAAATTGTAAACATGATAATATTTGAAATTATTTCCGACAAGCAACATATCTCCACCCGAGAAACACCGGGTGAACACCGCTAGTATATACTAAATGAATAAGATAATTAAATAGATGAAATAAAACTGAATAAATACAGACGCCAAATAACCATTATAATAGGATTCTGACAGCATAAATAATACAGGCAAAAACTGTGCAATATTTAAGGTCCTGGGTAGGTTTTGTTCATGCGAAGTTGGGTATACGTTCTCGACAATCAGTCCGACAGAGTCTGAGTCACTTTTGAGTAGGTGATGACCTTAAATCTGTCGGGCTGAGGTATGGTTAAGTGGTGTACTTTTAGGAGGTCCACCCTCCCAGGCGTTGCCTTCTCACCCTTTGAGAAGGGGTTAGTTTATTGCTAATTGCCTAAGGCGGCCATACCGGGGAATGCCGATGGGACTGCTCAGGAATTGTTTGGCGGTCAGAGTGCAAACACCTCCTGTGTGCTGGCTTTTCAATCCCCAACTTCCGACCTTGTGTCACATCTTCCCGCAGTGAGAAAGTTGGTAAATACATACTTATCTGGCACAGCTTTAGTAGATGTTGTTCGTACCAATGAAGGATACGTCATCGACAATCAGTCCGACAGTGGCTTATTTGCTGATGGGCTAAGGTATGGTTCTGTTCGGTTCTAGGGGGTCAACACACCCAGGCTTTATCTTCTCTCTGAGAAGGGGTTAATTTATTGATAATCGCCCGAGGCGCACCTACGGGGTTGCTCTGGAATTTTTTTTTTTGCAGGTCAGAGCGCACTTCAAAAGCGTTAGCTTTTCAAATCCCTACCTGACCTTTTGTTTAACCTCCTGCAGAAAAGATAAATAAATATTTTGTTTTATGGTTAACTGTTTGAAGAAGTGGAAAGTGTTTCTGTACATAACCTATTTTCATATTTTTTAAACATTTTTTTATCATAGTTCACCCCTAACAAGGCAGGCCGCCACTATAGACGTAAAGGGATACTGAGAAAAAGGGTGAAAGTTTGGGGGTGGGGTCAACCTAAATTGGGAACTGCTCAGCGAGATGTCTGTTTACATTAGTTTTAAATTTCTGCATGTCAGTACCGTCAAGAAAACAACAAGCAGGGAGGGAGTTCCAGGGTCCAGGAGCACGAAGAAAGAAGCTTTTGGAGTAGAAAGCTCTTCGGCATCTGGGGACCTCGACATTGAATGGATGTGATTTTGCAGATTGTCGGGTTGGTCAAGTGAATTTACGTCAAGTGGGCACCAGAGCAGCAAAGTGATTCATTGTATATAATTGATTGAATACAAGTTGCTAATTGACCCATACCTTGGTACAGAATAAAAATTAAAACAGCCTCTATTTTCTAAGATCTATATTTACCTAGCTAATTAGTTGCATTACCCCTTTAATTGATGCCCATAGTTATACTACGTTTAATTTTAACTCCTTTAACTACATAGTTAATTAAGTATTAACTTATTGTTCTAGTGACCCTCGTAATGTCCTTCCTATTCTAAAGATTGTTGAACGCTTTCTGTTGGTTTGACGTTTCTCCTCTATTTCCTCTTCTCCTCAGCAAGCCCGACGAAGAAAACGGCGAGTCCCTCTTGCCAACTATCATACCCTGTAACCCGGGGTAATCCACACTGTTGTGCTCGCCGCCGTCGTCGCCGCCACATGTGTTTATTTGACGGCCTTCTTTTTTTCCCGCCATTTATTTGCGCATCAGTTTTACTCTGTCTACGTTCTTTACTGTCAGAGTTTATTCAACCAACTGTTTTTCTTAGGCCACTTCTATGGGATGAACTTACAACTGCCCCTCCCTCACCCTCTTTCCCTTTCTCTCTCTCTCTCTCTCTCTCTTTCTCTCTCTCTCTCTATCTATCTATATCTCTATATTTTTTTTATCTTCGGCTTTTTTTCTTGCTCGAATCTTTCTATTCTACTTCTTCTTCTTCTTCTTCTTAACGATTATTTTTCTTCTCTCCCTCTCCCTTTCTTTCTCTCTCTCTCTCTCTCTCTCTCTCTATATATATGTATATATATATATATATATATATATATATATATATATATATATATATATATAATTTGTTATCTTCATCTTTTTTTAATGCTCGACTCTTTTCATTCTTCTTCTTTTTCTTCTTCTTTATCTCCACTCGATTATTCCTCTCTCTCTCTTTCTCTCTCTCTCTCTCTCTCTCTCTCTCTCTCTCTCTCCTTCTCGATTCTTCCTCTTCTTGTTACGTTCGGTTCCTCTCTTTTTCTTCCTCTTCTCCCTTTGCTCGATTCTTCTTCTTCTTCTTCTTCTTCTCTTTCTCTCTCTCTCGGTTGTTGTTCTTCTTCCTCCTCCTTTTCTTCTCCTACTCACCTTCTCTTCTTCTTTTCTCTTTATATGGATCTTACGACCTTTTCACCAAAAATAACGTTTGTTCTTTTAATACTAAACACTGTGTTTCCGTCGATGTGTTTTATATATGTGTAAATATATTATATGTGCTTGTGCGTCTGTGTGTTTGTGTTTGCGCGTGTGTGCGTTACTACATTTCGTGCATCCATATTTGAGGCTTTTGTTTCGGCAGCCTCGTAACTCTCGCTTCCCTTATTTTGTCCTTTAGTCCTCACATACCATGATATGTTTCTGACAAAAGGGGAAGAATTGCTATTTTCTGGGTAGGAATCTATCCACTTAGCACTTATTGCTGGATGTTTTTCATTTCAACCTCATACGCCTAGCAGCTGTGTTCGCAAATTTATAATGATCGGTTAATTAGTTGAGGAAAGACTCTTGTACACACAAGTATATGAACATATACACATAGCTAACTTCATATAAATAGAGATTGATAAAAAAAATAGGTTATTTCCTTCATACTTCTTGTAAAAAAATAGATTGTATATAAAATAATATTATTTTATGAGATTTAATTATATTATCCACTCTATAATAAAAACCAATATGTAACTATTGTTATATTAATAAATATACTTCCATCCCATCACGAACACGTTAGCGAGTAAAACATGTGCCTTTTCTAGCCTCAAGACAAAACCATTTCAAGTGGTGATGGGGAAGCGAGAAAACAAATAGCAAGTAGGACAACCATCTTAGACTTACTTGGTCGTTTAAAATGAATTCCGACAGAAATCCACTACTCTATATTTAAAAGTGAACGGTCGGTGTTTTCAGATTGTAGATCATCAGAAATAATAATAATCAAATAAGAAGACGAAAAAGAATTATTTATATGTGAAAAATGTAATTACTGACGTAATATATATTTTTTTGAACTTTCGCATTTATTCATTTATATATACGTAAATGTGTTTTTAATAGTGGAAATTTATTACCGACATCTGTTGGAAATAAATTACCAATATAAAAAACACATATATGTATATATAAATGAATAAACGAAAAGATTTTGTTCATTTATCACACGTAGTTTACTATCAAAACGGTTTAATAGTCTTTTGAAATACGGTATATATAATAGGGAGAAAAGACCCAAATACATCTATTTGTATGGCTGATTTGCATAACTATTTAATGTTTGGTGTTATTCATTTGTAATTTTATTGTCCTATTTTACCTATATATATATATATATATATATATATATATATATATATATATATATATATATATATATTTATTTATTTATATATATACATATTTATTTATATATATATACATATTAATTTATATATTTATTTATTTTATACGTATTATATTAACGAAAAATACGCCCTATTAAGTTTACAGATACTAATAATGCTATTTTCTGCAGGAAAGTGTGACAAACGAAGTAGAAAGTAAGTAAAAGAACAACAAACGCTGCAATCACAAATAAAAATAATTACATAAAAATACACTATATATATATATATATATATATATATATATATATATATATATATATATATATATATATATATATATACACTAGTTTTGTTGATATTAGCAGGAATTAAAGTGATTTAATAAAAAAAGGATAAATTGCTAATAGATTTTTTAATATTATGTTTATTACATATTTAGAGTTAGATTAATAGATTTACAATGGCGGGATATTTTTTGCATATATATATATATATATATATATATAGAGAGAGAGAGAGAGAGAGAGAGAGAGAGAGAGAGAGGCAAACAAGCCTTCAAAAACCATGTATTAGATGCGAGTAATTAAATCAAAAGAATAATAAAAAACAAGCTTCATCAGAGCCAAGACAAATAAAGGTATAACCTTTTTTTTCCATAATTTACTTCCTGGTGTTGGTGAAGTGTCACGTCCGGTGTTGTGGACTATTGTTGAAAATGTCTGTTTTAAATAGAATAGAACTTGAATGCGCATGGTCGCTGCGAGTTATAAATTAGGAAAGTTCATTTTATAAAGCATCTTTTGTAAGTTAATATAAATATAGAGGCAAACAAGCCTTCAAAAACCATTGTTTTTGTCAAGCGAAATATTAGCTAAAAAAAAAATCAAGATGAAGAAAAAAAAAACGGAAGGTATTTTGAAATATTTTATTAAATGTTTCGAAATATTTTTATTACTCTTTTGATTTAATTACTCGCATCTAATACATGGTTTTTGAAGGCTTGTTTGCCTCTATATTTATATTAACTTACAAAAGATGCTTTATAAAATGAACTTTCCTAATTTATATATATATATATATATAAACGAATGTGTCTCTTCTTTATATATTCAAAATTCTAACAATTTATATTTTTTGAAAACAATTTTTTTTTTATTATTACAGTGAAAAATAATTATTAGATAAATATTTTATTTCGAATAAATAAATCGAAATTCTTCATCTTTTTCTTAATCCATCTGCATTGAATTTAATGTTAATCATATTTTGCTTGAAACAATACATTTATACATCAAAAAGAATAAATTCGAAACTATTTTCCATCTATCCTACCTATATTACCAGAAAAACATGTACTTATTTAATTCTATGATACTGAAATATATTTTGAAATACGGTATATAGTAGACTTCAAATGCTCACAAACAGTTTTAGGTCATCTTAATTTGCATATTTATCTATAAAAAGCTCCAAATAAATTAATATTCTGTAATATACAGTTACAATTTTGCATTGTCAAATTTTCTTATATATACACAATATTTTCGTCGGTAGAGAAATGTCTGATGCCGTTGGGATGCTGAGAACAGATACTACACTTTGATATTAGCCAAAAGGCCAAGGACCATAAAAAAATAATGTTTTTATGCTTAGACATTTTTAAATGAATGAAAAACACGATTTAATTTATTATTGTATTATCTTTTAATAGGGGTGGGTAGTATAATGTTTAATTTATTATTGTATTATCTTTTAATAGGGGTGGGTAGTATAATGTTTAATTTATTATTGTACTATCTTTTAATAGGGATGGGTAGTATAATGTCTGTTCTGTTGTCATGATATAATCCTCTCAGTCATTACCTCCTCCTTTGAGGGACAATGTAGTATATGTTCGTTCATCATGATATCAATATCCCAGGATAGCAAAAATATGCTCCCTCCGGTCGCATATTTTTGCTAGTTTAATAGAATAGTAAGCAAAAAAATTTTCTTTTAATTTCCTGTAAAATAATTGCCATTCTTTATATAAATAAAACGAATGTCTTTTATTTATTGAAAATTGTAACAATGTATTTCTTTTTTAACTAATAAATATTTGTTTTCATACCACAAAAAATAATTGTTAGCTAAATATTCACTTTTTAAATAAATGAAATAAAATTTTTAAACCATTTTATTTCGTATATTTATTGTTAAAATTTAAATTGTTTCAAAATAAATACTCTCTTCCTTCTTACAGTAAAAATAATTGTCAGGGAAAACGAATCTCAATTTAAGAAAATTACTTTATTTACATTGCATTTTCGGCGATCGGACGATCCCACCTTTTTAAAAAAAAGGTGGGTGGTGATAACGTACGTCGAAACATGAAATTGCTGTAGCTTATGATTATAGATATTATTTACTAAGTTATAAGCACATAACTGAAATCGGCGAATTAAGTTCAGACTGAAATAAACCATTAAAAATACGTTTAAAAACTAATATATTCCATTAGAATATACTACTTTATGAAGAGGTATTCACGAGATTTTTTCAAAGGTTTAAAGAATTCGTGTTCTTACTGAAACCAACTATAAGGTTTGCCATCTCGTGTATCCACATCGCACTAAGTCACTTCTACCACCAGCCAGGGGTAATTGGCAGGGCAGTTGGTGGCCTTTTAGCCAACTAAAAGGCAATCCATCTTAAGGCTTTCGATAATAGGTCAGGGGCCGTGCCTTACTAATGATATCATATAACCAAAGATCCCCGTGTCTCCTCGCGTTGCCTTGAGAGGAAATGGGCCACTCACAAGTAACCCCTTTAGCCTCAAAGAGAATGTCATTAAAGTGGAGTTTCGGGGAATGGTACCCCAAAGACCTAATAGCTTAGGAGAAACCTCAATTTACAAATATACTTACGGATGCTTTCATTCACTGAGGTATGAACCAGTAACAGGAACATATTTTCAGTTGTGATTAAAATTAAATTTAAGTAATAAATCAAATTAAATTAAGAAAATTGAACTTTTTCCTCGACAAAATAAATCGAAATATTTTTTTTTTTTTACTTAATTTAAATGCGCCAAATAATCGTCCATGATAGATTTATATTTTTAACGGATCTTCCCCTCTAGAATAAAGAGCAGTATATATATATATATATATATATATATATATATATATATATATAAGTATAAATTTTTATTTATACAAACATTATTGGTTACATATGTGCATACATGTTTCGGTTGCACTTCCCAAGAAAGTCAACCTCATCAGACCGAGAATCTTTACGGTTCTCATATAAAACAATATTAAACAATACTTTGATGTTCTCTCGTTTATCTGATCGAACACTTTCTGAGACTTTCTATATTATTCGTTAATCAAGGGAGGCGCGAGAGCGCTCTATCCCTTAATAGACTTCAAAAACGGCCTATGCTAGAAATCTCATTTCTTTGATCAATCATAACTCAAAAACCAATAAACCAAATTAGTTAAAACTTTCCACAATTTTTTTTTTCGATAGGTTCTATAAGTGTGTAGAATTTCAACATCATTTCCAGAAAATTCAAAAACCTTAAAAATGACCATTGTCTTGAGGCATAGCCTTTACAAAAGTAGTGACATTCCATGATAAATGCCAATATACTGAAATCATATGCCTTTAATAGGGTTAAGATGAAAATTCATATATACTAAATGTACAAAAGCAAGGAAATTCCCAAATTTTTACACTTTTATTGTAATTAAGGATATGTAAGCACAACAGGGCTATGTATTTTACTGGTAGGAATTTTTCTTCAGCGCACCTCACACACTTCATCCACTCATGCATAGATATTTATACTGTAGTGATGTGATAATGAAATGGTTTGGTTGATATGTAGTCATACCCTTAATAACAATAAAAGTGTAAAAATTTGGGAATTTAGTGTATATGAATTTTCATCTTAACCCTATTAAGGGCATATTATTTCAGTACACTGGCATTTATCATGGAATGAAAATATAGAGTTCATTTCTCTTACATTTAAAACTATGACATTCACGGTGGCCGAATGGTTGAGAATGTTGGATTGAGCACTCGAGTCCAGGGTTCAAATCGGCGGTTCAAATATATAAGCTACACTGATGATTGTTATTGAGCATAAAACGGAATATATATATATATATATATATATATATATATCGAGGGTATAAACAAATTTTTTAAGAAAAATGGGAAGATACATTCTTAACGTACACCCATTAGTTCTAAATTATGGATGTACTCTTTTTGTTTGCACAGAGACGGTTGTTGTAAATTGATAGCAACCGCTTCAAGAATCTTTAAATGCGATTTCGAACGAGCTCTTGAAAATAGAGAATACCTCATCCGAGTACTTTCGATTTGACGAATCAAATCGAAAGTACTCGTAAAAAAGGAAAGAAAATGGAACAAAAAATACATGGATCTTCATACAGCAATTTCACCGAAACACTAAATGGACCATTCGAAAAATTTAAAAAATAAGTCTCATTAAGCAAAAACACTCCGTGTTATTTTATAATGTTTGCCTAAATGAAAATATGCTGCCTAAATACACACACACAATATATATATATATATATACTTCAATTATCGTTAATTCTATATATATATATATATATATATATATATATATATATATATATATATATATATATAATTAACGATAATTGAAGTATCGTAAAGTGATCTATTGCGATACAGTAAAGCTCAATACGTTGAGTAGAGCAATCAATGTTAAAGAAATAAAGATGAAGATAAAGAATTGCATAAAATTACATAAAATTACATAAAATTACATAAAATAAATACAAATTTTATTACATCGAAAGTTCAGATGCAAGGGGTTACAGTAATCCTTAAACCATGCTTTTTCAAAGATAAAACTCTCTCGTCAGAGGATAAAATTTGGTAATGTGGTATTTATAATAAATAAATATTACCTAGTTCCATTTCACTTTGAAAAATTGAAGAATAAAACTAGAAAGGTTGGGGATAAAGAAATAAATGACCGGGAAGGAAAAATTAGCAGTATTGAGTAGCCATTTTCGAAGACAAAAGGGGGGGGGCTATGGTGCAGATAGCAGAATAGTAATGTAATAAAATTTGTATTAATTTTATGTAACTTTATGTAATTTTATGTAATTTTATGCAATTCTTATCTTCATCTTTCTTTATTTAAAATACATATATATATATATATATATATATATATATATATATATATATATATATATATATATAATAATAATAATGGTAATAATCCAGGTGAAAAATATCCACAGGGTGGTAATCCAGAGAATTTTAACCGGGTTTATAAAAAGTGCTCAATATCAGAATAGAGCTTTATATATGATAATTTTATTTACACAGACATGTACAAAATCTGCGACACTGGCATGTCGATGTTATCGATCAACAGTTACTATAAACTGAGATCTCATCAGGCAGAGTTAGAATCCGATCTTAACCTCAGATCATATTTGGAGAGAATGAAGTGGAGGGATAGAGAAAGAGAAGAAGAAGAAAAGAAATTTAACATTTCAAAAATTAAGGCCGTTAAAAAATTTTAAAAATTAAAAAAATTAAAAATCTAAAAAACAAAAAACAAGAAATCTAAAATCTGAAACAAAATTTTTTAATTTTTTAATTTTTAATTTTAATTTTTTAACGGCCTTAATTTTTGAAATGTTAAATTTCTTTTCTTCTTCTCTTTCTCTATCCCTCCACTTCATTCTCTCCAAATATGATCTGAGGTTAAGATCGGATTCTAACTCTGCCTGATGAGATCTCAGTTTATAGTAACTGTTGATCGATAACATCGACATGCCAGTGTCGCAGATTTTGTACATGTCTGTGTAAATAAAATTATCATATATATATATATATATATATATATATATATATATATATATATATATATATATATATATATATATAGGAAAAGAAGGATGAAGATAATCCGACGTAATGGGAAAATGAAAAAGGAAAACCAAAAAATGGATGTTTTTTATGTGTACATCAACGTTTCGTCTTTATTTATAAGACTTCATCAGGATGATAATATAAAGAAAATGACATGCAAGTACAAACACATATAGGGTTGACACATTGGGAAAAGGGAAGAAAATAGTAGCCACTACTGGAGAAATTACTAGGGTGGACGTCCGTGCTTGGTGGAGTCAATAATCATTATTTCACAGCATATTAACCGTCATAGGGTGATTTTATGCCGAAGGTGAACATAAGACACACACAAGGATCAGGCGAACACACACACACAGTTACTATTTTATATATATATATATATATATATATATATATATATATATATATATATATATATATATAGACTTCATTTGATTGGCTGGTTAATTGATTGGTTGGTTGGTTGGTGGGAAGGTTTTACAGCATATTAACCGTCATAGGGTGATTTTATGCCGAAGCCGTACATGTATGTTTTGTATGCAGTTGGTTTGTAGATTAATTTTTTTTGTAGGCGCAAAATTTGTAAACAAATAATCTGTAAATAATTATACGCATAGATGTGCCACTGACAGGTACTTCCACTAAACCTGCGAAAGATCCTAAACTGGGGCCTCACAACTGGATGCAACTCTGTGTCATACCGGAGAATGTAGAGGGATAGCTTGGGTAGTTTATATGGCTTGTAAGTAGTATATATGGCTTGTAAGTAGTATATATGGCTTGTAAGTAGTATAGGCATAAAAAGGTAGCCTGGCCTGAGAGTTGTGCATTTCGGAATCGTTGGGAGGAGAAAGGCGAAAACTTTTTTTCAGGGGTGTCCGAGGTAGTTTGGTATCGATTGGCAAATTGAATGCTTTAAATATGTCATAAACATCTATTACACTAGCTCAATTCGTCAACGCCTAAAAAAACATCACTTCCTATTTCTCAATACAGACACGTCGTATTTAATAATACCAAATCAATACACCACGATACCAACGTCAAAAGATTAAAAATTCTTGTAGCCCTTTACATAAAAAACAAACATCACACAATCAATATTGTTAATTAAGAAACTAGTCACAGAAGTTTAAAACGTCTCTCACTATCAACCAAACTCCAGCCCTTGTCCCATCGCCGCAATGTGCATCATTCTGCTTGTTTTACAAATACTTCAATGGATTGTGTTCCGATGAAATTGCTACTCTGGTGCCCCCTCGACGTAAATTCACTAGACCAACTCGACAATCAGCTAAATCCCATCCATTCACTGTGGAGGTCCCCAGATGCCGGAGAGTCTTCTACTCGAATAGCTTCTTTCCCCGTGCTGCTGGCCTCTGGAACTCCTTTCCTGCTCCCTTTTTCACTGACAGTACCGACATTCATAGGTTTAAAACTGATGTAAACATACATCTCGCTGCACAGATACCAACTTTGAATGACACCCTAATAATACTCCCTAATTCTCAGTAGCCCCTTACTTCTATAGTGGCGTCCTGCCTTGTTTGGGGTGAAATATCTTTTTAAAAATAAAATGTTAAAAACGTCTAGCATAGTAATTAACATTAAAAAAATCTTAGCCGTTAAAAAATCATCCTTTTGAATTCTTGCACATACTTCGCATGTTGCATCCATCACCACGTGCGTTTATTTCAAAAACCATAAATTACTGGCCGTTGGAGGAACTCAGCAGTAAAGACATAGTAGTGAACACACCAAGATTAACCCCGCCTGATGATTGTTTGATAGAATCAAATCGAAAGTACTCGCGAAAATAAAAAATAAAAATGTAACAGGAAACCCCTCGGAACTTACATACACCAATTTGACCGAAATACAAAATGGACTATTCGAAAAAAAAATGTAAATTTTTAAAAAGTCTTATCAAGCAGAAAAGAAACACTCAATTCCTGTTTCAGTGTTAACCAGGGAATGCCTGATTCGTCTAATGGATACCGCTGCAGACTACGATCCAAATCCAATCGAGTCTATTGTTCTAATACACGCAATTATATTGTTGGGAAATTCACCCAGCAATATGTAAAATATAAACTAGCCTTTTAATCATATACGATGTATCGTTTATAACGCGTCTTCTGTTTTGTGTTACGCCGGAAGTAGGCTCAACGGGCATCCGGTGGGTAGCACACCTCTGAACGTTGCTCTCTATTGTCTCATGTCCGCTGTAGATGTAATGTAAAAATGTAATTAAAAATATTTTGTTGAACATGAAACTGGGAGATAGACCTCATAACCGGATGTATTCGAAATATACATTAACCGGCGTATTTAAATAAGTATATTTAAGTGTTAACAAAGGTGGTACAATAATATCGTGGGGTCTACGTTCGCGCCGGGCGGCCATAGAATGGCCAGCAGCAATATAAAACAAATGAAAGATACAACCGTGGAATTTCCACGTGTACCGTTAGTATCAATATAGTATTGCTACATTACTTATTAAAGAAATAACCGACATTTATTTGTAAGATTCTTAGTAGGGGTATCTGGCGTGATTGCGTATCCAACAGTTCAAATAACTTCAACTTACGCAATTCTCCATCATCATGTTCGGCCTATATCAAATTCAAATTCAAATTCAAATTGACGCCTCTAATAAATCGTTTAACACTTTCATTTATTTAATAAAAAAAAACAAATTCAAATTCAAATTCAAATTCAAATTCAAATTCAAATTGACGCCTCTAATTTAACACTTTCACTTATTTTTTTTTAAAAAACAACCAACTTAAATTCTAGTCTTTTAAATTTCAAGAACGAGTGACCCTATCGCTACAAAATATTGTTAAAAATCTATTAAACTGTGCCAAGTTAACCTCCTCTTCTAAAGAAATACTATTCATTGAATTAAAAAATGTAAAACAAGTACTTATTAACAACGGATGCCTTAATTATATCGTAGATGAACAAATAAAATAAATGATTCGAAACTTTAAAACACCACTACAAATAATAATAATATTCAACATCACAACTCAAACAATATCAATATATACTATTGTAATCAAATGCAACCAAACTTCAGATTAGAAGAAAAAACCATGAAAAATATTATACAGAGATGCATATTCCCAATTGACAATTACAATAAAATTGGACTCATTATTTACTATAAGAAATTTAAAACCCAAAACAACTTCGCTCCAACCCAAAAACCACTAAAATAAAACCAATGTTATTTATAAGTTTAAATTCCCTTTGGGAAAATGTAACTCCCATAATAATAATAAATCTAATAGCTACATTGGATTTACAACCACTACCCTATTCCGCCGCCTCACCATGCATCTTGTAAACTCTAGCTCAATCTACCAGCATCTACAAAAACTTAACTGCCCTCCCTCTGATTATAGTTAATAACACTAAAACCAATTTTTAAAATTTTAAAATACTGCCAGCTATCTACATAAAAACACAACAACCTAAAATTAATAAGATCACATATGAAACTAGTTGAAACATTTTAAAATGCTTAACGTAAAGCGATGTTGCTCTGTGATGCCATTCCAGCATCGCTGAATTTAAATCGTCAACGACTTTCCTGGAACAATGCGGAAAACGTTCTCTGCGCGTTTCTCCGCCGTCTTTTTAAAAATTATCTTCTTTCTATAACTTTGTTTTTCATTTACTTTTGACACCTAAGTATGATTCGACGAAGAATGAAAAACGTTCGTGAAACATATGAAACATTTATTCATTTTTGTATTATTTTGATACAAAAAAGACAATATATATATATATATATATATATATATATATATATATATATATATATATATATATTGGAAAGAGAGAGAATGGTAGTTTGCTTGAAGAATTGCTGGGAATAGTAGTAATATGTTAAGAAGGCAGAGTGCTGGATAGGTTGTAAGCTGAAAAGAACAAAAATAATAAATCGAAGAGAGGGGGACTTACTATTTATTTTTCTTTCAAAACTTACATAACAGCAAGTGTGGTGTCGGCTGCTTGTGTTTAACGTTAAATGATTCTTAATCATCATCCAGACAACACACAGCCGACATCACACTTGCTGTTATGTAAGATTTTGAAGAATAATAAATAGTAAGTCCTCCACTTCGATTTTTTATTTTTGTTCTTTCCAGCTTATAACCTATTCGGCATTCTGTATTGCCTTCTTAACACATTACTAATATATATATATATATATATATATATATATATATATAGAGAGAGAGAGAGAGAGAGAGAGAGAGAGAGAGAGAGAGAGAGAGAGAGAGGGAGAGAGAAAGAGAGAGGGGGGAGAGAGACAGAGAGAGACAGAGAGAGACAGAAAGAGACAGAGAGATGCGCGTTTCTCTGCTATCTTTTGAAATTCTTTTCTTTTCTCAAGATTTGTTTTCATTTGTTTTTTACGTCTGAGAATGATTCGACGAAGAATCGAAAACGTTCGTGATGCCTATGGAACAGGCATTAATTTGTTTGATTTTAACACAAAAAAAAAGATATTAAGAAAAATTGAAAAAATAAAAAAGGTATAATTAAGCAGAAATATCTTGTCATATTTAACAATAATGAAATGAAAAATGCTGTCTAAATACACAATACACACACACATACACACACATACACACGTATATATATATATATATATATATATATATATATATATATATATATATATATAATCCAGGCAAGGTATGATCTGGGGTAAAGATCGAATTTTAACTCTTCCTGATGAGATCTCAGTTTCTAACAGCTGTTGATCGAGAACATCGATATGCCAGTGTCGCAGATTTTGTATGTGTCTTTATAAATTAAAATAATCATATATATATATATATATATATATATATGTGTGTGTGTGTGTGTGTGTGTGTGTGTTATTATTCTATTTTTTAGTTTAACTCTGCTAATTCTAAGAAGTCTGCTTTGCTGCGTCTTGCAAATTGGGTCATTGTTCATTGTCTTTAAGTGAAACTCGACCCGATGTTGTCTATGTCAGCTAGTGCAGAAATGACCAGTTTCGAAGAAGCCACTTGGCTATTTTTATCCCATGTGAACAACAGTTGGAGCATCTGTACGTTAGAGAGAACAAGCAATAGAAAAAGAGAAGCAAAATAGATGGTAAACGTTAAAGCAGACGTTAAAGCCGTGTTTAGATTCTCGTCGTCTCTTGGCGGAACCGAACAAAAGGCGCTCAGCCTGTAAACACGACCGAAAACAAATGACTTTTTAAATATCAACCTTTTTTTCTTCTTCTTCTTTTTTCTGCGTCCCATAATACGTAATGCAGTATCGTCGGTGCTAGCGATTTATCCCCCCCCCCCTGTATCTATGATGAAATAAACACATTCTATTATTCCGACTACGAAATCTTGTGGGGGAGGTGATCTCTTCTCTTTCCTACAGCCCCTTTATACAGAAGAGACGTTGCTAGTCTCTCTCTACTCTACCGTAATTTCCCTGGAAAGTGCTCGACTGAGCTCCAGTCTTTGGTTCTGCCTTAAGTAAGTAACTTCGTATGAATCAGAATGGTTGGCCGGTTTGATTCTGTTGTCGGTATTCTTACCAGAGGGACCACGTAATGGTTGCCAACATCCCTAAGTGAAAGTGATATTATGGAATCGACTGGATTCGAACTTGTCACACCCAGGTCGTCAGTTCGTGTCGTTATCCACTTAACCACCGGTCTAGTTCCTCCTTGTCACAAATTCACAGTAAGAACTCGTCTTCTTACCACAGCAGAAAAAGCCTTTCCTTTCTCCATCCATGTGGCTAACGTCAGGCGGGATTTCCATGGACAGAGTTTCTTTGCAAGGGCTTCTCGCATGTGAAACACATTACCGCGGGAATGCTTCCCTGCTGATTGCAAATAGGTCATCTGTAAATCAAGTGTTAACAAATTATTGTCCTATATCGCCCATAATCTCAATATATATAAGTCAAAAATCTGTGCGTATGTATGTAACGCTAAGGCTTTTAAAATACTCAACAAACACCCCCAAATTAGGTATTATTTTAACCGGCATAACCCCGGGAAAATAATATCTAAAAATTAAAAAAAAAGATTAATTTTTAAGGGGTCAAATAGCCATTTTTTCGCTTACTGTGATCACGATTTTTAATGTTATTTTGTAAGTAATAAAACGCAGTTCATACTGTTGATCAATGTTAGTACTCCCATAATGTTCCTAATCTTTCGGCTGATATCAATTCCGTCTCATTATATCTTATCATCGAGTGGCTTTTGGCCTTGATAAGTGGTGACCTAATAGTTAAAAAAAGAAAAATGAATGCATGATAGCAAAACAGTGGACTTTGGGTTTACTTTCGGCAGCCTCGTAACACTCGCTTCCCTTATTTTATCCTTTAGTCCTCACATTTCATGATGGATGTCTCTGACAAAGGGGGAAGAATTGCTGTTTTCTGGGTTGGAATCTATCCATCTGACACTTATCGTTGTTTAATATTTGACCTTGAAGTAGTATTTTTATTTTTAGCTCCTTGCATAAAGTGGATTCATGCCGTGTCTGGAGCGATTTCTATACAAACATAAAATAAATAAATAAGATAAAAGATTTAACGAGCTGAAGCAAAAAGTTTTCGAAATTTGAATTCACCGAATCAAAATCAGTTTTAAAAAAACAAACATCTATTCGCAGACTCTTCTCAGTGAAAAGTCTTATTTTTTGTAAATCAGTGTAATTTTTAATAACTAGCGGGACCCGTGGAAAGTCCACAGTTGTATCCTTCTGTTATGAAGTTTCAGAATATATCCGGGGGGGGGGTTATCCCCAAAGCCCTTGTGACATATTTCCATTCCACAAACACTACGATAATATTTGTGTAATCTTAGGACAGAACAGATACTACACTTAAATCCTAGACCGAAGACCAAGAAAGTGTATTTTAGTTCAAGTGTCACGTTAAACGCAGCAGCGATATCAAATAAAATATTAAAATTACTTTTTCCTTGCATTGCATATTCGGGGTGGACGGTGATAACGTACGTACGAACATAAAACTGACTTAGCGTGTTGTTATGTGCGCAGGATGGATGATGGACACATCCCTAAAGATCTTCTCTACGGCAAGCTTGCCTTAGGTTCAAGAAAAAGGGGTCGTCCCCATCTCAGCTACAAGGATGTCCGTAAGCGAGATATGAAGGCTTGCTCGGTGGACATCAATACATGGGAAGCCTCTGCAGCTCACAGACCTGCCTGGAAGAAACAGATACGCCAGGGAATCATCATCAGTGAGAAATCCCTCCGCAATGAAAAAGCTGCGAAGAGAAGTAAGAAAAAAGCGAGTCAACAAGCAGACCAACCAGCCGAAGTAACACAACATTCAACAGACTTTGTATGTCAAGGCTGTAGTAGACCATGTAAATCCAGAATTG
Organism: Sepiola atlantica; assembly: GCA_963556195.1. Classification (NCBI taxonomy): domain Eukaryota; kingdom Metazoa; phylum Mollusca; class Cephalopoda; order Sepiida; family Sepiolidae; genus Sepiola; species Sepiola atlantica. The sequence goes on from OY744516.1 coordinate 229,014,838, forward strand.
TTCCATAGTCGTTGCGACTGACAGATGCCAATGCATTATTACATCAGTTATTCCCAGCGTATGGAGAGTACAAAATGGACCATTGCTAAAATAATGAATTTCATCACATTTGACAAATGAAGAACGTAGAAGCATGTAAAATTATATGTGATATTATAATTTTAATATTTCGAGCGGTTATCCGCTCTTTGTCAAAAAATGAGTGAAATTGAAACCGTTGAGATAAACTGGAGTTTTCAACTTTGTGCAGCGTTCCTTCTTTGTCTTAACGTACAAGTCAGTTCACGCGAAATCTCTCTATTGATTGGCAAAGAAAACCGTTGCTTTTATATAATGCACGTGCGCGCGTTCATGTTGTCGTGAATTACAGTTAAAGACAAATGATTTCTTCAGTGAACAAAGTTTGATTCCAAAACAGAAATTCTTCTCAGTCTGTAAAATACTGATACATATTCAAGAGTTCAACATCAGAGTTCAGGTGTGAGGGTAGTGGCTATAGGATATTCAGTTTTATAATCGATTTTATTTTTTGTTTCTTTTATAATTTCAGTCTTTTTTGTAGTATAGGTTTCACGAACGTTTTCGATTGTTCGTCGAATCATCCTCAGGTGTCAAAAGCAAATGAAAAAAAAGCTGGAAAAACGCGTAGAGGACGTTTTTCGCATTGTTCCAGGAAAGACGTTGACAATTTAAATTCGGCGACGCTGGAATACCTATAGAACAACTATAATTTGTTTGATTTTAATACAAAAAAAGACTATCAGAAAAATAAAAAAGATATCATTAAACAGACAAATTCTGTTATTTTTAACAATGTTTGCATAAATGGGAAAATGCTGACTAAATACACTATATATATATATATATATATATATATAATTTCCCTGATGATCTGCCAAGCAAGTAACTGATTGGTAGTGAAACACGTGTAGGAAAAAACTTTTAATTTGAATAAATAATATTTGTAAGAAAAAATATCTTTAATGGTGATCATTGGTGTCCTGAAAGGAATGCTTTGGTAAGCCTTCATAAAATCATATATATGTATATATATATATATATATATATATATATATATAGAGAGAGAGAGAGAGAGAGAGAGAGAGAGAGAGAGAGAGATAGAGAGAGAGAGAGAGAGAGGGGGAGAGAGACGGAGAACGAGAGAGAGAGACCTTGAATATATTTATTAAATCATTTTTTTTAATCCGAATTTTCGGTTCTATAAACACTTATTCATGGTAATAGAGATAATATTTTACTTGATTTTCTTTTTCTTTTATTTTTCTATGGTTAAAGTCTTACGGCTTAGCCGAAGATCGACGATCTTCTGATGTTATCGAAGCGACTGTTTTTTTTTATGTCCGATCCATAGTGATGCATGCTGGAGCGCGTGTGTACAATAATGAGATAAGTGTTAGTACAGTTTGAAACAACGTTGAAATGATAAACTTTGACATTTTAAAACCAGACAACATGACGCGAGATTTTATCAAATAAATGAAATATTTGCTAAATATTTCATATGTCAGGTTTAATAGCTCGGTTTTCTAGGTATGTACATGTATGAATTGCATAGTCATAGTGGATATACCCGGTGAACCAAGCGCAAGAGGGGTACAAGTAATTGCCCTTAAACGGAAGGTTAGAATATTTTAAAGACCTCTCAGTTGGAGTCTCTGAAATAACAAGTAAATGTCTGGCATCCGGTAGGATGCCCCATCCACAACAAAAACAAAAAGAATAAGAAAATTGAAAAAAAAAAGAATATAATGTATTACTATTTTATGTATATACATATATCATAATATTCTAAAATAATATATTCAGTATTAACTTTAACAGTGCCCTATTTATTTAGTATAGATTCTATGTATTTTTTCTTTACCATAGTTCACCCCAAACAAGGCAGACCGCCACTGTAGACGTAAGGGGCTACTGAGAAACAGGGTGAAAGTTTGGAGGGGTCAACCTAAATTGGGAGCTGTGCAGCGAGATGTCTGTTTACATTAGTTTTAAATTCCTGCATGTCAGTACCGTCAGGAAAACAAAGAGCAGAGAGGGAGTTCCAGATTCCAGCAGCTTGAGGAAAGAAGCTTTTGGAGTAGAAAGCTCTTCGGCATCTGGGGACCTCCACAGTGAATGGAATGGATTTGGCAGATTGTCGGATTGGTCTAGTGAATTTATGCCGAGGGGGCACCAGAGGAGCAAGTTCATTAGAGCACAATCCATTGAAGTACTTGCAAAACAGGCACAACAATGCAACATTGCGGCGATGGGACAGGGGCTGGAGGTTGGTGAATAGTGAGGGACCTATTAAGTTGGCGACTTTTTTTAACCTTGTGTAAGAGGGAGAGACTAGTGGATGATGCCCCCAGCCCAGATGTGGCAATAATACTCCATGCATTTGCGGATGGTGGCTTTGTAGAGATATAGGATAATGTCAGGTGTGAGAAGTTTACTAACACGGTAAAGGAACCCACCTTCTTTGCAGCAGCCCTGGCAATGTCTTCACTGTATTTATTCCAATTCATGTTATCTGTGAAAGTTAGGCCGAGGAATAAAGTAACAACTCTTGTAAGTTTGGCCGGCAATAAAGCGTGTTTAAAATTGTAAAAACATCAAACTACATGAGAGGCTCTTAAATTTTTTTGTTAAGTTTGGTTAATCAAAAAATCGATATATGTCTTCAAACCAAATAAGTCTACGCTCTTTTTTTTTTTCAAAAGTTGTACTTTTACTAAAGAAGTCGCTAGGATCACTTGCAAAACCAGCCTCTCCTCACATCCCGGCAGAACCACCCTCTTCTCACACCCCGGCAGAAGCAACGTCTTCTCACACCCTGCGTTGACTGGAAAATGATGCAGTTCTCCCTTTCCGATAACATAAATTCCTTTGCTGAGCTGTTGGCAGTTGACAAAACCATCTGCGAAAACTTCCGTCACCGTCGGGCCAATAGCGCCTTCGCTTCTTCTTCTTTTTTCTTTCCCCGACGAAGGCACACCCAGTCTCGCCACAACCTTTCACGTCTTAATGTCTTGGAATTCTTTCATGGGAACACATCATTCATTCGTATACAATGTTTAAAAATAGAGTATGCACAATATATATATATATATATATATATATATATATATATATATATATATATATATATATATATATATATATAACTTACTATGTCATGTATTCACATAAAATTTTATAGGATATAATTTTTAAGTATCAATTTTCAGTATTTACTTCAACAGTACTCGATATGTAAGTAGAGCTAGGTAGTAAGTTATGAAAATATATTTATGGCAATTAAACTACACGCGTTTCATCCCATGGGGAATTTTCAGGCTAAAACGTTTTAGCTTTAAGATTCCCCCACGGAATGAAACGCGGGAGCCTCTGTGTAGCTTAATTGCCATAAATATATTTTCATAGCTTACTATATATATATATATATATATATATATATATATATATATATGTGTGTGTGTGTGTGTGTGTGTGTGTGTGTGTGTGTGTGTTTACAAACAATATTTTTTATTTTAAATTATAGTCCTTATAATATCTTAAATGCATCCAATTGTAAGCTCAATGAAGCTCTATTAAATGGTCCAGAGCATATATATACGGTTTTGCATTTTCATTGACTATGGTGAATTATCCAAAACGATAATTTACATTGGTTTTAACAACTTCTTTATTTCTGTACTTCGATGTGTTTTTTACATCTCTCATATTACACACAATAGTAATTTATTCAAATTTAATATTTATTCCTACCCCTTAGGCGCGTTTCATGGCAAAATTAAGATAAGTGTATTTTTTTTAATTAGTCCAATTTTGTCAATCTTCAGAGTATATGTTGTTGAGTAGCGAAAAAGTATGTCATAACCAAAACACCGAAAGGAAAATACGGTGAAAATCTAAGTTGATTTCTGATAAAAATTTGGCAAACTGAAGTATATACAGGCACAACACTCACTTGAGAAAAGGGTGATGACTTCAGAAAAAAAGAATAAAGAAAAACGAAAATATTTCACCACCAATAAGATTTTAGCTCTCAAGAAAATACACGAATCAGATTTCTCAAACGATGGGCCGAAACATATATATATATATATATATATATATATATATATATATATATATATATATATATAGGATCAAAATAAACCAAAGTGAAAACTTTTAGTAGATGGAACCTATTGTGAAAAGGATTAGCTCAATATACGAGATAGAGCAATAGTAGAGATAAAAGAAAAAAGAGTGATAAATATGAGACGATTGTCCAGATTTATTTCAAATTTCAATTGTTCAATGCAAGGTGTATTCAGTAATAAACTAGTGTTTATTATTCTTTCCTTAAGCTAGTTTATTACTGAATACACCTTGCATTGAACAATTGAAATTTGAAATAAATCTGGACAATCGTCTCATATTTATCACTCTTCTTTCTTTTATCTCTCTCTCTCTATATATATATATATATATATATATATATATATATATATATATAATTAAATATTAAATATTAAATTATTAATACCTACAGACGCTAACGTTTCAAGCTTATTGCTCTCATCAGTGCAGGAAAGAAACAATTTCAGACGGTTGGTAGGCGCGACCCCGGTTCACAGAGTCAGTCCAGAATCTGCAAGCAGTCACAATATCCACTCAACCAACGGAAGCTGTCACAAATTAAGTGAAATAAAGATCTATATGTGCCTAGAAGCGGACACAGATAGAAGACTAGTCGAGAGTGTTCGACGAACGTATTCGGAACTTATATATATATATATATATATATATATATATATATATATATGTGTGTGTGTGTGTGTTATATTTGTTTCTAGAGATTCTAATCCATTGAAACTCCAGTGTTTATAAAAGTGCTCAATAACAAGTAGATCTGTTTTTAGTATATATTTGTATTCATACAGACATAAACATATTATGGTTAGATAGATAGATAGATAGATAGATAGATAGATAGATAGATAGATAGATAGATAGATAGATATGCATACATCATTATGAAAACTAGAAAACACCCATCCTATCCATGTTCTTTAGTTGTAAGTGAAAACAATAAAAATAGATCCTACATGACTATGCATTTCAGAAAGTGTGAAATTTGTCGAGTAAACCCCATTCCACCATTAGATGGTCCTAAAATGTTCGGAATTTTCCAACATTTTCAGAATTTCTTCATTTTATCTAAGGTTTAAGTTATTATTAACAACTTGCTGTGCCTACCCGGCGTTGTCCGGGAGTCCTTTCACTTCCATTGCTGTTTCGCTTCTTTTACAACTATGCTGTTTGTTTGTTTTTACCAAATTATTTTTAACTTGGATTAGGGTTAGGGTTAGGTGAAATTTAATTATTACGATATCGTTAGTTAATCAAATTATTAATTGAACCAAATTGTTATAAAACTATAAGTAATTTTGTGAAGGTATTGTTTTAATCTCTATTTATGAAATTGTTGGATATAAATAGCTTTCAAAAGTAATACATGACACTTTCCAGTAAAATTGCAGTTAACAATTGATAAATCGTAAACAAAATAAAAATGACAACAAATAACTTATACCGAACGCAGTAGAACTTTAACGTGCTGAAACTGTTTATAAGTTGTTGTTTTTATATTTCAGAATTTGTTTTCGATTTTCGTGTGGCTATTCGTAACACTAAAACCAAAGTTGCTGACCACGTGAGGACTTAGTTTGGTTAAATTAATGCTGAAAGGATAGTAAAAACTTACTTACCCTACCGCTAACCCTAAGTCCGAGATGCACCCCCCCTCCAAAAAAAAAAATGTATATATATATAAGCCCTCGTAAAACTTCACTTAATTGTCAAAATTTAGGGTCGCCATGTTTATGTGTTTTGATAAGGTCATAGAAATAAAATTCTGAAATAATTTTGTTTTACAGTTTCCACACATTAAAAGTATACAGATCGATAGAGAATTTGATTATACTTCATTTGCTATGAATTATTTGTTGTATTTTGTTTTTTCTTTACAATTTCTTGAACTGTTAACTATACTGCAATTTTACCGAATTTGCTAATAATTTTAAAGCCAGTTTAAATGGCTTTTGTGATTACCTCCCTTTGAAGAACTCTTCTGTAAATACTCACACTATAAAAGTCTGTACTAACAAATGTACCAGAATTCTAAGCAGAACAAAGCTTACTCAATCTATTGAATTCAAAATGCTAAATTTTTTTAAATACATCTAGTGAGAAAATTTAATCAGCGGAATATCGTTAGAATTTGAGCGCAATTGAACATGAGCATCAAATTATAGATTCGAATAAATTATAGCATGGATCCTGGCTTGGATGAGATATAGATGATGCTCTTGTCCTTGTGTGTGCCAAGACGCACGAAAACAATTAATATGTAATAAATAGAGTAATGGACAAAAATGTTTGTTGTGAATTAAAGAGATAAAAAAAATTCTGAAAAGAAATTTACAGAAAATTTAAATATATTTTTTGTCAACTTTGAAAATGGAGAAACCAGAGAACGTGACGCGTGATTTTATCAAATAAATGAAATATTTATTAAATCATTTTTTAATTCAAATATTTATTAAATCATGTTGTTTTGATCTAGAAAATTTGGATTAAAAAATGATTTAATAAATATTTCATTTATTTGACAAAATCTCGCGTCAAGTTACCTGGTTTATCAATTTTCAAAGTTTATCATTTTCAACGGCGTTTCTAACAGTAGTAACACTCATCTCATTAATTGTACACACGCGCGCCAGGGCTTTTCACAACAGATATTGGACATTAAAAAAAATCTCTTTAACAACACCTGAATAAATCGCCGATCTTAGACGACGCTGTAACACCTCAACGATGAGGGAAAGAAAGAGAAGGAAAAAAGAAAAATATTGTCTGTATTACCATGATTATGGTTTATGAAACCGAAAATTTGGATTAAAAAAATTATTTAATAAATATTCCATTTATTTGACAAAATCTCGCGTCGAGTTGTCTGGTTTCTTTTCAAAGTTTATCATTTCAACGGTGTTTCTAACTCTAGTAACACCCATCTCATTATTATATTTTTTATGTTTAAAAAGTTAAATGTTCTCGCTTGTAGAATGTTCGAAGTGAGAAGAAAGTACAAGTGTTAGAAGTGTGTATGTCTATATGTTTATATTTGTCAATGCGTGTGACAGTGTGAGAGGATGTGTGACTTCAGTAGGCAGTGTGGGTATGCTATATATTTCTCACTTTTAAAAATTTTTTATTTTCATTCATTTGCTGGGGCCGAGGCATTCTTTCAAATGCCATACGATCACCCGCTATTTACAGACCCCAACCGAGAGCTCTTTTCAGGATTCTGGCTGTTCCCTTGAGTGCAGTTGTTTGGATTTCTCTTGCACTTGGTTCACCAGGTATACTTGCTAAATACTTTTTCAAGTTCTTCTTCATGAGTCCAGTGGCTCCTATGATAACTGGAATGATAGAGATCTCTTTGAGGTTCCAGTTTCTTTTCATATCATACATTAGACCCTGATATTTTGTTATTTTCTCCCTTTCAGCTCTATTTAGGCCCCCATCATTAGGGACACTGACCTCAACCAAAGTTTCCACTCTCTCTCTCTCTCTCTCTCTCTCTCTCTCTCTCTCTCTCTCTCTCTCTCTCTTGTTCCATATATATCTTAGTGCGTGAGTATGTGTGTAGTTAAGTTTAGAGTAGTCAATTTGCCCCATGTAGAGTGTAGTGTTGTCTTTTTGTAACCGTGTCTTCTCTTTACACGGGAATGTTGAAATGCTGTTTTGTTTTTATAACATACGACCGGATCAAAGAGCGTATTTGGTTTTGGGTCAGGAAAAAGCTATATGTAATTATTTTTTAGAGTTTGTTTTGGGGAGCGGGGCTTATGTGCTTTCGCTTACGCAGTTGATCAATAAATATATAAGATTGCGAAACATGTCAATCCAATTTCTAAGGTTATCGACAGGTAAAGTAAGTCACTCTTAAAACTTTTAAATGGTAACATATCATAAATGAAGATTTGAGAAGGGCGACCCGTGTACCAATCCACAAGGGGCCGTGATGCAATGGATAAAAGTAATAATCAGTTCTAAGTGACAGTCTTCTGGTAGTATTAGTTCAATCCTTAGTACAACCAATAGTAAAAATAAAGTTACGAATTACTTAAGACTGAAGAATAAAAATGTCCGTTTGAAATTACGTAAATTCCCGAATTCGACATTAAGATTCCTGAGTTTGATATCAAGATTCCCGAGTTCGACAAGACGCACCTGAAAATCGTCGGAGGTTACATCGGCCGAAACGTTGTGAGAATAATATCCAAGATGAGAACAGTAGTCCGAATAATTTAAATAATAAAAATTATCAATCTTCATTTCAAAAATTCCGAAACATAGGTATTGTTCAATTAATATCTGAAAAAGGGTTGATATGCCGTAAAACAATTAAAATCATTGAACTTCTTATGTCACTCTTCCACCAAATGTTGTAAATATCGATAGAGTAGTTTCGCCTGATCCTGTTAACTAATTAACAAACAAACAACAACTACTGCAAACACGACTAAAAACAATAAGCCCGCCCCCTGGCGGAGATAATCGATGAACGTTTTGGGTTAATGCATAGCAGAAACCCTAATTCAAATTTCGCATTATCACAATGAGTCAGGGTGTTCGTTCCTTATTTGACTAATGGATACTCTTCTAATCGACGATTCCCATTTCAAATCCATCTGCTCTTTTGTCGTTATTTGCGTAATAATACAAAGGTTAAGCCGGAAATTACTCCCTACAGTTACTGGTTAAATAGCAACTGTATACAATGGATCGTTTCCCATAGTAGTTGCGTTCCCGCGTTAAATAACTCCGAAACGGATGGGTGTATCGTAAAACGAACCAACCAAATCACAATGAAAAGCATTGATCTGAATCCCTTTTTGTAACAATGTTACCCTGGGATGATCGAAAAGGGCAGGTAAGTGAATAGTAATGATATATAGTCGGCGCCGCGTTTGGAATACGACTGCGATTGTTTTGATTATCGCAAGGTTGAGGCTAACATTCAAATTGTAAACCTTTGTTTTGTTTTCATTTTGGAAGCATGCTGATTCAGGCATGTATCAAATACAATTACAGTCGTACGTCAACGATCGACAGAGAATCGGTAAAAACAAGACGATCCAAGAGATTGGGCGTCTCACCTTCTGTTCCGCCATCTTTGGGTTTGGGGAGTTGATTGTAATCATAAATTGAGTGTCCTAAAAGGAATGTCGACATTCTACATGCAATCAATTGTGGGCTATAAAAAAAAAATTCTTGTTTTCGATTTTTTTTTTAAAATTCTGTTGCATCTTTCGATTTGGGGGCAACCAAAGAAGTGAGCTATGTTACATTTTAAACACTTTGCAAAAATGTTTCAAGCCGATTTGGTTACAAAAAGTTTGTTTTATATTAAGTTTAAACCCTTCATTAATATGAACTTCGGGGGGGGGGGTGAGGGTCACTAGTGTACGTATTTTTCGGATAATTGAGATGGGGGGGTCAGGTAAAAGCATGCCAGCAATTCCCTGGTCTATTTTTATCTTGTGTTCATTTGACGACATAGATATTATTTTTATCCCGTATTCACTCGATTCCGTGTGAATGTTTACGGAGATAGGGTTAGGGTTAGGGTTAGGGTTAGGGTAAACAGTAGATGCATTACCAGTCTTTAACGGCCGATCTGTTTAACCCTTTAGACGGAATCTGGACAGCAGTTCCTGATTCTGAAACTATTTTGAGTCTACAATTACATTCCTCCTCTCCCGATAAGGAGAAAGTTAGAAAGAAGGTCGTTTTTTTTTATGTGGAACCCCCCTCCAGCTCTTCAAAAAGGTGCATTCTGAATTGAGACAGAAATCAAAATTGCTTCAACCTAGAAGAATTTCTCCCTTCCTGACCGAGGAAAGAAATATTATCAAAAGTTTAGTATCAGAACAGATACTACACTTTGTTTTTGTGAAGTAGTCCAACAGTAAAAAGAAGAAGTCAAGTCGAGGTTGGGTTAAGATAACAAGTGTATTAACATAAAAGGTACAAAGGTAAGGAAACTGACTGGCACTCGGCTAGACAGTTACAATACTGTCCTTTTTCTCCCTGGTGATTGTCTACTCGTACTATTTATAGTGAGAACCGGTGTAGTTTCTCTTCTATTAGAACGGCCGGTGTAACACTTTGCCTCGTAGCCGAAATGCCAATAGTCAAAGAATTGATGAACACGATTATCGTAATCAAAATTATGAATGGAGTAAGTAATAGGCTAACACTACTTAGCCAATTTTCACAAAATGTTATGGAAGGATGCTATGATCAAGGTGTAATAACTGTTCGATATGAGGAGGCTATCATCCCAGGAATGAACTATTCTTTCGTGGAGAGTTTATTGTCTGTAAACTGAAGCTCCTTTAATCATAAGGGAGTGCCAAGTAGACTTTACGAGTAGTTTTTGTTCCGCTCGAGGCTATTCTATTTTAAAGGGAGCTAGATTTTCTCCATATGAGTAAACCGACCTCGTGTCTAACTTTGCCCTCGTAGGGAGGCAAATGAATAGGAATCCATTAATTATCCGTACTGGCACGAATAAATGTGTTGTGGTTTGTAGTGCATCTGATATTATTGTTTGCCTCCTTTACAAAAGTCATTATCAGTGATTGCTTACTGAAAATTACCAATGGTGTTCCCTGGAATCTGAGTGGCATCAAGTTTCCTCATGCTTTCAACACTCTCCGCCTCTTTCATTAACCATTGTAAATCATCACCCACTCCTGGAAAAAGATGAAACGCATGAGAATGTAGATAAAGTTTTTTTTAAATATATATATATATATATATATATATATATATATATATATATATATATATATATGCATCGTTCCTTTCATTAAAAAAGTAGAACGCTCTCAGACGTTAAGCCGCCGATAAAGTGTTAAAATTATCACAGTTTATTCGCTATTTAAAATTGGCTTGAGTTGCAAAATACTCGTAATCTGGGGTTTCGAATCGCATGACCGGTAGTGAATAGTCATATCTCTATGCTGATGAGTCCCGATTATTAAGGACGAAACGTATACGTACATAGATAATAAACAATAACAAATATTTATTATTTGTCGCTCCTCGAAAAAGTAGAGCACTGTAAGTGTAGTATTAACACAGCATGACGTCACTAGCTTTAAATGCATCGTTCCTTTCATTAAAAAAGTAACAAATATTATATATATATATATATATATATATATATATATATATATATATATATATATTGTGTGTGTGTATTTAGACAGCGTTTTCTCATTTATGCAAACATTGTTAAAATAACAGAATTCGTCTGTTTAATTATGTCTTTTTTTATTTTTTTATTTTTCTGATATTCTTTTTTGTATTAAAACCAAAAAAAGTGATAAATGTTCCATAGGTTTTATAGGTTTCGCGTACGTTTTCGAATTTAAATCGTCAACGACTTTCTGGAACGATGCGAAAAACGTTCTCTGTTAGTTTCTCTGCCGTCTTTTTAAAATTCTATTCTTTCTCCAGCTTTTTTGTACATTTGCTTTTAACACCTCAGGATGATTCGACGAAGAATCGAAAACGTTTGTGAAACCTGTGAAATCTATGGAACATGTATTATTTGTTTGTTTTTTTAATTTTAATACAAAAAAGACCATCAGAAGAATTGAAAAAATAAAAAAGGTATAATTAAACAGACGAATTCTGTAATTTTTAACAATGTTTTCATATGTATATATATATATATATATATATATTGTTTTTGTTGAATATGACAGACAACTTATGTCTGGATATGCTTGTGTAGAACCTTTCCATTTGCCGAATCAGGGTCTTTGTTTCGGTGGGGAAATGAGCTGAGGAATCTACCATAGCTGTAGGTATCCTAAGTACTTTCAGGCCCATCCGGATCTATATCCAGAGTCTTTACCTGATTCCACTGAAGATGGATCCGGATGGGCATGAAAGTACTTGGGACACCTACAATTATGGCAGATTCATCGGCCAATTATCCACCGAAACAAAGACCCTGATTCGGCAAATGGAAAGGATCCACACAAGGATATCCAGACATAAGTTGCCTGTCATATTCAATAACACTTATATTGCAGAGAAAATGCTTCCTAAATATATATATAACACATGCTTCTTAAAACTCCCTTTCTTCAGCGATAAGATCACCACCTCCATCCGCAAGGCAATACATAAGGAAAACCTTAACATACAACTAACACATACTGGCACCTCCTTACGCCAACATCTATCTAATAAACACACTAACCACACACCCGAACCCTGCTCCCTGGCCAATTGCCCTATCTCCAACACAGGTCTGTGCCTTCGCACTAACTGTGTTTACAAACTACAGTGTAATAAATGCAAAAAATTTTACATCGGCAACACTACAAGACCGCTACACTTGCGCATAAAGGAGCACTTGAATACCCGTATATCCTCTTTCCACAAACACATAGAGATTTGCTCAAACACTCAGCGCGATATTCACGTCTCCATCTTAGCGTCTGTCAGAAACATCGGTGACCTTAGAATCACAGAATCAATCCTCATCTCCAGATTAAACCCCTCACTCAATCAACGTCACGAGCTCTACTCACCTTTCATTCTATAATATCTACCCCCCATCCACCAACCAACCCCCATATCTAACACTTAACAGAGTCCGTTTCCACCACTTCACTCATTACTCACCTCCCATAATAATCTCACCATACACCCAAACAATCAAACAGGCCCCTCCCCATATGAACTTCCATCCTTACACACTTTCAACCACAAACCAAAAACCATATTCAGCATACTCGTCTAACCCACCAAAATAAGTCACTCCATAACCTAGCATTATTAATTAATAAATCCAAACACATATAGAATGTATACAAATAACATGCAAATATTAAATAAATAATTCATAAAATAAATTAAACAAGTAAATAATAATAATAAAAAATAAATAAATAAATAAATAAAAAAAACAAAACAAAAAAAAAAACAAACAAAAAAACAAACAAACAAATATGTAAAGAAATTGATGAATATATACAGATAAACAATTAAACAAACAATAATACATAGATATGTATATATATATGTATATATGCATTTGTGTATATATGTTGTATATATATACTAATATTGTTATACAGATCTCCACCAAAAAAAAAAAAAAAAAAAAAAAAAAAAAAAATTAAAAATAAAAAAAATTTAAAAAAAAAAAAAAAAAATTAAAAATTTAATTATAAAAAAAATATTTTAAAAAATCCAGAGTTACTCCCCTTTATCTTATAATAAATATATCAAGTTAATAAGTTAATTCGTTAATCTAATTTGACGAAACTCACAATTAGTAATTAATAACACTTCTTTAATAGATGATAATCGAAATCGATAAGTAGATAGATCTAGAATATTTAAATATGAGACTAATTACTTTAATTTATATTAAAATTCTTAAATTACGATAGAAAGATAAACAAAATAAAAAATACGAAGATAAAACAAAGTAAATATTCAAATATAAAAAAAAAATAAAATAAAAAAATGATATATATATATTATCAAAAATAACAGTTTATCGAACACCATACACCTAACCAACATTACACTAATATTCTAAACACCAATCATATATTTAACATAATATTAAAATAAAACTTAACTTAATTTATATTCCCTGTGAAACTGTTTTTTTTGCTGCGGTCTATATCTGGCAGCCATTTTGTTTTGTATTATTCTCTACACAGTCGGAGAAGAATAAAATATTATTCTTCTTCTGGTCTAATTATTTTTGAAAAAGGGATGTCTTTTCCCGAAATATCAAATAGTGATTTTTAATCACCCGGACAGCTAAAACACTCTTGCTGTTATGTAAGAAAAAAAAAAAAAAAGGAAAAAAAGGAAAAATAAATAGTAAGTCTTATATCGTATTCGATTTATTTTTATTGTTTTTGTTCCTTTCCTTTCAACTTGCATCTTACCCGGAATTGCATTGCCCACAGCCTTTCAAAAACTTACTAATATATATATATATATATATATATATATATATATATATATATATATATATATATATATATATATATATATGAATGATTTTTTATTCAAACATGTACAAAGTCTGCTACACTAGCATGCCGATGTTATCGATCCACAGCTATCAAGAGCTGGGGTCTCATCAGGCAGAAAGTTTTTTTTGTGATCCAACTCGGTCGGTGGATAATACAGCTGTATATTTCTATTGAGCACTCTTTTATAAGCCCGGTTTGATTCCCTTTGGATTTCTAACCTGTGGATGTTTACCCTACCTGGATTACTATATATATATATATATATATATATATATATATATATGTGTGTGTGTTATACTAAAGCTGAAATAATCAACGTTTGTTTCCCTCGTGCTTTTTACCCTATATGTATATAGTGGAGGATGTTTTTTCAAACTTACCTCAGTTGTATTATCGTAACAGCCGTTTACCATTGATTTTCCGCTGGCAACAACTATTGATTTTCTGTGGAGTAAAACTTGGAAATAAGCCTCTCTAACGTCACAGTATTCTTCGCGCCCTTCCAGTGGAGGCCTGGATTGTGTTCTCTCTTCTCGGTCTTTCAATCCTCCTTGGCCATTCACGAGACTATTTTATGTACTGTCAGCTGGGGTTCGTGCCACAATTTGTGAGGTCGTGTTTGGTGGGGGGGGGGAGTTTTATGAGGTTTCTGGTAGGTTCGGTTCCCTTGGGATCGTATAATTTTATTTCTGTATTCTTTGTTTCATTTTTATTTCAACTTACCTGTGGCCGGTTCGTGTCCGTTGGTTATGTGGATTGGTTTCTGCATTTGAGGATTTTTACTCACTCATCTGGCTGTGATAACCATTGGCGTACATTTTATGATTTCTAAATGAGAAACCCGGTTTCGTTTGATTTCAGCCGTTGTAATTATCCGAACCGGAAGTGATGCTGTATTTTTATTTTTTACCAGAACATGATTGAAGTAAATTAATTTCTTTTTTGTTAAAAGGCCGACGTTAGAAGTGAACAGGTGCTTGTTCTTTTTTTTAATGATATACCTAGGCGTGAAAGTCGATTTGTTTTAAACCCAAAATTTAATCCGATATCGCATATGTCGGCATAATAAAATCTAGTAATTAGGAAATTGGCTACTCAAATTAAGTTCCGGTTACTAGTTTGCAAACAGGAAATACGGTGACAAGGCGGAAAGTGTCCCCCATTATAATTATCCATTATAATTCACATAAGAAAATTAAAACTTTGTAATAGAAAAGGTAGTTTCTTTTTTTTAATTACAAATATTTTTCATGTAATTGAAAATGTAAGAAGTTGTTTTTTTTTACAAATACTCAACAGAATTTGTCTTTATTCTACAAAAAAAATATAATAAAAATATATTTTATTTTTGAAAAATAGTTCATAACAAAAATAGTTTATATTAAAATATTGTTTTACAGACCAGCCTATAATGAAATTACTTATTTAATACTTTTGGAATGTTTTTTTACAAATTTTCAAATGAATCGGGAAGGTATTGTTTTTTACAAATAATATTTTTTTTTTAAACACAGTTTATACTGAAAATCCTTTTTGAATACTTTTTTTCTTACATAGTTTATTAGATTTATATAAATAGAAATTAAATAAATTAAACTTCATAACAAAAACGTGTCCATTCAGAATATTCCCGAAGAAATTACTTTTCATTCCAAGGAACAGTTTCTGCCATGTCACCGTTTTCCTGTTGGGAACTCGTACCCGGAAGTCGCTTTCAGTAGCCAAACTTTCCAATTACCGAAAACTTACTTGTTAACGTGTTTAATTCCAGCCAGGATGTGGCTTATTGTGACTATTTTTTAATGTTGCCGTAATTCATGGTAAATAGAAGCGTAAGTATTTCTCTCGCTGAAATCACGTGTTAACTTTGAAAACCCCTTTTTTACCGAGACGCAAAAATGCATGATAAAACGTACCTCTAGAATGTCATGTTTTTTTTTTCAAACATTCCTTGCTTGTATCATGCTATGTAATGTTTCAAAATATTTTAGATGAGGATTGATAATTCGTATTATTTGAATAATTCGGACTACTGTTCTCATCTTAAGCGTTATTTTGACACAACGTCTCGACCGAGTTCGACACAAATGATTCCCGAGTTCGACAAGACGCACCTGAGGAAAGTTCATAGTTTACATCAGTCAAAACGTTGTGCTAATAACATCCAAGCTAAGAACAATAGTCCAAATGATCCAAATAATCCGGATCACGTGCTATGTTGTTAAAATTGTAAAATAAATTATTTATATCGAATCAAAAACCTAACTCCAGAGTTTCGGCTATTTTACAAACCATTCATTGGTTGAATTAGTTTTTTAAAAGATATATTAACACGTGGTTAGTTTTTAATGGACAAATTAAAGTTCGCATCTGGTAGAAATAACATTGTGTCCAACTTTGCCCTCATAAATATTCAAATAGATGTGAAGAGCGATGTATTTTATTATTACATATATTGTTTCGTCTGGCATTATTATCTTACGAATGTCGCTTGTAGCATTTTTATTGGTTGTTAGAAACAAAACAACGTTTTCAAAAAACTATTATAATATAAAAGTAATTATAAGAAATAAATAGTTTAATATATATTTTAAACACGTAATCGTTTATCTGATAACTGAAATAGATTGAGCAGTGTTAACAGTTTTGTTTTTATTAATGTCAAAGGCGGACGTTGCTATTTAAGACAGTAATAAAAAGTATCTTCATTTAAACAATTTTTCTAGCCAGAATAAGTATTTTTCAAAAATAAACTGAAGTAAAAAAAACATTTTTATTTTGTTGTAAAAACATGGTGGAAGGATGAAAAAACATAACTTTCCTAGGCAGAATCAATACTGATTTGTCAAATTCAAGGCTATCGATGAATAACTTCGAAGAATAGACTGACTGCATAACATATATACTAGAAATTATATGAACCGTTGAGTCACCTATATATATATATATATATATATATATATATATATATATATATATATATATATATATATATTGCAGAGGAAACATTATTGTAATCCAGGAAAAGAAAATTGCTAGAAATTTCTTTAAGGCCTTATCGTCTGACCCTCTAAGAGGAAACGTCAGAATGATGAATTAAAAACTGAGAAAATCGAATGAGATATAAGAGGAAAATAAATTGTTTAAGTTGGAGAAAACGATTGAGAAAAAAAGGTAAATCTCTCAACGTTATGGTGGGTTTGAATAATTAAAGATCTTTAACTGATGCTTCAAAATCTAGGTGGGGTAATGTTAATAACTAACACCTTAATAATATTGAGATGTTAGTTCGACCTAGCACTGTGTAAAACAGAAAACCACCCATCAGAATACTGGTCAGAATTACTATTTGTACCAACCAGGTTATTACCGATGGCAGATAGATTCATTAGCACTAATTCATGCCAAATTTATTGCAATTCAATCGAGTGGTTTTGGAGCCTATAAATGATCAACTGACAGACACAATAAAGAAATGCTAAATTATTATTAATATTCAATGGTGTACATTGATGGCTTAAATTGAGCTCCTACGATATGATCCCAGTTTTAAATTTTACTATTCTTTTGTTTGTGTTGTAAAACGCATCTTTACAATGAAAACACATTTAACCCATCGCATTTATTCTCTCAAATCTTCCGTTTCCTTAAAACTGCAAAATCAGCAGTTATTTGGGGAGAAAGAAAACAATCAATTTTCCGAGTTATTTTCAAATTGCGATAAAATTGCCTCACGAACATCCAATGAGATTTACGAGCCAGTAAATTACACAATGGCGCTGTCAATTGGGAATTGAAAAATCATCCAATGAAAAGTGATGAAATGAAAATTACGTAATTAAATTCTACTTAAAAAAGAAGAAGAAAAACGTCCTAACCGGAACTAGAAATATTTCCTGTTTTTTTTAAGACATTATCTGCCCTTACTTGAAAATGGAAGGGCAGACGACGTCTAAATAAATTAAAATAAGTTTAACTTGACCTCCATCATTTTGCACGCTCTTGTTCGCGTGCAGACAGTCGACGAATTTAATCCTTTTATTTTATTTGTTGACCTTACGATTCACCCTCAACACTGTGGAAGTGACTTACATTGAGGAATATACAAAATTACGAGAAGGATAATTTTAATATTTCTTTCTATCATGTAGAGTTGAAGACAGTAAATGCTACGGGGCCAACTGAACTGTTTTAATGATGATAATGACAAACTATTACAACAACAGGAAGTGGCTGCACGCGACACTGGGACAATTGCCAAAGCTTTAATAGACAAAATAATCAGGGCATCCTTTTTTATCTTTTTCACTTTTGAAGGATGCGATTGGTCGACGAACTTCAAATGACATGGAAGCAAAAAAAAGTTGTAAAAGAGAAATGTGTACACTACATAATTGTAATAAAAACACGATAGAGATTACAAAGCCTTATTCAGCTTAGAATAGTTTCGTACAAAAATAACTATTTATAGTTATCTATAGACTGGAGAGTTTTTATTCAAGGGAGATAATATCTAACATAGAAGGTAAATTACTCCATAACCTTAACTATTAATAATGGGCATTTGATATCTATCTGTCTGAGGCCGAAATTATACCTCTACTACTATTAATAATTGAGATTTGGTGTCTGTTTGATCTGAAGCAGAAACTATACTATCACTTCTATTAATAACTTCCAATTCAGTTCACTATACTGTTTTATCAGTTTAATGTACTATGTTTCAATGTTCAATTCATGGGTTTTGTAGTATACGTTCGTCATGATACAATCCTGCCAGGAATCACCTCCTCCTATTTTAGGAGGGGTAGTGTAGTAAGTGTTCATGAGACCATCCTCCTAGGCATATCTCCTCCTTTAGGATGGGGTAGTGTAGTATATGTTCGTTTGTCATGATGCTCTTCTTTCGGGAATTATTTGCTCCTTTAGGGACCAGTGTAGTATATGTTCGTTTGTCATGAAAATATATGCGACTGAAGAGAGCATATATTTGCGTCCAGCCTGCGAATGGGGTATGTGACTGACCAAATGATTACCGTCGTGGATTATGGAATCGGCTCTGTCGAGTTGATATAGTTAATATCTTATCGGGTGTATTATGTTCTATGAGACGGCCGACAAAGACACGAACCCGCATTTCCCATACATATTTGTCAAATAGTGACTTTTGTTTAACTAATCTTATATAATTAATTGATGCCAATAAGTATTGTGTTTCGACATTAAAGTGTCCAATATCGGTTGATATGTCGTAAAACAAACTAAATTACACAATTCCTATATGTTATGTTTGAAACATTTACCTTTCTAACAACGTTAATGGCGGCAAATTTTCTTTTTGCGATCGTATTTATCAAATAAATACGATCGCAATTTCTAGCCTAATGACGAAAGCATTTCAAGTAGTGAGGGGAAGCTAGAAAGCAAAACAAAAAGTCAGACTTACCCCTCCTCCTGAAATGAATTCGGAAAGAAATACCCACTCTATGATAAAAAATAAACAGTGGGTGTTTCTTTCCTTTCTTCCAGTCATTATATTAATAATTTATACATGAAAAAATAAATTACTGACGCAATTCTGTGGTTTTTATATGAATATTTTAGTAGCGAGAGCGAACACTGGCGAAGCATGATAATTTTCCGTCATTTTTAACAGAAAGGTGTACACTAGTATTAAACTATTTAACTAAAGCATGAAAAATGATAACAATGAATATTCATGTGTCACTACGCCCCTCTCTCCTGAAATGTCTAATGGTGGCACGAGGTCTGGATCAATGGCGGGTTCCCTACATTTTTAGCTGAGCTCTTCACATTTTCCTTTTTAGTTCTTTGGGAAGGGGAGGAGGATGCTTAACCCAAAATAATTTTAGCCAAAAATAAACTATGACACTTTATGTGTATCGAATGGCGGAAGCGTTTATATTTTGCGATTATCCAGAATCTACAGAATTGATTGGATTAGCAATTTGTTAGCAATTTACATTGTCAGGCAAGTTTCCACACAGATAATTGACCAGTCACAGTGGCAAAGAAAAGCATTGTAAGTAGTAGTAGTAGTTGTGGAAGTAGTAGTAGTAGTAGTAGTAGTAGTGGTAGTAAGAGTAGTAGTAGTAGTAGTAGTTTTGGTAGTAGTGGTAGTGGAAGTAGTAGTAGTTTTTGTATTAGTAGTAGTAGTAGTAGTTTTGGTAGTGGCAGTTTTGGTGGTGGTGGTAGTAGTAGTAGTAGTAGTAGTAGTAGTAGTAGTAGTAGTAGTAGTAGTAGTTTTGGTAGTAGTGGTAGTAGTAGTAGTAGTAGTTTTGGTAGTAGTAATTTTGGTAGTAGTAGTAGTAGTAGTAGTAGTAGTAGTAGTAGTAGTAGTAGTAAGAGTGGTGTTTGTAGTGGTAGTTTTTGTTGTAGTAGTAGTAGTAGTAGTAGTAGTTTTGGAAGTGGTAGTAGTAGTAGTAGTAGTAGTAGTAGTAGTAGTAGTAGTTTTGGTGGTAGTAGTAGTAGTAGTAGTAGTAGTAGTAGTAGTAGTAGCAGTAGTTTTGGTAGTAGTAGTTTTGGTAGTAGTGGTAGTAGTATTTTGGTAGTAGTAGTATTTCGGTAGTAGTAGTATTTTGGTAGTAGTAGTATTTTAAGTAGTAGTAGTTTTGGAAGTAGTAGTAGTAGTAGTAGTAGTAGTAGTAGTAGTAGTAGTAGTAGTAGTAGTTTTGGAAGTAGTAGTAGTAGTAGTAGTAGTAGTAGTAGTAGTAGTAGTAGTAGTAGTAGTAGTAGTTGTAGTAGTAGTAGTAGTAGTAGTAGTAGTAGTAGTAGTTTTGGTAGTAGTGGTAGTAGTAGTAGTATTTTGGTGGTAGTAGTAGTAGTAGTTTAGTAGTAGTGGTAGTAGTGGTAGTAGTGGTAGTAGTAGTAGTAGTAGTAGTAGTAGTAGTAGTAGTAGTAGTAGTAGTAGTATGATCCTTAGAAATATACTCACTAATCTCTAATGATCGGTAAAATCCTTGAATTGCAGTAAAATGTTAAGCTAAATATTTATTATAATTTATTATCCTTTCAGATAGAGCCAAATCAATAGATGTGGCTCTATCTGAAAGGATATTGAGACCATTGTTTGGCTAAGGCCTGGTGTGTTAAGTGTTGATTCAGTTCTATTTCGATTTTAGCAAGTTGATTTATATATATATATTTATATATATATATATATATATATATATATATATATATATATATATATATAAATATAAGAAATCAACCTGCCAAAATCTCTCTCTCATATATATATATATATATATATATATATATATATATATATATATATATATATATAATGAATGAATATTTGAAGATATATAGAACTTTAAGCATAAAAACTTGTACTAAAATGATCGGACTCGGCATAAAATAATCTGAAAAGAGTTGATATGCCGTAAAACAAAACAACCAGATCAGTTGGTTATGTGCCACACGTATCGAGAATATATATATATATATATATATATATATATATATATATATATATATATATATATATATATAATAAAATAAAGTAACACGGAATCACATAATCACCGGTGCGATAATTTATTTCGACCCTCCGGCCTTTTCAAGCACCTAAACGAGGGGATTACATATTTGGAAATTAAAAAATAGAAATTCAAACTCACTATTCAATACACATATAGAGAGAGGGGGAAATTGTGCGATTTATAACGGAAAGCATATAGTGAGGGGGGAAAAAGAGTGACGACATACTTAATACATATATATTGTAATATTGTAATTATAAAAATTAATAATGAGCAATGAGAACGCCATACAATGCATTTTAATTTTATTAACTTTTTTTTTCGAAGATATACTTCATCATTAGAATTTCAAATAAAGATATATTAAAATACCTTTTTTTTTCATATCGTATTTTTTTTGGTGTGTTTTCACTTCGTCTGTTGTTTACGTGAATGTGAGATGAGAGTCTCTTTAGTCAAGGACGCAGCACGGGGCGATGCAAATTGAATAAGAAATGTTGTTCTTGTTTAGAAAGCATTATTCATATAGTAATATGAATTATTAAAAATAATAATGATCAATGAGAACGCCATACAATACATTTTAATTTTATTAGCATTTTTATTTTTAATTTAATTTCAAAGATTATATATATATATATATATATATATATATATATATATATATATATATATATATATATATATATATATATATATATATATATATATATATATCGCCAGCATGAAGGGAAGACGAATTCTATCGTTCATGATTAAAAGTTAATCAAGAAAAAAAAATTCCAGCCGACCGGTTTCGCCCTCTCTTAACAAAGGCTGTATCGAGGGATTTAAAAAAAACGAGGGATTTTTAAAAAAAAACGGGGTGAAAAGAGAGAGTACAGAAAATAAAATAGCGTTATGTTATATGTACAATGGAGGATGAATCTTAGAGACTGATCACATCTAGTCCCAATAGACATTCCCTTTGCTTGCAAAAGGAGGACGTTTAAGACGAATGTGGATTGTCTCCAAAAATCTATAATATTTTGTTTGGAACCTTTTGGAAGAATATGTCAAGATCTCAAAAAAAAAATTGGAGAGGGGGGGCTGTTGAATCATGTTCGAATCTCGCGATAAATGGGATGATGAACCTGCCATATTGTACCATTTTGAGTTGTTCTTCTCCCCTACTCTACGATGTCTTGCATCTTAAATTGTCTTTAAGTTTCTATTTTAACCACCCATCGTAATTTCGCAATGTATTTCCGTGGCGCTTATATATGTGTTCACTTGACTTATGTGAAAGTCACATGCCAAAGCCACAAATATAATTTTTTAAATGTATACTTCATTTCGCGTCGTCAACGTTCTGGAAGGTTACGGAAGCGCCCGAGACTTGACGAGGCGAAAACGAGGTGAAAACTGACAAACGCTAAATTGAAGATTGGCAGCCGATAAATTACGACGAAGAAAATCAAACTAAAATATATTTATAAAAATAAAGAACGAACAAGCCATAGCTAAACAATAGTTATTAATTAGATGTTTATTTTTTTGTTTATTGTTTTTTTGTCAAAGGAACTGTTGTTAATCAAATGGTTTTTAAGTCACGTAAACATGGTACGTCATCTATGAGAGTACCACGTCGACAAGCAGAAGAGGGGGGTGGGGTTGAAATTCAATTTTTGTTATTGAACGCGATTAATTTCTTCCTAAAGTTATCGGCTGCTTGCTGTAGCTTGATTGTCTAATGCCTGCTGCAATCTGATTGGTTAATAGTTTCGTCAACTCTCGGGCGCTTCCGAGACCTGCCCAAACGTTGAAGTCACGGAAACATGATGTGGCATCTGTAAGAGTACCTTTAAATCTATATATCGAAATTACTAACATTAATTTATTTTCATTCTTCATCCCTCTGGCACACTGTTAGATGCTTCACCATCGCAATATAACCCTAACCCTAATCCTTCACCATCGCAATATAGAAATTACTAACATTAATTTATTTTCGTTCTTCATCCCTCTGGCACACTGTTAGATGCTTCACCATCGCAATATAACCCTAACCCTAATCCTTCACCATCGCAATATAGAAATTACTAACATTAATTTATTTTCGTTCTTCATCCCTCTGGTACACTGTTAGATGCTTCACCATCGCAATATAACCCTAACCCTAATCCTTCACCATCGCAATATAGAAATTACTAACATTAATTTATTTTCGTTCTTCATCCCTCTGGCACACTGTTAGATGCTTCACCATCGCAATATAACCCTAACCCTAATCCTTCACCATCGCAATATAGAAATTACTAACATTAATTTATTTTCGTTCTTCATCCCTCTGGCACACTGTTAGATGCTTCACCATCGCAATATAACCCTAACCCTAATCCTTCACCATCGCAATATCGAAATTACTAACATTAATTTATTTTCGTTCTTCATCCCTCTGGTACACTGTTAGATGCTTCACCATCGCAATATAACCCTAACCCTAATCCTTCACCATCGCAATATCGAAATTACTAACATTAATTTATTTTCGTTCTTCATCCCTCTGGCACACTGTTAGATGCTTCACCATCGCAATATAACCCTAACCCTAATCCTTCACCATCGCAATATCGAAATTACTAACATTAATTTATTTTCGTTCTTCATCCCTCTGGCACACTGTTAGATGCTTCACCATCGCAATATTACCCTAACCCTAATCCTTCACCATCGCAATATAGAAATTACTAACATTAATTTATTTTCGTTCTTCATCACTCTGGTACACTGTTAGATGCTTCACCATCGCAATATAACCCTAACCCTAATCCTTCACCATCGCAATATAGAAATTACTAACATTAATTTATTTTCGTTCTTCATCCCTCTGGTACACTGTTAGATGCTTCACCATCGCAATATTACCCTAACCCTAATCCTTCACCATCGCAATATAGAAATTACTAACATTAATTTATTTTCGTTCTTCATCCCTCTGGCACACTGTTAGATGCTTCAGCATCGCAATATAACCCTAACCCTAATCCTTCACCATCGCAATATAGAAATTACTAACATTAATTTATTTTCGTTCTTCATCCCTCTGGCACACTGTTAGATGCTTCACCATCGCAATATAACCCTAACCCTAATCCTTCACCATCGCAATATAGAAATTACTAACATTAATTTATTTTCGTTCTTCATCCCTCTGGCACACTGTTAGATGCTTCACCATCGCAATATAACCCTAACCCTAATCCTTCACCATCGCAATATAGAAATTACTAACATTAATTTATTTTCGTTCTTCATCCCTCTGGCACACTGTTAGATGCTTCACCATCGCAATATAACCCTAACCCTAATCCTTCACCATCGCAATATAGAAATTACTAACATTAATTTATTTTCGTTCTTCATCCCTCTGGTACACTGTTAGATGCTTCACCATCGCAATATAACCCTAACCCTAATCCTTCACCATCGCAATATAGAAATTACTAACATTAATTTATTTTCGTTCTTCATCCCTCTGGCACACTGTTAGATGCTTCACCATCGCAATATAACCCTAACCCTAATCCTTCACCATCGCAATATAGAAATTACTAACATTAATTTATTTTCGTTCTTCATCCCTCTGGTACACTGTTAGATGCTTCACCATCGCAATATAACCCTAACCCTAATCCTTCACCATCGCAATATAGAAATTACTAACATTAATTTATTTTCGTTCTTCATCCCTCTGGTACACTGTTAGATGCTTCACCATCGCAATATAACCCTAACCCTAATCCTTCACCATCGCAATATAGAAATTACTAACATTAATTTATTGTCGTTCTTCATCCCTCTGGCACACTGTTAGATGCTTCACCATCGCAATATTACCCTAACCCTAATCCTTCACCATCGCAATATAGAAATTACTAACATTAATTTATTTTCGTTCTTCATCCCTCTGGCACACTGTTAGATGCTTCACCATCGCAATATAACCCTAACCCTAATCCTTCACCATCGCAATATAGAAATTACTAACATTAATTTATTTTCGTTCTTCATCCCTCTGGCACACTGTTAGATGCTTCACCATCGCAATATAACCCTAACCCTAATCCTTCACCATCGCAATATAGAAATTACTAACATTAATTTATTTTCGTTCTTCATCCCTCTGGCACACTGTTAGATGCTTCACCATCGCAATATAACCCTAACCCTAATCCTTCACCATCGCAATATAGAAATTACTAACATTAATTTATTTTCGTTCTTCATCCC
This sequence comes from Sepiola atlantica, assembly GCA_963556195.1. NCBI lineage: Eukaryota > Metazoa > Mollusca > Cephalopoda > Sepiida > Sepiolidae > Sepiola > Sepiola atlantica. The sequence goes on from OY744516.1 coordinate 229,040,765, forward strand.
TCTGGTACACTGTTAGATGCTTCACCATCGCAATATAACCCTAACCCTAATCCTTCACCATCGCAATATCGAAATTACTAACATTAATTTATTTTCGTTCTTCATCCCTCTGGCACACTGTTAGATGCTTCACCATCGCAATATTACCCTAACCCTAATCCTTCACCATCGCAATATAGAAATTACTAACATTAATTTATTTTCGTTCTTCATCCCTCTGGCACACTGTTAGATGCTTCACCATCGCAATATAACCCTAACCCTAACCCTAATCCTTCACCATCGCAATATAGAAATTACTAACATTAATTTATTTTCGTTCTTCATCCCTCTGGCACACTGTTAGATGCTTCACCATCGCAATATAACCCTAACCCTAATCCTTCACCATCGCAATATCGAAATTACTAACATTAATTTATTTTCGTTCTTCATCACTCTGGCACACTGTTAGATGCTTCACCATCGCAATATAACCCTAACCCTAACCCTAATCCTTCACCATCGCAATATAGAAATTACTAACATTAATTTATTTTCGTTCTTCATCCCTCTGGCACACTGTTAGATGCTTCACCATCGCAATATAACCCTAACCCTAATCCTTCACCATCGCAATATCGAAATTACTAACATTAATTTATTTTCGTTCTTCATCACTCTGGCACACTGTTAGATGCTTCACCATCGCAATATAACCCTAACCCTAACCCTAATCCTTCACCATCGCAATATAGAAATTACTAACATTAATTTATTTTCGTTCTTCATCCCTCTGGCACACTGTTAGATGCTTCACCATCGCAATATAACCCTAACCCTAATCCTTCACCATCGCAATATCGAAATTACTAACATTAATTTATTTTCATTCTTCATCCCTCTGGCACACTGTTAGATGCTTCACCATCGCAATATAACCCTAACCCTAACCCTTATCATTCACCATCGCAATATCGAAATTACTAACATTAATTTATTTTCGTTCTTCATCCCTCTGGCACACTGTTAGATGCTTCACCATCGCAATATAACCCTAACCCTAACCCTAATCCTTCACCATCGCAATATAGAAATTACTAACATTAATTTATTTTCGTTCTTCATCCCTCTGGCACACTGTTAGATGCTTCACCATCGCAATATAACCCTAACCCTAATCCTTCACCATCGCAATATAGAAATTACTAACATTAATTTATTTTCGTTCTTCATCCCTCTGGCACACTGTTAGATGCTTCACCATCGCAATATAACCCTAACCATAACCCTAATCCTTCACCATCGCAATATAGAAATTACTAACATTAATTTATTTTCGTTCTTCATCCCTCTGGCACACTGTTAGATGCTTCACCATCGCAATATAACCCTAACCCTAATCCTTCACCATCGCAATATCGAAATTACTAACATTAATTTATTTTCGTTCTTCATCACTCTGGCACACTGTTAGATGCTTCACCATCGCAATATAACCCTAACCCTAACCCTAATCCTTCACCATCGCAATATAGAAATTACTAACATTAATTTATTTTCGTTCTTCATCCCTCTGGCACACTGTTAGATGCTTCACCATCGCAATATAACCCTAACCCTAATCCTTCACCATCGCAATATCGAAATTACTAACATTAATTTATTTTCGTTCTTCATCACTCTGGCACACTGTTAGATGCTTCACCATCGCAATATAACCCTAACCCTAATCCTTCACCATCGCAATATAGAAATTACTAACATTAATTTATTTTCGTTCTTCATCCCTCTGGCACACTGTTAGATGCTTCACCATCGCAATATAACCCTAACCCTAATCCTTCACCATCGCAATATCGAAATTACTAACATTAATTTATTTTCGTTCTTCATCCCTCTGGCACACTGTTAGATGCTTCACCATCGCAATATAACCCTAACCCTAATCCTTCACCATCGCAATATAGAAATTACTAACATTAATTTATTTTCGTTCTTCATCACTCTGGCACACTGTTAGATGCTTCACCATCGCAATATAACCCTAACCCTAATCCTTCACCATCGCAATATCGAAATTACTAACATTAATTTATTTTCGTTCTTCATCCCTCTGGCACACTGTTAGATGCTTCACCATCGCAATATAACCCTAACCCTAATCCTTCACCATCGCAATATCGAAATTACTAACATTAATTTATTTTCGTTCTTCATCCCTCTGGCACACTGTTAGATGCTTCACCATCGCAATATAACCCTAACCCTAATCCTTCACCATCGCAATATAGAAATTACTAACATTAATTTATTTTCGTTCTTCATCACTCTGGCACACTGTTAGATGCTTCACCATCGCAATATAACCCTAACCCTAATCCTTCACCATCGCAATATAGAAATTACTAACATTAATTTATTTTCGTTCTTCATCCCTCTGGCACACTGTTAGATGCTTCACCATCGCAATATAACCCTAACCCTAATCCTTCACCATCGCAATATAGAAATTACTAACATTAATTTATTTTCGTTCTTCATCACTCTGGCACACTGTTAGATGCTTCACCATCGCAATATAACCCTAACCCTAATCCTTCACCATCGCAATATAGAAATTACTAACATTAATTTATTTTCGTTCTTCATCCCTCTGGCACACTGTTAGATGCTTCACCATCGCAATATAACCCTAACCCTAATCCTTCACCATCGCAATATAGAAATTACTAACATTAATTTATTTTCGTTCTTCATCCCTCTAGCACACTGTTAGATGCTTCACCATCGCAATATAACCCTAACCCTAATCCTTCACCATCGCAATATCGAAATTACTAACATTAATTTATTTTCGTTCTTCATCCCTCTGGCATACTGTTAGATGCTTCACCATCGCAATATAACCCTAACCCTAACTCTTATCATTCACCATCGCAATATAGAAATTACTAACATTAATTTATTTTCGTTCTTCATCCCTCTGGCACACTGTTAGATGCTTCACCATCGCAATATGACCCTAACCCTAACCCTAATCCTTCACCATCGCAATATAGAAATTACTAACATTAATTTATTTTCGTTCTTCATCCCTCTGGCACACTGTTAGAGGCTTCACCATCGCAATATAACCCTAACCCTAATCCTTCACCATCGCAATATCGAAATTACTAACATTAATTTATTTTCGTTCTTCATCACTCTGGCACACTGTTAGATGCTTCACCATCGCAATATAACCCTAACCCTAATCCTTCACCATCGCAATATAGAAATTACTAACATTAATTTATTTTCGTTCTTCATCCCTCTGGCACACTGTTAGATGCTTCACCATCGCAATATAACCCTAACCCTAATCCTTCACCATCGCAATATCGAAATTACTAACATTAATTTATTTTCGTTCTTCATCCCTCTGGCACACTGTTAGATGCTTCACCATCGCAATATAACCCTAACCCTAATCCTCCACCATCGCAATATAGAAATTACTAACATTAATTTATTTTCGTTCTTCATCACTCTGGCACACTGTTAGATGCTTCACCATCGCAATATAACCCTAACCCTAATCCTTCACCATCGCAATATCGAAATTACTAACATTAATTTATTTTCGTTCTTCATCCCTCTGGCACACTGTTAGATGCTTCACCATCGCAATATAACCCTAACCCTAATCCTTCACCATCGCAATATCGAAATTACTAACATTAATTTATTTTCGTTCTTCATCACTCTGGCACACTGTTAGATGCTTCACCATCGCAATATAACCCTAACCCTAATCCTTCACCATCGCAATATAGAAATTACTAACATTAATTTATTTTCGTTCTTCATCCGTCTGGCACACTGTTAGATGCTTCACCATCGCAATATAACCCTAACCCTAATCCTTCACCATCGCAATATCGAAATTACTAACATTAATTTATTTTCGTTCTTCATCCCTCTGGCACACTGTTAGATGCTTCACCATCGCAATATAACCCTAACCCTAATCCTTCACCATCGCAATATAGAAATTACTAACATTAATTTATTTTCGTTCTTCATCCCTCTGGCACACTGTTAGATGCTTCACCATCGCAATATAACCCTAACCCTAACCCTAATCCTTCACCATCGCAATATAGAAATTACTAACATTAATTTATTTTCGTTCTTCATCCCTCTGGCACACTGTTAGATGCTTCACCATCGCAATATAACCCTAACCCTAACCCTAATCCTTCACCATCGCAATATCGAAATTACTAACATTAATTTATTTTCGTTCTTCATCCCTCTGGCACACTGTTAGATGCTTCACCATCGCAATATAACCCTAACCCTAATCCTTCACCATCGCAATATCGAAATTACTAACATTAATTTATTTTCGTTCTTCATCACTCTGGCACACTGTTAGATGCTTCACCATCGCAATATAACCCTAACCCTAATCCTTCACCATCGCAATATAGAAATTACTAACATTAATTTATTTTCGTTCTTCATCCCTCTGGCACACTGTTAGATGCTTCACCATCGCAATATAACCCTAACCCTAATCCTTCACCATCGCAATATAGAAATTACTAACATTAATTTATTTTCGTTCTTCATCCCTCTGGTACACTGTTAGATGCTTCACCATCGCAATATAACACTAACCCTAATCCTTCACCATCGCAATATCGAAATTTCTAACATTAATTTATTTTCGTTCTTCATCACTCTGGCACACTGTTAGATGCTTCACCATCGCAATATAACCCTAACCCTAATCCTTCACCATCGCAATATAGAAATTACTAACATTAATTTATTTTCGTTCTTCATCCCTCTGGCACACTGTTAGATGCTTCACCATCGCAATATAACCCTAACCCTAACCCTAATCCTTCACCATCGCAATATAGAAATTACTAACATTAATTTATTTTCGTTCTTCATCCCTCTGGCACACTGTTAGATGCTTCACCATCGCAATATAACCCTAACCCTAATCCTTCACCATCGCAATATCGAAATTACTAACATTAATTTATTTTCGTTCTTCATCCCTCTGGCACACTGTTAGATGCTTAACAATCGCAATATAACCCTAACCCTTATCATTCACCATCGCAATATAGAAATTACTAACATTAATTTATTTTCGTTCTTCATCCCTCTGGCACACTGTTAGATGCTTCACCATCGCAATATAACCCTAACCCTAACCCTAATCCTTCACCATCGCAATATAGAAATTACTAACATTAATTTATTTTCGTTCTTCATCCCTCTGGCACACTGTTAGATGCTTCACCATCGCAATATAACCCTAACCCTAATCCTTCACCATCGCAATATAGAAATTACTAACATTAATTTATTTTCGTTCTTCATCCCTCTGGTACACTGTTAGATGCTTCACCATCGCAATATAACCCTAACCCTAATCCTTCACCATCGCAATATCGAAATTTCTAACATTAATTTATTTTCGTTCTTCATCACTCTGGCACACTGTTAGATGCTTCACCATCGCAATATAACCCTAACCCTAATCCTTCACCATCGCAATATAGAAATTACTAACATTAATTTATTTTCGTTCTTCATCCCTCTGGCACACTGTTAGATGCTTCACCATCGCAATATAACCCTAACCCTAACCCTAATCCTTCACCATCGCAATATAGAAATTACTAACATTAATTTATTTTCGTTCTTCATCCCTCTGGCACACTGTTAGATGCTTCACCATCGCAATATAACCCTAACCCTAATCCTTCACCATCGCAATATAGAAATTACTAACATTAATTTATTTTCGTTCTTCATCCCTCTGGTACACTGTTAGATGCTTCACCATCGCAATATAACCCTAACCCTAATCCTTCACCATCGCAATATCGAAATTTCTAACATTAATTTATTTTCGTTCTTCATCACTCTGGCACACTGTTAGATGCTTCACCATCGCAATATAACCCTAACCCTAATCCTTCACCATCGCAATATAGAAATTACTAACATTAATTTATTTTCGTTCTTCATCCCTCTGGCACACTGTTAGATGCTTCACCATCGCAATATAACCCTAACCCTAACCCTTATCATTCACCATCGCAATATAGAAATTACTAACATTAATTTATTTTCGTTCTTCATCCCTCTGGCACACTGTTAGATGCTTCACCATCGCAATATAACCCTAACCCTAATCCTTCACCATCGCAATATAGAAATTACTAACATTAATTTATTTTCGTTCTTCATCCCTCTGGTACACTGTTAGATGCTTCACCATCGCAATATAACCCTAACCCTAATCCTTCACCATCGCAATATCGAAATTTCTAACATTAATTTATTTTCGTTCTTCATCACTCTGGCACACTGTTAGATGCTTCACCATCGCAATATAACCCTAACCCTAATCCTTCACCATCGCAATATAGAAATTACTAACATTAATTTATTTTCGTTCTTCATCCCTCTGGCACACTGTTAGATGCTTCACCATCGCAATATAACCCTAACCCTAACCCTAATCCTTCACCATCGCAATATAGAAATTACTAACATTAATTTATTTTCGTTCTTCATCCCTCTGGCACACTGTTAGATGCTTCACCATCGCAATATAACCCTAACCCTAATCCTTCACCATCGCAATATAGAAATTACTAACATTAATTTATTTTCGTTCTTCATCCCTCTGGCATACTGTTAGATGCTTCACCATCGCAATATAACCCTAACCCTTATCATTCACCATCGCAATATAGAAATTACTAACATTAATTTATTTTCATTCTTCATCCCTCTGACATACTGTTAGATGCTTCACCATCGCAATATAACCCTAACCCTTATCATTCACCATCGCAATATAGAAATTACTAACATTAATTTATTTTCGTTCTTCATCCCTCTGGCACACTGTTAGATGCTTCACCATCGCAATATAACCCTAACCCTTATCATTCACCATCGCAATATAGAAATTACTAACATTAATTTATTTTCGTTCTTCATCCCTCTGGCACACTGTTAGATGCTTCACCATCGCAATATAACCCTAACCCTTATCATTCACCATCGCAATATAGAAATTACTAACATTAATTTATTTTCGTTCTTCATCCCTCTGGCACACTGTTAGATGCTTCACCATCGCAATATAACCCTAACCCTTATCATTCACCATCGCAATATAGAAATTACTAACATTAATTTATTTTCATTCTTCATCCCTCTGACATACTGTTAGATGCTTCACCATCGCAATATAACCCTAACCCTTATCATTCACCATCGCAATATAGAAATTACTAACATTAATTTATTTTCGTTCTTCATCCCTCTGGCACACTGTTAGATGCTTCACCATCGCAATATAACCCTAACCCTTATCATTCACCATCGCAATATAGAAATTACTAACATTAATTTATTTTCGTTCTTCATCCCTCTGGCACACTGTTAGATGCTTCACCATCGCAATATAACCCTAACCCTAATCCTTCACCATCGCAATATAGAAATTACTAACATTAATTTATTTTCGTTCTTCATCCCTCTGGCACACTGTTAGATGCTTCACCATCGCAATATAACCCTAACCCTTATCATTCACCATCGCAATATAGAAATTACTAACATTAATTTATTTTCGTTCTTCATCCCTCTGGCACACTGTTAGATGCTTCACCATCGCAATATAACCCTAACCCTTATCATTCACCATCGCAATATAGAAATTACTAACATTAATTTATTTTCGTTCTTCATCCCTCTGGCACACTGTTAGATGCTTCACCATCGCAATATAACCCTAACCCTTATCATTCACCATCGCAATATAGAAATTACTAACATTAATTTATTTTCGTTCTTCATCCCTCTGGCACACTGTTAGATGCTTCACCATCGCAATATAACCCTAACCCTTATCATTCACCATCGCAATATAGAAATTACTAACATTAATTTATTTTCGTTCTTCATCCCTCTGGCACACTGTTAGATGCTTCACCATCGCAATATAACCCTAACCCTTATCATTCACCATCGCAATATAGAAATTACTAACATTAATTTATTTTCGTTCTTCATCCCTCTGGCACACTGTTAGATGCTTCACCATCGCAATATAACCCTAACCCTTATCATTCACCATCGCAATATAGAAATTACTAACATTAATTTATTTTCGTTCTTCATCCCTCTGGCACACTGTTAGATGCTTCACCATCGCAATATAACCCTAACCCTTATCATTCACCATCGCAATATAGAAATTACTAACATTAATTTATTTTCGTTCTTCATCACTCTGGCACACTGTTAGATGCTTCACCATCGCAATATAACCCTAACCCTTATCATTCACCATCGCAATATAGAAATTACTAACATTAATTTATTTTCGTTCTTCATCCCTCTGGCACACTGTTAGATGCTTCACCATCGCAATATAACCCTAACCCTTATCATTCACCATCGCAATATAGAAATTACTAACATTAATTTATTTTCGTTCTTCATCCCTCTGGCACACTGTTAGATGCTTCACCATCGCAATATAACCCTAACCCTTATCATTCACCATCGCAATATCGAAATTACTAACATTAATTTATTTTCGTTCTTCATCCCTCTGGTACACTGTTAGATGCTTCACCATCGCAATATAACCCTAACCCTAATCCTTCACCATCGCAATATAGAAATTACTAACATTAATTTATTTTCGTTCTTCATCACTCTGGCACACTTTTAGATGCTTCACCATCGCAATATAACCCTAACCCTAACCCTAATCCTTCACCATCGCAATATCGAAATTACTAACATTAATTTATTTTCGTTCTTCATCCCTCTCGTACACTGTTAGATGCTTCACCATCGCAATATAACCCTAACCCTAACCCTAATCCTTCACCATCGCAATATAGAAATTACTAACATTAATTTATTTTCGTTCTTCATCCCTCTGGCACACTGTTAGATGCTTCACCATCGCAATATAACCCTAACCCTTATCCTTCACCATCGCAATATCGAAATTACTAACATTAATTTATTTTCGTTCTTCATCACTCTGGCACACTTTTAGAGGCTTCACCATCGCAATATAACCCTAACCCTAATCCTTCACCATCGCAATATAGAAATTACTAACATTAATTTATTTTCGTTCTTCATCCCTCTGGCACACTGTTAGATGCTTCACCATCGCAATATAACCCTAACCTTAACCCTAATCCTTCACCATCGCAATATCGAAATTACTAACATTAATTTATTTTCGTTCTTCATCCCTCTGGCACACTGTTAGATGCTTCACCATCGCAATATAACCCTAACCCTAATCCTTCACCATCGCAATATCGAAATTACTAACATTAATTTATTTTCGTTCTTCATCACTCTGGCACACTTTTAGATGCTTCACCATCGCAATATAACCCTAACCCTAATCCTTCACCATCGCAATATAGAAATTACTAACATTAATTTATTTTCGTTCTTCATCCCTCTGGCACACTGTTAGATGCTTCACCATCGCAATATAACCCTAACCCTAATCCTTCACCATCGCAATATCGAAATTACTAACATTAATTTATTTTCGTTCTTCATCCCTCTGGCACACTGTTAGATGCTTCACCATCGCAATATAACCCTAACCCTAATCCTTCACCATCGCAATATAGAAATTACTAACATTAATTTATTTTCGTTCTTCATCCCTCTGGCACACTGTTAGATGCTTCACCATCGCAATATAACCCTAACCCTAATCCTTCACCATCGCAATATCGAAATTACTAACATTAATTTATTTTCGTTCTTCATCCCTCTGGCACACTGTTAGATGCTTCACCATCGCAATATAACCCTAACCCTAACCCTTATCATTCACCATCGCAATATAGAAATTACTAACATTAATTTATTTTCGTTCTTCATCCCTCTGGTACACTGTTAGATGCTTCACCATCGCAATATAACCCTAACCCTAATCCTTCACCATCGCAATATCGAAATTACTAACATTAATTTATTTTCGTTCTTCATCCCTCTGGCACACTGTTAGATGCTTCACCATCGCAATATAACCCTAACCCTAATCCTTCACCATCGCAATATCGAAATTACTAACATTAATTTATTTTCGTTCTTCATCCCTCTGGCACACTGTTAGATGCTTCACCATCGCAATATAACCCTAACCCTAATCCTTCACCATCGCAATATCGAAATTACTAACATTAATTTATTTTCGTTCTTCATCACTCTGGCACACTTTTAGATGCTTCACCATCGCAATATAACCCTAACCCTAATCCTTCACCATCGCAATATAGAAATTACTAACATTAATTTATTTTCGTTCTTCATCCCTCTGGCACACTGTTAGATGCTTCACCATCGCAATATAACCCTAACCCTAATCCTTCACCATCGCAATATCGAAATTACTAACATTAATTTATTTTCGTTCTTCATCCCTCTGGCACACTGTTAGATGCTTCACCATCGCAATATAACCCTAACCCTAATCCTTCACCATCGCAATATCGAAATTACTAACATTAATTTATTTTCGTTCTTCATCCCTCTGGCACACTGTTAGATGCTTCACCATCGCAATATAACCCTAACCCTAATCCTTCACCATCGCAATATAGAAATTACTAACATTAATTTATTTTCGTTCTTCATCACTCTGGCACACTGTTAGATGCTTCACCATCGCAATATAACCCTAACCCTAATCCTTCACCATCGCAATATAGAAATTACTAACATTAATTTATAGTATAAACTTACTGTGGCCCCTTTCAATTAGGGGGGGGGATTATTTACCCTAGCTTTGTTGGCAGATTTTCTTTAATGACAGAGATTATAGAAATTCAATTTTTGTTATTGAACGCGATTAATTTCTTCCTACAGTTATCGGCTGCTTGCTGTAGCCTGATTGTCTAATGCCTGCTGCAATCTGATTGGTTAATAGTTTCGTCAACTCTCGGGCGCTTCCGAGACCTGCCTGAACGTTGACGACACGTAGTCACCGTAAAACATCTATAAGAGTACGAAAATATGTTTGGTGTGTTATCTGCCTGCGACTCTGTAATCTAACGATAAGTCGTTATTGTGACGTGACGAATGGGCAGTTCAGATCTATCTCTTTTCACTGAATTAGCAGAGAAATCAATCGAGGTTTAATAGCTGCATCTACCCCTCATGGTGAGCGTACGTCCGAATAATCTGTTGGAACCCAAGAATTGTTCGTAATAGTGCAACAGTCCCATCTGGTTCGAAACGTGACGCGAAACTGTTTTTGTTTTTCTTTCGTCAGTTTCGCGCCTCGGTGGCTCTGTGGATTTCGACTCCAGACAGGATTGCCTGAGCGCACTAAAATGCTTTTTAGGAATGCTCACAAAGACACGGAACAATTGATGTCCACCGAATACGTAACTATTATACAGTACTTAGAGAAAGCTACAAACAAACCTTGTTGAATTGGTAATACGATCCTTGTACGCTTTGCGCAGACTTCAACATGTTTCGTTGCCAAAACACCGGAAGAGTCCATTATACAAAGATGGAGAATCCATAAGAAATGAGGCAGAAAAAGGTTACACAATACATACGCGCATATACATGGGTGTGTATTACGCATTATATATATATATATATATATATATATATATATATATATATATATATATATATATATATAACTTTTATTTATTTTGGTACATAAAAATTAGTACAACATTCGTACCGTCGGTTTCAAGCACAGGAGGGCTTAGCCATCCGGCTCTCTTCAGCTTATATATATATATATATATATATATATATATATATATATATATATATATATATATATATATTGTTGCAACGTCCTATATATATATATATATATATATATATATATATATATATATATATATATATATATATATATATATATTGTTGAATATAAGAGACAACTCATGTCTAGATATCCTTTGGTAGATCCTTTCAATAGTGGGAATAAGGATCTTAGTTTCGGAGAGAAATTGGCTGATGAATTTGCCATAATTTGCATTAGTCTCCCAAGTACTTTCGGACCCATCTGAGTCCATCTTCGGGGGAATGAGGTAAATCAGTACGAAACTATATCGGAGCTATAAACTAATGCAAATTATGGCAAATTCATCAGCTAATTCCCCTCCGATACTAAGATTTTAATTCGGACTATTGAAAGGATCTACCAAAGGATATCTAGACATTAGTTGTCTCTTATATTCAACAATATTTGCCTGCCTATATATATATATATATAATGCGTATATATTGTCGAAATTGTCAGTCGTTCGGCGCTTAAGGTCATGAGACGTACGAACTATCTATACAGCGTGTTATAAAGGGTATTGTTTATCCTTATGTTCGTAAGTGAGTTTAACAACCAATTTTCACAATAATGTGCGTCCCTGCCATTAATAAAACACCCCACATGATGAGGGTATCCAAGCTTGCAAAGAGTTCTTACCGACAAATATATACTGAATAACAAAATACAAGAGTTATTCAATATAATCCAATTAATCTTAACACACAATAACTTTCAATCTAATAATAAAATTGCTTTAAAATCAGAGATATCACAATAAGCACTAAAATGGCGCCCGGCTACGCTGATATATTTATGCATATATTAGAAACTAAATTAATTTTTTAATGATATTTCACCCCAAACAAGGCAGGACGCCACTGTAGACGTAATGGCTACTGAGAATTAGGGAGTAGGATTAGGGTGTCATTCTAAGTTGGGAGATGTGCATCGAGATGTCTGTTTACATTAGTTTTAACCCTCTGCATGTCGGTACTGTCGGGGAAACAGGGGGCAGGTAGCCCGTTCCAGATGCCAGCAGCACGAGGAAAGAAGCTGCTGGAGTAGAAGGCTCTCCGGCATCTGGGGACCTCTACAGTGAATAGATGGGATTTAGCTGATTGTCGGATTGGTCTAGTGAATTTACTTAACTATTCCCCTAAAACTATCCATTACTGAAGATATAAAGACATTTTCATCATTTTGACTAGTCAACCTACTAAATTTTCATCAATACGCTGACAATTACCACACAATACAATTTGCCATTGAATATTCAGACACCTCAATTCTATTCTTTGATGAAATAATCCGACCCTAAAATAACATAATCTTTACATCCATCTACACTAAATCGACAGACAACCACAAATTCTTAAACTACGAGAGCAACCAGTCTAAAGAGAATCCATTATATTGGGTTGGTGCAAAAGTAATGGCGTTTTTTGACGTTCAACTTCAAAAGACCATAACTTCTTTTATACCAACATTATTAATCAAAATAAGAACCATTAGAATCAACACATTTTTGCCAACGGGAAACAAGTTTACTTATTCCATTATCATAAAAATCCGGAGTTCTGGAAGCGATGGAGTTATTGAAGGCCGATTCGGCATCATCTCGGCTTTTGAAGCATTTCTCGCGCAGGAAGTTGTCGAGATGCTTGAAAAAGTGATAATCGGTGGGCGAGAGGTCCGGTGAATATGGCAGATGAGGCAGAGTCTCGTAGCCCAATTCGCTCAGCGTGTACAGGGTCAGTTGTGCAACATGCGGGCGAGCGTTGTCATGGAGGAGAATTGGTCACTGCATATTGACTAATCTCGGGCGCATACGTTGGAGCTTCTGGTGCATTTTGTCAATTTGTTGGCAGTACTTCTTCGCCGTAATCATTTCGCTCGGATTCAAGCTGTGATGGATGAGACTGGTCGCAGACCACCAAACAGTCACCATAATCTTTTTTGGTGCAATTTCGGCTTCGGGTAGTGTTTTGGAGCTTCGCCAACATCCAACCACTGTGCCAAACGTCGCCGATTGTCATAGAGGATCCACTTCTCATCACACGTCATAATTCGCTTGAGAAATAGGCAGCTTCTGTTGCGCAGCAAGAGTGTAGAAGACACCTCAAAACGACGATTTTTTTTATTATCGTTCAATTTGTGCGGCACCCATTTATCCAGCTGTTTTGACTTCGCTATTTGCTTCAAATGGCGAACGACTGTTGAGTGGTCGACCTCGAGTCTATCAGCAACTACTCGTGTGGTTTTGCGAGGATCGGCTTCAATTAAGGCTTTCAGATCTTCGTTATCAACCGCAGTCGGCCGGCCTTAACTGTCTTCATCGTCGAGGCTCTCGTCACCATTGCGAAATATCTTGAACCACCTTTGTGTCGTACGTTCGTTAGTGGTTCCTGGGCCAAACACATCATTGATGTCACGAGCTGTCTCGACAGCTTTTCGGCCTAGTTTGGACTGGAACAAGAATATCGTGCGGATTTCAATTTTGCCCATGCTGTCGAAAAGCCTGCAAAAACAATAAATGGCAGGATTAAAAAAGGAAAGGAATGACACGATTCGATAGAGCGAAAAACGCGCTTTAAAATGACCTATAACAACGCTATATTTATCAATAAATTAATTCAGAAAACATATATAAATATAATATATGTGAGAAAACGCCATTGTTTTGTACTAACCTAATATATATAGTGCCGTCATCCGTATCAAACGCATTTGTTTCCCGTGATCATATCCACGATATTCATCAATTAACGCAACAATTCTACAAGAGCCACTTCCATATAAAATGTATTTAATCAGTCATAAAAAACAGCATACATAGACAGATAACAACTCCTAACATATAAGATAAACACAGTTCCAAATACACGCACCTGAATACAACCGCCACTTACCTGTGATAGTACCGATGCTATATATTACGTTTTACATATTATGTTATAATATATTTATAATATATTTATTATATTTGCTATATATATATATATATATATATATATATATATATATATATATATATATATATATATATACATATCAGTGGTACCGCTATCGGCACTAAAATGGCGCCCAGCTACACTAATATATTAATCCATATATTAGAGACTGAATTAATTATCAACTATCCGCTGAAAGCTATCTACTACTCTAAATATATAGACGACACTTTCTTTATATGGACACATGGACTAGACAACCTACTGAATGTTCATCAATACGCCAACAATTACCACCACACAATAAAATTTACCATTGAATATTCACACACGTCAATTCCACTCCTAGATATAATAATCCAATCCGAAAATAACGTTATCTACCAATAGCCATGTTCACCATCGCTTACACTCACTCGACACCGGCTTGAAAATATCGGTTTTTAAATCCATATTTGTAACCTATCGAAACACTGATCTGCTATGCACACTTTTCTATACATTGAACTCTGACTGATAAATTTCATTCTGGATCCTTTGAATTGGATAATTCTACCCTCGGACTCATACTCACACAGGATACTCAACTTCTTAACAACAACAGTTGGACTTCTAAATACTTAGAGTATTCTTTTTCAAACATTAATTTTCAAAAAACCATCTGTTTTGTTTTTGACGTGTTTTTGACGGTGACTACCCTAACTCTACGTTTTCTTCTTCAACAAAAAAGTGCTTTATCTTTTTTTGTGTATAAATTTTTTAATGTTAATTTTGCCGATAATATTCAGTTACATTATGATGAAAAGAATTTGTCTTTGAAAATCCATGGATTAAGGATATGAAACTCCTTGCTGTGAACTTCTGATGTTTTAATAAATCTTATATCTATACAATTTTTATACTCATCTTTCATCTCTTGAATTGATTGCTCTATTCAATATATTAGGTTTTATATTATCACGATAGATTATTATTAAACGATATATCGCTTATCTTTAATTTAATTTAATAATTTTCTATATATATATATATATATATATATATATATATATATATATATATATATATAGTAAGTTATGAAAATATATTTATGGCAATTAAGCTACACAGAGGCTCCCGTGTTTCATCCCCGGGGGGGAATCTTCAGGTTAAAATGCGGGAGACTCTGTGTAGCTTAATTGCCATAAATATATTTTCATAACTTACTACCTAGCTCTACTTTCGTATCGAGCACTGTTGAAGTAAATACTGAAAATTGTTACATAAAAAGTATATCTCCTTATAAAATTTTATCTGGATACATCAAATAGTAATATATATATATATATATATATATATATATATATATATATAATCAATGTTTGTCAATGTTTGATTTTGACTAATCGGTTTGTTTTGTGGTACTTTTGTATATGGTTTAACAAAGAAAAAAATGATTTTCATTCTCTTTCTTTCATAAAATATTTTATCCGACTATGAACAAATTTTAGATGGATGCCATCTTAAGTAGATATCAGTAACAGCAGAGGCTTTAGCAAATATAAACCGTTTAGAATTAGTAGAGAGCCAGCCCGAATAGCTCAGTTGTAAGTGAACATTTCAAAGTCCCGGATCTAGGCATGTGCAGTTTTCTTTGTTGTTGGATATATATATTATATAATAGTGATACATCAATTATCTAAATCAGCTGGTGTCTGAAGAAACCGACTTCCTGACCAAAAATGCACCAAATTTTAATGTTATTGTTTGTTTTTTCTCTTTGCAAAATTCAATCATGTTCTGCAAAGCCAAAAACAAAAACAATATTTTTCCTCTACATGGCAGCCGGGCCAAGCACCATGAATAGATATTAGAACGCGTTGGGAACTTGAAGCGTGGGAACCTTTTCCGGGGTGACCGGGTTCGGCGTTGAATAGCACGAAAGGGGTTGATGTGCCGTAAAACAAAACAACCAAATCAAACACCATGAATAAATACTTGAACATATAAAGAATTTGAAGCATAATAACTTTTACCAAAATGGCCGGATTCGGCATTAAATAACCCGAAAAGGGGTGATATGCCGTAAAACAAAACAACCCTATTTAAATCAAAAATACAATAGCATAATTTGCTGAAATCAATGCTTTTCCATTTGTTTTTTAAAAAATCAATTATTATAAAACGTTTTTATTAGTTGAACAAATGTTGATTTTGTTTGAGACTCTTTGGAAATGAAAACTAATTCAGAAACATTTAACTTGTTGAACACAGAGTCATTTTAACTAGCTTTAAAATCGTTAGTATAAAAATATTGAAATTATTGGAAGCTATTCACATCCTGAAAAAAATCCCATAAATATTTATGTTATAGGAGACTTGATTCTGTTGTGCAATGTCATCAACGGGAATGTAGATCGACCTTTCAAGGTGTTCTTTCACCCCAGCGAAAGGTCGTGGTCTCCACGGGCACTCGCAAAAGATGTACAACCGTTGCTTTCGGATCAACTCTAACCCAATAGAAGAAAGGACAGCATTCGCTGTCTGTGTTTCTGTTTCATAGAACAACGTACCAGAGGAGATCGTGATGATGACTACCATATCCATGTTTTAAGCGACCTTAAACAAATATTTACACTCTATGTGGATGTAAATAGCTTCAACCTGTCTCTTTGCATGGCTTGTTGCACTATGATATTTATTTGCTTACATAGGAATTCGAGGAAATGATTCGGCTGACATAGCAGCCCAAACTGTCCCAAAACAGACCCTAAACAAGAAATTGGAATTTTTTTGCACAGACGCTAAGACAAACATCCATGCATATATCCGTAAGAAATGGCAGTCTAGATAGAACAGTAATACATTCAATAAATTGTTGACAATACAACCTGATCTAGGAAAATGGAGGCAGAGCTGTAGAAAATCACGAAGGGAAGAAGTCGTGCTATCCCAACTCCGTATTGGCCACAAAAAGCGACGCATTCTTTCCTTCTTGAGCAAAAAGAGCTACCATGGTGTGCAACTTGTCAAGTGTCATACATAGTGAAACACTTTATGTTAGAATGTTGATTTTGTATCCATGCGACGAAAACACTACAATGTTGGTACTATAAAATAACTATTTAAAGACATCAGAATAGAAATCATAATGTCCTTTCTGAAAATGCTGGGTTTATACCCCAAAATCCAATATCTATAAGTTCAATAAACTAAACTTCCCTACGGAAAAAATGAACCAATTGCAGACTGTTTACTCAAAAAAATGCTCATATAAAAGAAATTCATCCAAATCTGTTAAACATTCAAAAATATTATGATCCTTCAGCATAAAAGTATTTTACCAATATCAATGGAGTCGGCATTAAATAACCCAAAAAGGGTTGATATGCCGTAAAACAAAACAAAACAAATAAATTTGTTTTAATTTGATTTTATAAGTTTGATTCAATTAATAATTTAATTTGTATTATTTGGATTATTCGGATTACATTTCTCATCTTGAGTGTCATCTTCGCAACGTTTCGGCCGCTGTAACCCCCGACCTTCTTCAGGTGTATCTTTATGAACTCGGAAATATTTCTGACGAACTCGGGAATCTGGACGAGATTTTGTACGGAACCTTTTATTTAATCCACGGGGTAGCATGCCCTCGTTCCGTCACCCATTACTAGGAGAAGTCTTCAGTAATTCGCAATTCTTCGTATCACCCGAGCCGAAGATTGAACCTTCAACCTTCAGATGATTATCACTTGGAACTGAATTTTACTTAGTACTATATTCACTGCGTCACGAGGTCTTGTAGGTTACAGCGGTCGAAACGCTGTGAAGATAACACTCAAGATGAGAACAGTAGTCCGAATAATTCAAATAATCCAAATTATCAATCCTCATCTAAAAAATTCCAAAGCATAGATTGATTTGAGATTGGTGAGTTTAATGAGATTTCTTCAGTTCGTGTCTATCCGTTACACTTCTGCATCGTATTGCCTTCTTATTATTTGCCTTTATATAGAGTGATTTGTTTCCTCAACTGAAAACTTATTTTTCTATGGTCAAATATTTGAAGAAGTGGACAGCATTAACGAAATACGTGGGAACAGTTTAGCTTCATATTAAAAAGAATAGTTTCAGAGGTGTTTCGACAGATGAAACGTTTGCTGAAGTAAATGGGTTAAACGCCATCGAGACTATTTTTGTAAGGAATAAGGAATACATAACTTCTTAATTAATGAATAAGGAATACATAACTTCTTAATTGTTCGATTCTGTATTGATGAGCATAGATTAATTGTCTGTATTTCTGAGATGAGGTGTTTTCATTCTGGATTTCAGTGTTCGGACTGACTTCCTCATCTTGGCTGCCATGCTCACAACGTTTCGGCCGTTCTGCCTTCCGGCCTTCATCAGGTGTCCTGTATCAAGAACCGTCTGACTCTCGAACCCAATCCTTTTATTGCCACGCTCAGATTCCATTTTTGGCTCTGGGACACACTCGTTAATTCTCCGTTGCTTTCAGTTCTGCTGCTGCCTTCGCCCAGGATTGAACTTGCAACTTTCGAACCAACGGCTTAGACCTCACGGCCATGTGTCACTAGAACTATTAGGTACTGTTAAACCTATTTTTGTTAGTCACGGTTTTCTTTCTCTATTAGAGGTCTCCAAATCGTATTCAGGACACCTGATGAAGGCCGGAGGGCAGAACGGCCGAAACGTTGTGGGCATTGCAGCCAAGATGAGGCTGTCAGTCCGAACACTGAAATCCATAAGCAAAGATTAAGTTTCGGTATTTTCGGAACATGATTTTATTCAGAACAAAACGAACATTTTATTCAGTGTCCATTTCTCTTTAACCAAACAAAACTGAAATAATTACATTTAATTTTCACAATTAAATTTTAAAAACATAAGAATAATATTTCGGATGATAAATCGGCTGACAACAAAATAACAGTAGAAGCAATATCATACAAAGTCGTGTGGGTACAAAGAAAAAGAGAGTAGGAGAGAAAGACTTTCATTATATTTTCAATTATCCACCCGGGTAACGCCTGGTAGGGACAGATAGTTATATATAAAGGGGCCCACAGAGAGTTTAACCACATATATGTGTAACCTCTACTTTTAATGAGATTTAAACCGTGGTTAGATTACACATGGTTATGTTGATTTTAAAATTGTAAACAAACTTCAGTCATTTTAAGATACGTGGCACAACGGATAAAGGTGATAAGTTCATCGTTGTTGTCTCATAATAATCAACATGAAACCTGTATAAATTGAAACAAAATCTTCCAGCGTGTTTTACACCCGGGCAACGTCGGTTCCATCTACTTTTGCGTATGTGTAGCTCATTTATCGTTTTTGTACGAGTTAAAAATTGTTTTTTATTCTGCAGTTTTATTTCGAATGGATTTTGTTTTCTTGATATTTTTCGATGTCACATTTGTCTATCTTTTGTATATTCAATGACAATAAATGACAGCGACAAGCAGTTTTTTTTAATGGCTAGTTGCCAATTTCCGCTTTCATCAGTCAATTATGGTGCAAAAGTTACGCGTGCCACTGCGATGTTCCACGCTTCGGTAATTGGAACACATGTCTGCAATTCTTTAGGTCAAACCTCAGATTAGTTGATATGTAACATTTCACTTCGTTTTTTGCTTGTATGTTTTTAAATCCGTGTTCATCGCTATTTGCCATTTCCGAGAGTCAGTTAACCAGTCGCCGCCTTGCATTCTGATAAAAATTCAGGCCATTAGCCAATTATTATTATTATTATTATTATTATTATTATTATTATTATGATTATTATTATTATGATTATGATTATGATTCTTCTCCTTCTTCTTCTCCTTCTTCTTCTTCTTCTTCTTTTTCTTCTTCGTTGAAACCTGCCGTTATATAAGTCGAGCCATTTGCGTATCTGTTATCAATCTAAGTTGTCCATTAGCTCACTTTGTCGCTGCCATCGTTGTGGTTGCCTGTCCAACCATTTTCATTTCGACAACCGCTGGTCGCGTGTAAATTTCGACAAAAACAAAACTGCAAGTATTCCAAATTTCCTTCATTTTAAAACTGCTTCAGGTCGCTCGCAGTTTATTCCTACCATTCCATGTCTTCGTCGCATTTTATTTATTTTATCAACTAAATACCAACTTAGATTAAACTGGTTTACACAAAAAATACAAAGAATGTGAATGTATATACGTTTTTTGTTTTTTTTTTACTAATTTTAATATGAATCCAAATTTCTAAAACAGTCATACGGCGTTCAGTTTTATTTTCTTTCACGAATCCCGTTTTTATTATAATGCTTATATCCATAATACATTACGTTTACCTAATACAATATTAAAAATAACATATTACAGGAAAAAACATCACATAGATGATTCATTTATTTATTTCGTATGAATCAAATGATTCTATTGTTGGGATTGGTTTCCTCGATATATTTCTAGTTAGAATTATTTCTAGAAAGACATCGGGTACTTACATGGGGGACCACGTGAAGGTTGCCAACATCCTAAGTGGAAATGTTTTTGTGAAATGAACTTGATTTGAACTTGGCACACCCGGGTTGTCAGTCGGTGTCGTTAACCACGTAGCCACCGTCAACTCCCATGGATGATTAATTTCTAAGACAAAAAGGAAACTCTGTCATGTCAATATCCTTTCAAACACTGGACTGCTTCCCTGCATGCTACAACATGGTCGTCTTCAAATCCAATGTCAACAAATACTTATCATATGTAATTACATTCGGCTAATTGATAAATTTTAGTACTCCCATAGTGTTCCTCATCTTTCAACCGACATTCATTCAATCTCAATAATCTTTATCCTCGAGTGACCTTTTGTCTTTATAAGTAGTGACCTATTCAGTAAAACAGAAGTTTTAATCTGAATTCAGTCTCCATAAATTGGTCTTAAACACATATTTGTGTTGTGCATTACTAACATATTTCGCGTTTACAACTATATGTATATATTACGTACGTGTATATCGTAAAGAAAGGGTTAAGGTGATGAATGAAAATGGATATCCTATCCGAAATTAGCACCAAATAATTAGGTTCGAACACCTGTTTTTATGCTTCCATTTCTTAGTGAACCAGTTTATTCAAATTCAGTTTGCTTACATATTTACAACCTGGCACTCATTCTTTTATGGTAATCGTTCTACACAAAGCATGAAGCCACTTGATGTAAAGAGCTAAAAAAAAAAGAATTACTACTTCAAAATCCAAAACTAGCCAACGATAAGTTTTAGATGTATAGATTCCGACCTAGAAAACAGCAATTATTTCCCTTTTGTCAGAAACATCGCTCATGAAATGTCAGCACTAAAGTACAAAATAAGGGAAGCGAGAGTTACGAAGGATAACGAAAATAAACCCAAGTTCCACTAGCTTCCATCTAAGTTAAATCAGTATTATGAATCAATTTCTCTTTCTTTTTGAAATAAATTCCATTGTCAAACGAATTTAATTCAGTGTCACACACCTCGCTGCTTTTGGAAACCCTTGGGCAAAGTGCCATCTCTCCCAAAAATAAAACTACACACCATATTTCCCAGCATTTTCTAGTTTTTTTTAATTCTGTCTATCTTTCTTCCCAACCCTATCAGTCTACCCTAATATATTCCTGAATATAATCGTAAACTACTTCCGGATTCGAGGCCCCAATTTGGGACCTTCGGGGAGTTTGGTCACCTATTAGTATTCAGTACTCGTAGGTTTCTTCTGACCAGGAGGTAGTAGGGAATGTCGGAGTCGTATCTATGAACTACACAGAATCTAAATATTTGCCTACAAAATAATATCTTCAAATATTTACAGATTAATTTAAGAACTCTTACCAAAATGACTGAATTCGGCATTAAATGACCCCGACCGGTTGGTATGCCGTTAAACAAACCAATCAAACCAAACCAAACCAAACCACATTACACTTCTATTTTTAAATCCGCTTATTATAATCAGTAATGATGTTATTAATTGGTAATTGTCAAAAGACAAGGCATGAAGCCACGTGATGTAAGGATCTAACAAGAACAAATATGATTATCGCTAAGACAGGAGATGCCTGTTGGCCTTAGTCTTGAAAAGACCAAGGCTATAGGTAGGAGGAAAACAGTCAGCAGGAAGAGAGTTCCACAAGCCTGCAGTTCTTGAAAAGAAGATACTGGAATAGGAAGCTGTATTACAATGAGGTATCAAAACAGCGAATTGATGGAGACCACTAGATGAACGAGTCAAACGAGCTGGAAGAAAAGAAGCGGGAAATAGATCACATAATTCTGAAGAACACATGCCATAATAGTATTAATAGAAAAGACTGAGACTAGCAACATCATGTCTGTGAGAGAGGGGGTGTAATAAAGAAGAAAAGGTATGGCCAATAAAATTGCAGATACGTTTCTGCACCTTATCAAGAACCCTCAAATGGGACAGAGATTCACCAGCCAAAATATGACAACAGTACATGGTCTGATTGTAGATTTGTACAGATAGAAAATAGCCTCAGGTGTGAGAAGTATTTATTATCTGCAATGAAATAACGGATAACATTAGATAAATATTTAAAATAGATGTTACATTGCTTTCTTTTAAGAGAAAGTGGTATAATAATTACCCGTCAAATAATGCAATCATTCATATACTTGTTTAATGTTATCAAATGATTCTTATAAAAAGATTCAGCGTCAATTGATTCTGAACAACTTTCATTTGATTAGAATTGCAATGGCAGTTAAAAGTTGCCGTATTTTGGAATAGGTTAGGATTGTTTTTGTTTTTGTTTTACTTGTTTCTTTTGACAATGAAAAAAATGTCGATTACCGTCATCGACTTTGAAAATAATTTAATCCAGTTGCGTTTTTTATCTGAAAACGTTTGCAATTTTGTTAATGAATGTATGCTATACTTTTCAAGATTATTGGATTGCTACTTTATTTTTTTTAAGAGAACAATTTTAATTTTGAATTGAAAAAAGTTCACATATCCTTAGGAAAACGTTGTTTTTTTATTGTATAATAAAATTTTGAGAAAATCAACAAACGATATGTTTATATACATATATTTATTAAATGAATAAAATCATTTTTTTTTCATGAATATATTTTCAAAATGATTTTATTAATTTAAAAAATAACGTTTCTTGTTTTTCTCAAAGTTCTATAATACAATTCAAAAAACGTGTTCCAAAGGATGTGTAAACCCCTTTTTCAATTCAAATCTGCGTAACCGCGCTTTACACAGCTACAAGTTCACTTTCTTCAAATCCGTCAACAAGAGCAGACGATAAATAACTTTTGGGGAGCACGAGGAGATTTACTTGCGATTATTAACACCAGCAAGATGAAGTGAAAAAAGAAAAAAAGAAAAAAAGGAAATTACTATTTAATAATGATGTGATAACAGCGAAAGTTTCAGACATATACTTATGAAAAAAAAATGATTTTATTCATTTAATAAATATATATAAAAAAAAAATAACGTTTCTTGGTTTTCTCAAAATTCTATAATTTTAATTTTATATTTTTAGTTTTATAATAAACTTATAAGTTTGGCGCGTGAGAATAAATTTTATGGCGAAGTAAAAGTTCCACGTATGGTTTTTCTTTTATTCACCGTTATCTAAATCAATAAATCCGGAAGTTGGGCTCATTTTTAGCACTAATGGTGAAGTCAAATACAATAGCAGTGCCTTATCTTATTTATATACAGCTTGTATATATATATATATATATATATATATATATATATATATATATATATATATATATATATATATATACGTGATCTAAGTCGTAAGGTTAACTAATTTGCATATTGGTTTTGCAAAAGAGCATTTTATTAATTAACTATTCTTATTATTGTTTTTAATTCAATGAGTGTTTTGATTTGAATAAAACAAAAAGTTCTGCTTAGGAATATCGGCTTATTTCCTAGATAGATCTTTAGCATTTGTGTTCAAGTGTTCCTTTCCGGATTTTTCTGGGGGGGGGGGATATTTTCAACTATTTCTAAATTGTAAATAAAAACAATTCTTCCCACCCACACACCATCACCCAGGCAAATTGATTCTTTATTATTTTCCTTTATTTACGGTTATATTTAGAAGATGAATACATTTGCATTAAAATTACTTCAATGTTAATGTCTATGAATCTATATGAATACTGCAAACATTTTTGTTTCATATTTATAACAAAGTTCTGACTGAAATGTTTATTATTTAAAATTTATGTTTCAAGTATTTCAAGTGATGAACTTTGCGAAGCGATAGCGAGCCAACGAAATAAGCTTTTCGCCCCAGTATATTTGTGATTAATAGTTTTTTTTAAATACAAGATGCATAATCAAATCTGTTTCGTCAGTGATATAAGGCAAGTACTGGTCTGTGTTGTTAATGATGTTTTTTATTAGCAGGGATAAAACCGTTTCTTAGTAGCCATTCCTACTTTACCCAGTAGTCCACTGTAACCCTACCATCCCAATAGCTCATATAGAAAGGATAATTTTTGTAACCACCCTGCGAAGCAAGAAAAAAAGTCATCATTTTCAAATCTACACAAATTATTGATTCATGGTATTCCAATCTCTCCAGAATCATCTTGATGCTAGCATACACTCCTTTCAATTTACAGAATGGTCTGTTGAAAGTAAGTTCTACTTATTTCCGAAAAGATAAAAGAAGACAATTCTAGCAGGTTTAAGCAGTGTTTTCTTTTCTGAGCTAGAAGCCAACACTTCTTTGGCAAACACGAATCTCTGACCATATCATTCAATTCAGGATGACAAAGTAAACAGGATTTATCACAATTATTTTATCGAAATCGCTCCAGACAAGGCATGAAGCCACTTTATGTAAGGAGCTAAAACAAAATACCACTTCAGGGTCCAAACCCAGCCAACGATAAGTGTTGATACATTCTGACCCAGAAAACAGCAATTCTTTCCTCTCTGTCAGAAACATAGCTCATAAAATGCGAAAACTAAAGAACAAAATAAAAGAAGCAATAGTTACGAGGCTGCCGAAAATAAACCCAAGGTCCATTTTCTACTCTCCTTAAATTGGTATCAGATGGCTTAAAAATATCAGTCTAGTCATCTTCGTCTGTAGAAATATGCGAATTGAAGAATTCAACATGAAACTGTTGAAACTCAGTAAATACAAACACGGGTATTTCCTCACATGCCCAACTAGTCAGTTTTCTTAGTCATCCACAGACAGACTGTTTCACTGTATCACAGCTCTCAGGTGTGTTTAGACAAGCAAGTGACTCAAGCCGGGACCGAAACTCTACAGTCGATACGACAGTCAGCTATTCTAACCATTTAACTATCATCTGGCAGCTACTGAAAGAAAAACATTGTCATATATATCAGGGCCGGCGGGACAGTTATAAAAGTGGGGGAATTCTCCTAAAAAGTGGGGGAGCCCGGTTAAACACATGCATATCAACTTAATTATTGATGACCGTAAAGTGGGGGGGGGCAAGTCAAAAAGTGTAGGGGCTGAAGCCCCTCCCCCCCTCGTGCCGCCGTCCATATATATATATATATATATATATATATATATATGACAATGTTTTTCTTATGATACCTCAACTTCCTTCATCTTCCCTATATACCTTCCGTTGTAAATCATACAATTTCCCCCATCTAAATATATGTATTACTCTCTTTCCCCCTCACTGTATTTCCTTCCGTTGTAAATTGTGCAATCTCCCTCCTCTCTCTCTCTCTCTCTATATATATATATATATATATATATATATATATATATATATATATTAAATATGTTGTCACTCTTTCCCCCTCAATATACGTCTTAAATAGTTAATTTCCTCCTCTCTCCATATATGTATTAAATATGCTGCCGCTCTTTCTATGTGTGTATTGAATAGTGAGTGTGAGTTTATCTTTTTTCATTTCCAAACATGTAATCTCCTCGCTTGGATGTTTGAAAAGGCCGGAGGGTCGAAATAAATTATTGCACCGGTGATTATGTGATTCTGTGTTACTTTACTTTATTTTTTCTTGCTCTGTTTATTACATTGAGCTCGGATTTCCTTCTGGAAGTTATTTCACTCTAACTCTCTCTCTCTCTCTCTCTCTCTCTCTCTCTCTCTCTCTCTCTATATATATATATATATATATATATATATATATATATATATATATATATATATATATATATATTTAGTACTGTGTGGTTGGGCAGGAAAAATAAATAAATATATATATATATATATATATATATTTATATATATATATATATATATATATATTTATATATATATATATATTTATATATATATATATATATATATATATATATATATATATATATATATATATATATATATATATATATGCGAAGTTCCGCCTAACTTGGTCGCTGAACACTGTGTGACAGCTTTCTAAATGTATCTGATTGTAAAGACAAACATTTTCTTCCTTTCATGGTTGTTAGGGGTTCAGGCAGAAGTTAAAAGTTGACTTTAGTTTGAGGTTCGAGTCGTGTGACATCTACACTGATGATTCCCGGATAAGGATGGAGCACATGTGTATGTGGATAAGATTTTTTTTTACTATTTACCATAGATATATTCTATTATATTTTATTGGTGAATGAAAATTTTCGGTGACCCTTCACCTTTGTCAATCAAGAAATGAAATAAAATCATCCTGGTAACAAATCACTCAATAATTAATAAAGCAACAACTTTTAGGCGAATTTTGACATTCTTCATCAACATAGTCTTTTTCTAGGGTGAATAACGGATTCCGACGTTTCTCCAATAATTCGATGCCTTACTCGCTGATGCAATTGTGTCCGAGATGGGAATATTTGCTGATGACACGACGCTCTATTCTCAGCAAGGTGAGAATCGAACGCAATGGCTGAATCCTTAGAAAATGACCTCCAGTCTGTAGTAGAATGGCGCCCAAAATGGATGGTTACATTTAATGTTACTAAGACAAAACTCCTTTCCTTTAACAATTATAAGAAACCTTTTTAACCACCGATCGCTATGGCTGATAGCACTCTACCTGGGAGTCCAACATTCAAACTCATCAGCCTCACATTCACAGCTAACATCAATTGGAACAAATGCATAAAAGACATTGGCAAACCTGCTGTTCTCTAGCGGGATATAACACTTCTCTCGCCTGTCAATACCCTATATCTCTACAAAGTAACCATTTTTAGAATAGCGTTGCGACATCTGGGTAGGTGCACACACTACTAGTCTCTCCCTTTTAGACAGCATCCAGAAAAGAGCCTCAAATCTAATAGGCCCCACACTGTCTATCAAGCTCCAACCGCTGTCCCATCGTCGCAATGTTGTGTCTCTGTGCTTATACAAGTACTTCGATGGAATGTGCTGTGGCGAACTTGCTGCACTTGTGACCCCCAAACGTAAATACACCCGACAGACCCGACAATCAGCAAAATCCCACCCATTCACTCTATAGTCTTTGGAATTCCCTACCTGCTCCTCGTTTCCCCGACTGTGTCACTATGCAGAAATTAATATGTAATGTGAACAAACATCTCGCTTCACAACTCTCCACTTCGGATGCCCCTATTAATATGGACCCTAATGCATAGTAGCCCCTTACGTCCCAGTGGCAATGTGCCCCTTTGTTTGGAGTAAATAAAAGAAAAAAAACATATTTTAAATGTTTCCTTTAACACTTCTTCTTTGGTGTCCAATCTCTTTCCCTGGGGCATTCTTTTGACGTCTGCAAACGGCCAGTAGTCGCTGGGGACCAGATCTGGATAATATAGTTAGTGCAGAAGCAATTTGACGTGCAGTTTGTGTAGTGTTGCCATCGACTTGTGGCACGGTGCATTGTCTTGGTGAAAGAGAGCACTCTTTGCTTCTTCATTTGTGGCCATTTATGGCGATTTTATCCTTCCAATGCACCAATAATGCTATCTAATATTCGCTATCGGTGGTTCTTTCTTTTCTCAAAGTGATTGATTAACAAAATACCTTGCGCATCCCAAAGTACGAAAGCAAACAATTGCCTGCTGATGTTTATGTCTTTGATCGCTTTGGACGGCTTTCACATGCTGCTGTCCACCCAGTTGACTTCCGATTTGTTTCCGGAGTAGATGTGGTAGATGCATGTTTCTATCCATCGTCACATATTGACGCAAAAACTCATTTTTGTTGCGGTGAAACAATTGCAAACAACGTTCAGAATCATCGATGCGTTATTGTTTTTGATCGACTGTGAGTAAACGCAGCACCCATCCACTTTGAACATAGCTTTCTCATTGACAAATGTTCATGCAAAATAGTGAAAACACTATTTCCTGATATCCCTAACTCATTTGATATCGCACGCAACTGTAATTATGTCAACGTGATTTTTGAAAATTACTATTTCATAAAAATCATATGGATGTTTAATGAGTGGCGTCATCTTTATGTTAGACACGGGACTTATAAACGGATTTTTAAAGTGGTTAAAAAATTGTAATGATGAAGTATTATTATGGTTTAATTAAGTTCGTTAAGGTAATTAGTGTGTGTGTGTGTTTGTTTATGGGGTGTTTGCGTGTTTGTGTGTGTGTGTTTGGGATGTGTTGTGTGTGTGTTTCTGTTTGGTGTGTGTGTGTGTGTTTGTGGGTGTGCGTTTGGTGTGTGGGAGTGTTTGTGTGTGTGTTTGGTGTGTGTGTTGTGTGTGTTGTGTATATATTTGTGCGTTTGTGTGTGGGGTGTTTGTGTGTATTTTTGTGTTTGTGTGTGTGTTTGTTTGTGTGTGGGGTGTTTGTGTGTTTGTGTTTGTGTTTGTGTGTGTGTTTGGTGTGTGGGGATGTTTGTGTTTGTGTGTGTGTGTTTTGTGTGTATTTGTATGGTTGTGTGTTTGTATGTTTGTGTGTTTGTGCGTGTGTGTGTTTCGATTTGTATTCTCTGCTGTGTTGTGTGGAACTAAAATCCGTCCGTGGCTAATTAAAATGTTAGTGTCGTGTAACCAGTGAACGTACGCGGAATAAAAAAAATTACAAGCAGAAAATATGATCTAAACAAATAAGATCTATGATGCTTATTTCATTCTTGATTAGAGGAGGGTGATAGGATCACCAAAAATTCTCAATTCCCAATAACAAAAATAATAGAATCTATTCATAGGGCCAGACCGCCAAGACTAATCCACAAAACTGTTACTCACAGATTTCTTTATTCTATTGTTTGTTTGTTTTTTTCTCAGAAGGCGATTATATATATATATATATATATATATATATATATATATATATATATATATATATATATATGAGAAAGGAAGGATGAGAGTGATCCGACGTAATGGGAAATTAAAAAAGAAAAGCAAGAGATATTTTTTTATATATATTCATGAACGTTTCGTCTTTATTTGCAAGACCTCCTCAGGATAATAATTTTGAGAAAAATGTCATGCAAGTACATCGAAATATTGGGTAGACATGATGGGTCGATGAGAAAAAGTAGTAGCCGTCGCTGCTGACACCACTGGACCAAGGTCCGGGCTGAGAGAAGTCAGTGGCAATAAAGTGAAATGAATGTGGATGGCTGTGAGTGAAAAAGGGGAGGGGTGGGAGTGTTAGTGAATTTGTCTTAGGGTGGGAGAGAAGGGAGGGGTGCTGAGGTTGTTGTTGTGGTGAGTGTAGCATGGATTTTGAGGGGCTGGGGAAAGAGGAGGGGAGGGGGAAACTCTGTGTCTTTGGTATGTAGGTAGTGTCATATATATATATATATATATATATATATATATATATATATATATATATATAAACTAGTGTATATTCTCCGCAAAAAACGATGAAGAAAATTATGCTTTACCAATGTTCGCATATTTGAATTAAAACTGAGTCGAGCAACTGTATTATTTGTTACATCATTGGTTTGACTAAATGTTATCAAATATCTCTCTATAAAGACACCAGTACATGGACTATTGTTACTACGTCTGGGCAGATGCACCAACCAATAGCCTCTCCCACTTAGACTGGATGCAAAAAAAAAGAATTTTTTACCTAATAGACCCCGCACTGTCTGCCAAGCTCCAGCTCCTGTCGCATCGCCGCAGAATCAATCCTCATGTTGCATCCTTGTGCTTGTTTTACAAGTACTTTCACGGAATGTGCTCCGATTAACTTTCTGCACGTGTATCCCCTCAACGTAAATACCCCCGACCTACCTGATTAGCTAAGCAATCACATCCCTTCACTGTGAAGGTCTCTAAATTTCGAACATTGTATAAGCTTATTTACTCAGACTACATGTTTTCTCGACCGTCCTAACATGCATAAATCTAAATGTAATGTGAACAAACATCTTGCCTCCTATGAATCTGGACCATATCACAGTAATCCCTTACGCTTTAGTTGTAATATGCCTTGTTTGGGGCGAAGAAAACTAAATTTAAAAAGTAATAAAGTATTCCTACTTATTTTAGTAGCGGGGCTCGTGGAAATTCCACGGGTAATTAAACCTGTGGAATTTCCACGAGTCTCGCTCGTAAAATAAGTATGGGTTACTTTATGACTCTACAAACTGAAAATATTTGATAATATTTAGTAAAACTGATGACGTAACCAATAGTACAGTGACTCGACTAAACAACTCATCAGTTCTTGCTTCAACTCTGATAAAAAGAAAGGTTTTCTACGGCGAAACCAGCACGACCATTGCGATCAAACGGAACGTTATCCTCGTGGGAGTCTGAGTACTTAAAAGACTACATTAATTCCCCCTAAAGAATACTTGCTGATTATTCGCAACTTTCAAGTCTCAAACATGAACATTTCAACTCCATCAAAATCATTAATCATACACGCATAGCAGCCATCACATGACGGCATTTATTTCTGTACGGAATGACACTCGTTTTCCCGGACCAAAAAAACAGAGATTTTTAGCCAATCAGAATTCCCGTATTTGTACGGCTGTAAATCGCATATTTACTTGTACATACGTTTTGTTTCTAGACGGGGAATTGGTGTCTATTGATGTGTTTATGAATGAAGAGTTCGAATGCAAAACGCGATAAACGCCATTTAAAAAATGGCGAAGCTCTCACTACAAAAAATGTTGCATTTCAACACTCGACCATACCTTAAAATACTGTTTTACATAATATGATGCTAGCATAATTTCATTTTGCTTCAATTAAAGTCTGGATTTGATATATTTTATATATTTGCTCTTTTATTGTTTAAGTCAGGGGCGGGCAACCTTTTCAGAGTGAGGGCCAGATGAGACTTTTGGAAGGAGATCGCGGGCCGGAGTGAAAAACGAAATCTCAGAATTACTATATTTTGTTTACATGAATAAATTGTACAAAAATTGCATTGAACACTCTACAAATCTCACATTTCTTCTCAAGAGACTTCTGTATGTGATGTTATAAAAGGCGCCGACGAATAGCCATTTTGGATTCATAAAAAATAATGACGGGGGAAGTAGCAAGTTAATCCAGCAGCATTCGTTTTGACACACCTCACATAAGTTCTATGTTTCATACTCTTTCCTCGTCTCACGTTTCCTTTTTAACTCTCTCTTTCTCTTTTTTCTATTTTAATCTCTTAATAGTTAAAGACAAATGAAATATACATGCATCATCGCTCGCTGCTATTCATACATTTTTATCCCACTGTAAATCTTAATTGAAACCTACTTTTACGTCTATGTCACAAAATGATATGAGTTTTACTGGGAGGTCCGCGGGCCGGATTGCAATAATAAAGCATAGCAGGGTGGCTGGCCGGAAGCTAAGCCTTCGCGGGCCGGGTGTGGCGCGCGGGCCGGAGGTTACCCGCCCCTGGTTTAAGGCCGAAATTTAAACACATTGGATTTATCGCGTTTTGCATTCGATCTCTTCAAATAAGAATTAAATATACAGTTAAGTTTAGCGTAATGCAATTTTCCTTCTTCGTGAGTTGAACACTATATAACATGTTTTCTATGTCCGTGCCTTTCATTTCTCGTAGTGATTGTTGGTGGCCGTGAGGAAAGATGCCGAATTGCAGTCAATGGTGACTTTGTGACCGGGATCGAGTCCTTCAAAAAGCAATAATTATCATCTCTCCTACACTGATGACTGCGAAAAGCAAGAAACACTAGTGTATGTAGGTAAAAAATAATTTATATATATATATATATATATATATATATATATAGAGAGAGAGAGAGAGAGAGAGAGAGAGAGGGGTTGACTGTCTGTGAAGAGTACAACCGAAACATGTATGCACATATGTAACCAATAATGTTTGTATAAATAAAAATGTATACTTAAGAACAGCTCAACTTGTTATTGGGCACTTTTTATAGACACTGGAGTTTAAACGGATTTACATCTACAGAAACTAGACAATACGTGTACTATATATATATATATATATATATATATATACAGGACCGGCGGGACAGTTATAAAAGTGGGGGTCTCCTAAAAAGTGGGGGGCCCGGTTAAACACATGCATATATAACTTCATTATTGATGACCGTAAAGTGGGGGGGGGCAAGTCAAAAAGTGGGGGGGTCCCTACCCCCCCCCCCCTGCCATTGTCCATGATATATATATATATATATATATATATATATATATATATATATATGCCTCTTTAATAGGATTAAAGTTTAGCCCTGTTCGGGGAAGTTAAAAATAGACTGACACGTAGCTATGATGCATATTCCGACAACGTTCGTAGAATCTCTTGTTAGCCTTTCTTGATATGCCGCCCTTCGCATGAATAGAACTTAAATTCCCTTCTTGAATGTAGTAATGTCCCGTAGCCTAATGGTTACAGCCGTCCGAGATTATCATCCCGGCACTGATGAGAGCGAAATCTCGAAACGCTAGCGTATGTAGGTAAAATGATTAAATATTATTTATTTAAAATTAATATTGTATATATATATATATAAATAGTAGCCCCTTACGTCTACAGTGGCGGCCTGCCTTGTTTGGGGTG
>OY744516.1:229082044-229117044 GCA_963556195.1 Sepiola atlantica
GTGTTCCAAAGATGTTTACAAAACACGATGATAGAAAGTTTTATTTTCTTTCTAATTTTAACTTTAATTGAACTATGACAGAACTATTCATTCCATATTTATAAACTATCTAAACTGAAGCGGTTCTCCGAAAGAGAAATGGACACCGAATGAAATGTTCGTTTTCTTATGAATAAAATCATGTTCAGAAATTTTGTTTGGAGTAATACAGGTCTCATGTTGATTATTATGATACAACAACGACGAACTTATCACCTTTATCCGTTGTGCCACGTATCTTAAAATGATCGAAGTTTGTTTACAATTTTAAAATCAACATAACCTTGTGTAATCTAACAACGGTTTAAATCTCATTAAAAGTAGAGGTTACAAATAATCTAACCACGGTTTAAATCTCATTAAAAGTAGCGGTTACAAATAATCTAACCACGGTTTAAATCTCATTAAAAGTAGAGGTTAGAAATAATCTAACCACGGTTTAAATCTCATTAAAAGTAGCGGTTACAAATAATCTAACCACGGTTTAAATCTCATTAAAAGTAGAGGTTAGAAATAATCTAACCACGGTTTAAATCTCATTAAAAGTAGAGGTTAAAAATAATCTAACCACGGTTTAAATCTCATTAAAAGTAGAGGTTACAAATAATATAACCACGGTTTAAATCTCATTAAAAGTAGAGGTTACAAATAATATAACCACGGTTTAAATCTCATTAAAAGTAGAGGTTAAAAATAATCTAACCACGGTTTAAATCTCATTAAAAGTAGAGGTTACAAATAATATAACCACGGTTTAAATCTCATTAAAAGTAGAGGTTACAAATAATCTAACGACGGTTTAAATCTCATTAAAAGTAGAGGTTACAAATAATCTAACCACAGTTTAAATCTCATTAAAAGTAGAGGTTACAAATAATATAACCACGGTTTAAATCTCATTAAAAGTAGAGGTTAAAAATAATCTAACCACGGTTTAAATCTCATTAAAAGTAGAGGTTACAAATAATATAACCACGGTTTAAATCTCATTAAAAGTAGAGGTTACAAATAATATAACCACGGTTTAAATCTCATTAAAAGTAGAGGTTACAAATAATATAACCACGGTTTAAATCTCATTAAAAGTAGAGGTTACAAATAATCTAACCACGGTTTAAATCTCATTAAAAGTAGAGGTTACAAATAATATAACCACGGTTTAAATCTCATTAAAAGTAGCAGTTACAAATAATCTAACCACGGTTTAAATCTCATTAAAAGTAGAGGTTACAAATAATCTAACCACGGTTTAAATCTCATTAAAAGTAGCGGTTACAAATAATCTAACCACGGTTTAAATCTCATTAAAAGTAGAGGTTAGAAATAATCTAACCACGGTTTAAATCTCATTAAAAGTAGAGGTTAAAAATAATCTAACCACGGTTTAAATCTCATTAAAAGTAGAGGTTACAAATAATCTAACCACGGTTTAAATCTCATTAAAAGTAGAGGTTACAAATAATCTAACCACGGTTTAAATCTCATTAAAAGTAGAGGTTAAAAATAATCTAACCACGGTTTAAATCTCATTAAAAGTAGAGGTTACAAATAATATAACCGCGGTTTAAATCTCATTAAAAGTAGAGGTTACAAATAATCTAACGACGGTTTAAATCTCATTAAAAGTAGAGGTTACAAATAATCTAACCACGGTTTAAATCTCATTAAAAGTAGAGGTTACAAATAATATAACCACGGTTTAAATCTCATTAAAATAGAGGTTACAAATAATCTAACCACGGTTTAAATCTCATTAAAAGTAGAGGTTACAAATAATATAACCACGGTTTAAATCTCATTAAAAGTAGAGGTTACAAATAATATAACCACGGTTTAAATCTCATTAAAAGTAGAGGTTACAAATAATATAACCACGGTTTAAATCTCATTAAAAGTAGAGGTTACAAATAATCTAACCACGGTTTAAATCTCATTAAAAGTAGAGGTTACAAATAATCTAACCACGGTTTAAATCTCATTAAAAGTAGAGGTTACAAATAATCTAACCACGGTTTAAATCTCATTAAAAGTAGCGGTTTTCTTTGTACTCACCCGACTTTGTATGATATTGGTTCTACTGTAATTTTGTTGTCAGTTTTGTATTTTAATCTAAACTAAGCCGATTTATCATCCGAAATATTATTCTTCTGTTTTTAAAATTTAATTGTGAAAATTAAATGTAATTATTTCAGTATTGTTTGGTTAAAGAGAAATGGACACTGAATAAAATGTTCGTTTTCTGCTGAATAAAATCATGTTCCGAAAATACCGAAACTTAATCTTTGCTTATGGATTTCAGTGTTCGGACTGACTTCCTCATCTTGGCTGCAATGCCCACAACGTTTCGGCCGTTCTGCCCTCCGGCCTTCATCAGGTGTCCTGAATACGATTTGGAGACCTCTAATAGAGAAAGAAAACCTTGACTAACAAAAATAGGTTTAACAACACCAAAAAATGATTCCTAATTGTCTTAGTGACACATGACCGCTGGTTCGAACGTTGCAAGTTATCTGTAGGTGCTAAGTTCAATCCTGGGCGAAGGCAGTGAAAGTAACATTCAGCGACAGCAGCAGCAATACGGCGATAAGCAGCAGCAGCAGGAGGAGCAGCAGCAGAACTGAAAGTAATGGAGAATTAACGGGTGTGTCCCAGAGCCAAAAATAGACATTTGAGCGTAGTACCTCCGTGATGATAAAGGGATTGGGTTCGAGAGTTCAGAGTTCGATACAGGACACCTGATCAAGGCCGGAGGGCAGAACGGCCGAAACGTTGTAAGTATAGCAACCAAGATGAAGAAGTAAGTCCGAACACTGGAATCCATAATGAAAACACCTCATCTCAGAAATACAGACAATTAATCTATGCTTATCAATACAGAATCGAACAATTAAGAAGTTATGTATTCCTTATTCCTTACAAAAATAGTCTCGGCGGCGTTTAACCCATTTATTTCAGCGAACGTTTGATTCGTCGAAACACCTCTG
This sequence comes from Sepiola atlantica, assembly GCA_963556195.1. Classification (NCBI taxonomy): domain Eukaryota; kingdom Metazoa; phylum Mollusca; class Cephalopoda; order Sepiida; family Sepiolidae; genus Sepiola; species Sepiola atlantica. Next base: position 229,085,068 of record OY744516.1, read on the forward strand.
AAACTATTCTTTTTAATATGAAGCTAATCTGTTCCCACGTATTTCGTTAATGCTGTCCACTTCTTCAAATATTTGACCATAGAAAAATAAGTTTTCAGTTGAGGAAACAAATCACTGAAAGGCAAATAAGAAGAAGGCAATACAATGCAGAGGTGTAACGGATAGACACGAACTGAAGAAATCTCAATAATCTCATCAATCTCAAATCAATATATGGTTTGGAATTTTTTGGATGAAGATTGATAATTTGGATTATTTGGATTATTCGGACTACTGTTCTCATCTTGAGTGTTATCTTCACAGCGTTTCGGCCGCTGTAACCTACAAGGTCTCCTGGCGCAGTGAATATAGTACTACGTAAAATTCAGTTCTAAGTGATAATCATCTGAAGGTTGAAGGTTCAATCCTCAGTGCAGGCGATACGAAGAATTGCAAATTACTGAAGACTTCTCCCAGTCATATCTGACGAAACGAGAGCATGCTAACCTGTGGATTAAATAAAAGGTTCCGTTCAAAATTCCGTCCAGATTCCCGAGTTCGACAGAAATATTTCCGAGTTCGTAAAGATACACCTAAAGAAGGTCGAATGTTACAGCGGCCGAAACGTTGTGAAGATGAATAATTTATTTGTTTGTTTTGTTTCGTTTTACGGCATATCAACACTTTTGGGTTATTTAATGCCGACTCCATTTATATTGGTAAAATGATTTTATGCTTGAGGCTCATTATATTATAGATGAGGATTAATAATGTGTATTATTTGGATTATTCGGACTACTGTCCTCATCTTGGATGTTATTCTAACAACGTTTCGGTCGATGTCACTTCCGACCTTCTTCAGGTGTGTCTCGTCGAACTAAAAGGTTCCGTTCAAAATTCAAAACATATTCTCGGTTTCGATATATATATTCCAGAGTTCTACAAGACACATTGATTATTACTTAGCACTTTATCCGTTACACTACGGGTGCTTGCGAAAGAAAGTCGGAGGTACATCGGCCGAAACGTTGTGTGAATTACACTCAAGATGAGAACAGTAGTTTGAATAATCTAAATGATCCAAAGTCACTTATGTTTAGTTATCATTAGAGTGGGGGCTGCAATTGCATTCATATTGTATGGCTTGGTAATCACAAGACAATATTCATGACTCCCCTAACAGAATACACTTCTCATATGTAACATTATAGATTATTTGGGCACTTTACATATATATATATACACACACACGCACACACACACACACACACATATATATATATATATATATATATATATATATATATATATATATATATATATATATATATATAAATATATATATATATATATATATATATAATGTTGAGTCTGCAATATCTTGGATTTAGTTAGTTTGTCTGGGAATTTAAACTGCATTTTACAATTTTATTTTATTTTATTTTATTTTTATTTTTTTTAATGACTCAAAGCTTCTTTAGACTATATATATATATAAGAAAAGAAAGTTTATTTTGTTTTTTGAATCTGGTTTGAAATTCAAATTTAACCGGTATTTTCTGCGAGACTGCATCCCACGGCCACCTTCATATGCACGCTTGAACTTGAGTTCAGCACGGTTCTGAAGATGGGAAGAGTTCCCGAAATATTAGATCATACGGAGTTTCCACCAGATCATCTTGATACAGGTATTACATAACATTGTAACCTTGTGTAGATAAACAGATATATGTGTGTTTGTGAAAAAAAATAATAAATAAATAAATATATATATATGTGTGCGTATGTATACATTGTATTAAGGGTGAAACTATTTAACTTGTTCCACCATTATGTCTTATTTGCTCCGACTTGTGTCTATCCGTCACACCTCTGCATTGTATTGCCTTCTAAGTATCACATTTCTATATACTAATAAACAATGCTTCAAGCAAACTATATGAACCTCATATATATATACATATATATATACATATATATATATATATACATATATATATATACATATATAATATATATATATATATTAATTATATATATATGTATATATATATATATGTGTGGGTGTGTGTGTGTGTATCAACCCCATACGAATGGTTGGATGGAAAATGCAATAATAATAATAACTGATGTGCATGCGTACATAATGTTTAATAATTCTACTATTGTGGCCATTACCACGTCAGTATAATAATAGTCGATGTGTATATGTATATTTACTTATATCAGGTTTGAAAGAAAGTAATGTCGTATTTTTACTTCATCACTTTGCAGCCTTCTAAGTTGTACACAGTTCTAGATTTCTTGGTGAATTGGTTTCTTAATATCTCGCTGTGTCTTTCAGAAATAGTAATTAGTTAGAAAATATTAAGTTTAATGATCTCAGCCGTCAAAAACTGGATATTAGTGATGAGCATTTGTGACATTGCATGCTTTATGAATCAAAAAAAGGAAACTCAGCTGCAGAAGCTACAAGGAATATTGCAACTGTCTATGGAATAAATGTTCTGAATAATCGAAAATGTCAATGGGTTGTTTGTAAAATCTTCTCTGGCGACGTTCGAGAAGGCCAAACCCAATTGATAAAGACGCCATTAAAGACGCTGTGGAGGCCAATTCAAAGTTAATCAGCAGAGAATTAGCTCAACAATTCAATATAACTCATACCACAATTATTTCATGCCTTCACGAGTTAGGAAAAGTTTCAAAACTTGGACTCTAGGTTCTTTACGATTTGACCGAGGCGCAACGAAATTAAGGATAGACTGTTTGCACACCTTTGCTTTCCAGGAATCATCGTGAACCATTTTTGCAAAGAATTGTGACTGGATATGAAAAATGGGTTCTTTACAAAAATACCCAACACAAAAGACAATGGTTAGACCGAAACCAAAGTCCACAGCCTGTTCCAAAACAAGGACTACACCCAAAGAAGGTTATGATCTCTTTATGGTGGGACATGAGACGACTGATTCATCATAAGTTACTAAAGCCTAATCAAACAATCACAGCAGTAAGATATTGTTTGCAGCTGGATGATGTAAGAATTGCTCTATCAAAAAAACGACCAGCATTACTCAATAGGAAGGGCGTAGTGCTTCAGCATAATAACGCGAGACCTCACACAGCAAAACTCACTCAGGAATAGGCCATGTGTTTCAATTTGGAAATGTTGCCTCATCCGCCTTATTCATCTGACATTGCTCCATCCGACTACCATCCTTTCCGGTCGTTGCAGCATCACTTAAACAATAAGATTTATGAAAATGACGACCAACTAAAAAATGACCTAAATTTGTTTTTCTCTCAAAAATCAGAGAAATGTTTTGAAGAAAGCATCAATAAGCTAATTGATCGTTGGACAGAAGTCATAGAAAATGATGGAAATTATTGTAAAGATTAAAAATTCCCTAATGTGAATGTTTCAGATGAAATAAATGTGTTGGACAAAAACGACATTACTTTCTTTCCAACCTGATATATCCGACGCTGATGTCGGTAATTTCTGTTAACAGTCTCATTATATTAATGTCTACAATATTGGTAGAAGATAGGGTTTATTTGACTTCACCTGTTTATCAAAGAAGGTTTGTATGTCTCATTCTTACACGCCAATTACCTTTATTCTAATGTTTTGCTTTTCGCAATCAGAGCGATCCGCACACGTAACCACACATACACACACACCAACACACAAACACACATACACACACACACACACACACACATATATATATATATATCCGAAACAGTTACATGGTAAACAGCTGATGATCCCCGTGTTAATATTAGACGCTTAAGGTCTCCTGTTTTTGTTTCACTCTTAGATACTTAACCCCCCCCCTTTTTATTTATTTTTTTAAATTTTATTTTATTTACTTATATATATATATTTTTTTTCATCTGTCTATGAATTTTCCAACGAATGTTAAGTCTGCAATGTCTTGGATTTAGTTAGTTGCTCTGGGAATTTAAACTGCATTTTACCTTTTTTTTTTTTTTGTTAAAAGGACTTAAAGCTTCTTTAGACTATATATATATATATATATATATATATATATATATATATATATATATATATATATATATATATATATATATATATATATATATATATATAGCTTAAATAGAAAATTAAGACTAAAATAATGATTGCTGGATAAGGTTGTGCGAATTAGTCCTGACTCTGAATTGAGGTTTCAAGATGACAGACTGCCGCACATAATGTAACAATGCCGAAAAACCAAATGTGTGTTCACGATTGTTTTTTGTTTTTTTCGGACGTTTATCTCTCATGTCACACTACGGGGTATAATCTTTTGGAAACTAAGAACTTTTTTTTAACTTTCTGATGAGCTGAAGGAGGACAGATAAAATATTGACATACTTATGTTGGTTGGTCTACTTTCGAGCGAAACGAACTCGTAAAATAATTGCACTAAAGAGTATCTGTTTAGAAAATGTTTTCGTAAGATAAAATAAAATCTGATAATGATAATTTATATATGAAAAATTTAATTATTTATGTAATTCTATGATTTCATATGAATATTTAGAAGCATATCTAGATATATAGTAAGTGTGAACACTCGCGAAGCATATTTTTTGTCATTTTTTACAGAGGATGTATACTAGTTATTAAATGAAAGCATTTTAGAGCGATTTTGTGACTGGGTAGCGACCCCCCACGATACATAAAATAGAAGAGTGTGATAAAAATCTTTTTGGTGTTTTTCGAGTCTTCATTTGTAAACCATGCTCACGAACTCTCACATGTGACCTTCGCCCCCGTAAATAATTGATGGACTAACACGTTACAATATTGCAACCCCACCCAACCACTAATCTATAACAAAAAGTACTTTATCGTTATTTTCATGGTAGGTGTTTGCCTGGGCACCGACCATGATTTTATATGAATATTTTGGTAACATATCTAGATAAACAGTGAGTGTGAACACTGGCGAAGCATTTTTTACGTCATGTTTTGGCGGCGAGTGTACATTAGTTATAAAATAAAAGAATTATTGTTTGATTTTAGGAGGGGGATCATTCTCCTAGAAGTAAACTATTAATAGATATAAATTGTAATAAATATAAGTAAAAATCTTCTCTTCGGTAAATGAGAAGAATTAGAAACGAAACATTGGAAGGTTGTTTTATTTTTTTTCATGGTTATTCTGTAATCTGATATCGCTTCCGTACGCGCTTGAACTTGAACCCTAACCCTAACCCTAACACTTTAACCACAGCGCCACCTGTTGGAATCTGTAATTTTCGCTTCAAATTAGCTTCGTTTTTTTTTTGTTTTTGTTTTAGTTTTTATATTTTCTTTCTTTCTCGGGTTTCGGGTGTCATTTGTACTTATGAAAAGATTTAAAACTATCAACGAAAACTTTTTTTAAAGCAACTAAATCCCAATCTGAAACCCTTTCTTTTTCTGAATTTAATCTATTTCGTTTAGAAAATGTAATCAATTATTTTTCATGCGTGGATGGAGATGGGCGAGTGGCGCAATGGTTATCAAAGCGTACTACGAAATCGGCAAGTTCAAATTTCACTGAATCTTCTACAGTCACTTACGCACTAATACGTTTTTTAAAGGTATGAACCTCGACATAATCAAGCCTGTCAAAAAAGTCGTAACATGCTGATTATTACGGATTCATTTTTATACAGATAGAAAGCAAATGTGGAATTTCCATGAGTTCCCGCTAGTACAAATTTAGATTATTCGGAAGTTTACATAGAACCTCAAAATAGAGCATTTATACGTTTAGCTTTTATAACTACGGATGTCTGAAAAGGCAATAATCTCGATAAAAATCTAACAACCGAGACCTACAATGACGCTCTGGCGCTAAACGCAGAAAAAAATACATAAATTTTGGACAAAAACAAATTTTCTTTATTTAAAAATCCCATGATGTTATATTTAATAACCTTTTTTTAAATATTAATAAATAAATTCATATTTTTGGACACATACAAATTTTCTTCAAAACATATGTCTGTAATGAAAAAATTGTATGTAAAAAAAAGAATTCCATAATGTTAACTTTATCTAATTTCTTCATTTAATATGACTTTAAAAATATATAAACATAAATGTTATTCAATAAATATGTATGTTACGTAAACATAAGAAAAAATTCCAAAACGTTTTTAGTTATTTACATTTAATTCTTGTTACTATTAATAAAAATAATTGTATGTAAAAAAAAGTCCATTATGTTAACTTTATGTAATTACTTTTTTAAAAATAATTGACTTTAGTTGTTAGATTTAACCGAGATTATTGCCTTTTTGGACATCCATAGTTAAAAAAGCTAAACGTATAAATGCTCTGTTTTGAGGTTCTAGTTAAACTTCCAAATTACCCAAATTTAATCTGACGGAAATAAAATATATCAGATCGTTTATTGAAAATGGACGACAAGAACTGCAGATTTTGAGAATAACTGTTAGATAAAAGAAATGAAAAAATATTTGACGATGTTTCGACCGTTGTACTTCTTCGTATTTCTTTTCGCGTAGTCTTTGATTTTCGGGGATATTTCGAATATCAACGCTCTTACCCATTAGGCTATGCACGCAGTGGGACAATTTAAAAGATTTGCGGAGATTTACAAAATGAATTTGTAATGGCCAGGGCATCCGAAGAAGGTCGGGGAGTAGACCGACTGAAACATTGTAAATATGGCAACACGCAAGATAAGCAAAACCGTCCAAAACATGTCAATAATAACCAATAATAAGTTGAATATATATTTAAAAACTACAAAAATAAAAAATAAAGTAAACTTAAATAAAATAATGAAACGCATTTTTGAAACAAATGCAAAGTATTTTGCGTTTTAGATGAGGAATGATAGTTTGGATAATTTGGATCATTCAGCGCAACGGATAAAGAACTAAGTAACATTCAGTTCTAGGTATAGTCTTCGGAAGGTTTAAGGTTCAATCCTCAGTGCGAATAATACTAGGAATTGTGAATTACTGAAGACTTCGACCCGGTCATGGCTGACGGAACGAGAGCATGTTACCCCTGTGGATTAAATAGAAGGTTCCGTTCAAAATTCCGTCCAGATTCCCGAGTTCGACAGAAAGATTCTCGAGTTCCACAAGATACACCTGAAGAAGGTCGGAGGTTACGTCGGCCGAAACGTTGTGATAATAATACTCAAGATGAGAACAGTAGTTCGAATAATCCAAATTATACAAATTATACAAATGCAAAGTGATCCATTATTTTAACGTCTCATAGGAGCCAAGTATTTGGCACGTGTTGTATATTCGCTACCGTCATCTCTTAGTGGCCTAATTTGGACTTTCACGTGTGGAGCGTGTTGCCGGTCGCCATGCTGTCGTCTCCCTCGTGGCTACGAAAGCCTTACTAGGCTGTTAATTTATTAACCCAAGTCAATAAACACCGACTGGGTTGTTTCGTGCATTTCGAGAACTCTGTAATAACCATTTTATTTTGCAGGTGGTCATATATGGGAAGAGGTTTCATATGGACACTCGTGGCCTACTTTCGCATCAAGCGAACTGACAGACTATTAAAAAGAAACTTTTAACTATCGCATCACGTGATCTGTTCGGCCAATCATGGCTTGGTATTTTATACTGTCCATTTACTCTCAAACCTACGTAGGTTTGTCTGTTATACATTTGATGTCGAAACACTGCCAGTATTGTAAACGGTTCATTGCATAAGAAGTGCTAGTATATATCATATCCATGGCTGGAGGAGAGTGTCCATATCTTTCCCAACAGCATTGGTGCATAAGTTAACATAAAAGATCTGACTATGCTCCCCTCTCTCTCTCTCTCTCTCTCTCTCTATATATATATATATATATATATATATATATATATATATATATATATATATATCTTTATCTGTCTTTATCTCTCTCACTTTCTCTCTCTCCCCCCCCCCCTCTCTCTCTCTCTCTCTCTCTCTCTCTCTCTCTCTCTGTCTCTCTCTCTCTCTATATATATATATATATTCTCCTTTTTCATTTTACTTCAGTCAAAGTTCTCAGAAATCAAGGGGCCCCTAACACTTGATCTATATATGAAACGCATAGATATTCGAATATTCTATTCAAGTTCTACTTTATTTCTCAAAAGTTGAGTTAGTAAAGAAGTTAATAACATTAATTTTCCTTCCCCAAATTGACCAGTTAACTATGTTGTAGTATATCTTTCTTGTGGTCTCTTTAGCTTACCGGGTTCCAGGACAAGAATTCATCTAGTCTGGTGGAGTATCCAGCTAAGTGTTGTTACTTGAGGTAACATCACTAGGAGATGATGCACTATTCCTCATATGAGCAAGTGTATAGCTGTGCTGAGGGGATTTTACTTGTGCTGCGAATACTATGTCATTTTGAATTTTTAGTCAGGGTTTACTTGTAGGGTGAAGTATCCTCATGTAAGGTTGTCCTGACAAACCTTTGTACAGACATACCGAAGACACTGGAGAATAATTCAATCTCCCTTATATATATATATATATATATATATATATATATATATATATATATATATATATATATATATATATATATATATATGTGTGTGTGTGTGTGTGTGTGTGTGTGTGTGTTTGGAGATATAAGCGGAAACAAACACACACACACACACACACATATATATATATATATATATATATATATATATATATATATATATATATATATATATATATTTCTACCTCTCTCTCTATATATATATATACATATCTCTACCTCTCTCTTTCTCTATCTCTTTGTCTCTCTCTCCTTCTCTCTCTCGCTCTATCCCTTTCTTTTTCCTCGTCTTCCCCTCTTTCTCTCCCTCTCTCTCTCTCTCTCGCTGTCTGTCTGTCTGTCTCTCTCTCTCTCTTAAGCATAAAATAATGTGTCACATGATACATCCAAAAGTGTCAAATATTAAATAGTTGAAATACATAAAATAACTTTTTGTAAAATAGTCAGATTTGACACAGACTGAAATGATATCGCATTTGTTTTTTGTAATAGAAAAAAAAATATTAGCAGACGGAACGCGTGTCTCTTTTCTAGAATAGTGGCGCTTTTCAGAAATACTCGTTTTCCTTCCAAGGTGCATAAACGAACCTTAATAAATTACTTTCTGTACTCCACTTTAAAAACTTCTAAATCTATTTCGAATTTCGAAATTTTAGACGTAAAAAGCATTGCGATTATGTTCTTCTTTTCTCAGTACTGTATTATCGCTATCTTATGTCTGAGTTTCTCGCCTATACGTGTGTCTGGGATATCATTAAAAAAAACTTGACACCTGACTTCATCCCTTCTATAGTAATAAACAAATGCTCTGCTGAGCTAGCCCCGTTCTCTTTAAACTTTATAAAAAAATTACTTTCCGAATCTTGGTTCGCTAATAGTTTGAAATTTTCCTTTCTGGTACCAGTTTTCAAGAACTCTGGTGAAATAATTGACCCACAAAATTATCGCACCATAGGTCTCCACACGCTCTTCAATAAAATCCTTGAATAATTAATCAATCTAGCGATAGTGGATCACCTTCAAAATGCTAAACTTCTTTCTGGATTTAGGCAATCCCGTTCTACTGCGGATATCCTAACGATCATCTCTGAAAGCATATACCATACACTAGACAAGTCAGGTGAATCTAGGATAGTAGCGCTTGATATATCCAAGGCCTTCGACAAGTTCTGGCATAAAGGTCTTCTCAAGAAAAAATGAAATTCGTACGGTATTACGGGTGAATATGTAATATAATCAGATCATTCTTAGCTAAAATAAAGATCCAGGTCGTCTTCGGTGACCGATCATCTAAACAAGATCAAATTAATGCGGGTATACCCCAGGACATTTATTATTACTAATTTTCATAAACAACCTCTCTGATGCAATCGAGTTCGAGATGGTAATATTTGCTGATTGCACCACGCTCTATTCTCGACATGGGGGCAAACTGAACGCACACATATCAAAGGCAATGGACAGATATATAGATTATCGCTTTATTTGTATAAAATACATGAATTCACATCTACTAAATTCCATAATCTCTGAGAAACTGAAATCTCAAACTAATGAATTATTTTATTTCTGCTTTAATAAACTTAGAGTGACATTATGAGAATCACAATTCCATTTTCTTGAAGCGAAACCCATTATTAACCGTGTAATTTCCTTTAATAATTCCATCGACAAACCATCTGATTGAATAAATATGAAAGTGTTTTTCATTGTTCACGCCTATATTACCATCAAAACTATTCACTGTTATTTAAATCGATAAATATCACATAAGTTATTCTAAATATTATATATATAATTTAGGGAAAAGTCCCCAACACAACTATGTGTATGCCTAATTTGTATAACTATTTTAAGCAGTTTATTATGAATTAATATTTGGTATTATTCATTCGTAATTTTATTGTCTTATTTCCTATATATATATATGTAATATATTTGTCTGTATTAACAGTAATTAATTAAAGTGATTTCATAGATAAACAAGCATGAATTACCAAAACATTTCTAAAAATATTATGTTCATTGATTTTCAAAGAAGGTAATTTAAATGAAAACTATTTTTTATTGCAATACATTGTAATTTTTTTAACATATTTCACCCCAAACAAGGCATGCCGCCACTGTAGACATAAGGGGTTACTGAGAATTAGGGTGTGGGTTTTGGGTGTCACCCCAAGTTGGGAGCAGTGCAGCAAGATATCTGTTTACATTAGTTTTAAACTTCTGCATGTCGGTACTGTCGGGGAAACAGGGAGAGGCCAGCGGCACAAGGAAAGAAGCTATTGGAGTAGAAGGCTCTCTGGCATCTTGGGATCTCCACAGTGAATGGATAGGATTTATCTGTTTGTCGAGTTGGTCTAGTGAATTTACGTCGAGGGGCACCAGAGTAGCCAGTTCATCGGAGCACATTTACATTAAAGATATGTGATGTAAGTTATACATTTCGAGGTAATATTTAGAGTTAGATTAATAGCCACCGGATGGCGAGTAGGTTTTGCTTGTTTAATATAAACGGGGTTGCATGATTAGTCTAATATATACTTTCGTGGCTTATGGTAGCAGCCATGCATAGTTTAAATCATATCGGATCTATTGTCTTTGTTGGGATATGGTGTTATTTTATCTCAAAGTCCTGTATTTAGTATGGGTTCCAAACATAACTATTATCAGAATAAATAAGAGAAGAAACGGAAACATAGTACAATTACACATTTATTTAGAGTTGACAACATATAAAAACCCGTAAATGTAACATTATACAAAACATTAAGGATGTTAATTTCTACTCATGAATAGCGGTAATTCTCTATCTTTCAAGATAGGTTAAGGATACTTGGATAATCCATATATTGTTCGTTTTGTAGGCGTTCGTAGGAGACGCTCAGTTTCAGTGAATTCCATTTCACTCTTTAACCCTTTTAGGGTAGAAAAAGATGGAAATAACATAGTGGTGTGATATAATCGGTGTATTTCGACGATCTTTCCTTACATGGTCATTTACATACTAATACTTGTTTTGACTTGGACTTTGCTATCACTCTTGAGGCGTTTGGTTGTTTTTTATACTGATCCGGACGGACTCTCGTATAAGGTCCGCTCATGCCACACGCTTTTCAACGATCTGGCGATCTCAAGTTACTCACCATTCTACCATTGAAAACCGTAAATCTAAGAGCCAGTGATTCCATTGTTACATAATGAGGGCCGTGTTTGGGTTGGAAATTTAACGGTCAAGGATCTTCAGAGCGGAAGTCAATAAAACCACGTGACACCGGACCGGGAATTTCTCGCTCTTAGCTGCGAAATTTCAAGGATGAAGATGCGCGCACAGTGTGGCTACCCGTCTATCTATCTATCTATCTATCTATCTCTCTCTCTCTCTCTCTCTCTCTCTCTCTCTCTCTCTCACACACACACACACACACACACATACACACACTTGCGTTTCGATCTGTCCCTCTTACCGCGTTCGCCAGTGTTGAGGTTAACTTGACGCAACGGATAGGGTAAAACACGTCTAGACTACGGGTTGTTACCAATATGCTACCAGTATGTATTCGTGTGCAGTGAGCTTTTATTTTTGGCAATAAAGATGAGCTTGTACCGTTGAAAAAAGGTATAAATTCTCCATCAATTCGCTGTGTTCACATCTCATTGTGATACAGCTTCCTATTAAAGTAGCTTCTTTCAAAGAACCGCAGGCTTGTGAAACTCTCTTCCTGCTGACTGTTTTCCTCCTACCTATAACCTTTGTCTTTTGAAGACTAAGGCCAATAGGCATCTCCTGTCTTTGCGATAACCATATTTGTTCTTGTTAGCTCCTTACATCAAGTGGCTTCATGCCTTGTCTGGAGCGATTTCCATTAAAAAACAAATCTCTCCAGCTATGGATAAAACAGCAACTTGTATTCAATTAATTGTTTCGATGTTAAATAACCTAATACTAGTGTACACTCTCCGTCAAAAATGACAGAGACAAAATTATGCTTCGCCAGTGTTCGCACTTATATTCATATAAAATCATAGAATTACATCAGTAATTAAAGTTTTCATGTATTAATTATTATTATCATATAGTAATTATTATTATCATATATTAAATATTATTATCATATATTAATTATTATTATCATATATTAATTATTATTATCATATAGTAATTATTATTATCATATATTAAATATTATTATTATTATAATTATCTAAAAAAAAAACTTTTGATTTAGAGTGGATGATTTCTTTCCAAGTTAATTTTAGACGGTGATGCTATTTGGTTTCTCGCTTACCCTTTAATACTTAAAATGGTTTCATCCGCTAAAAAGGGCACGTTTTTTACTCGCTAACGTTTCAGTGACGCGATGGATTCATATTTATTTATGTACAAATACATACACAATTATTATAGAGTAAAGGATTTGTATAAGAGAATCGGTTCCTAAAATGTGATTTCTCTTCGTGATGATTTTGGTAAAGTTTTTCTTGTTGACAATCATCGGTGCCAAAAGATGGTCATTAAAACTGGAAGATTTTTCTGGGTATAGAAGGAGTACATGGAAGATTTCAAAAGATTATCGAAGGTTATTAGTAAGTTTCGTTTACTAGTTGAAAGGCGTAAATTATTAAAGTATTAATATATTACCCCAAAGCAACTTATTATTTTATTTAAAATCCAGTTTTAGTATATATAAATCATTAAATAAGTTAGAGAAATGTGACTGGTATATGCGAACTGGTGGCTAAAAATCGCCATTTTGACAAACTACAATATGGCTGCCTCGAATTTTGTATAAGAAGCCAAGGGAGATAAGTCTAAAATATAATATTTAGACAAGGGAGATAACCCCACCTTTATTTTTAAATATATAGATTTCAAAGTCAGCCTGCTATTTGATCACTCATCTAAATAAATTAATTATTTACTGGAATAACTCAAAAATGTAATAGTGGACGTAGGGTGGTTACTAAAAAAGCGGGAAATTTTAAGTTGTAAATTTGATTGTTTAAATTTTATTCTGCTTAAAATGTTATTGCGTCTTATTCACTTCTTTGATTTGCACGAACGAAGTTTTGCGCATCTGTGAGTGTATCTTAATATTAGTCTTTGACAAACTTTAGAGAAGTTATTCTTTGTCAAAATACATCACCGTTTGACAAATTTCCCGCTTTCCCAACGACCACCCTGTAGTATTGACCGATTTCGTGAGTATGGTAGAAATACTGGATTCCATCGACAGTATTGGTAGCTTTCGGGTGAGATTTTTAAAAGAATCTAAACTTACTTGTAGTCATGCCGATATGTTTAAGAAAGAAATAGTACAAAGAAAATAAAGACTAAATAAAATAAAATAAAAATGCGGAAACAATTTGCCTTTTCTTGAAATGGAAGCGTGCATTTTTTTTTTTTACATGGAGGAATGAGTAAATCCTCAAGAAATAAAAACTCGTATTCATAATTTAGTTTTGATAAATGAACACCAGATTTGAAAAGTACTTGACTTTTTCTTTCTTTTTCTATTTCTATTTCTTCTTCTTCTTCTTCTTCTTCTTCTTCTTTTTCTTCTTCCTTCTCTGTTACTGCATTGTTGGGTCGGCATTTCGTTATTGTTATCATGTTGTATAGTCCTATTGACATGAATGGACGGTCAATTCACAGCTGGAGAGAGAGAGAAAATAAAGTCTCGACTGTCTCTTCTTCTTCATCTTCTTCTTCTTCCTCCTCCTCCTCCTCATCCTCTTCCTTCTTCTTCTATTCCTCTTTCTTCTCCGCCTTCCTCTTCTTCTTAACCATGTTCTTATGACGAGCCACCTTCTGCCTTTCTTTCTTCATTTTAATTTGAACAACAATTCGCCGCTACTTTTACAAAACTGCCTTTATTGTTGTCTATGTGCTTCGTATACATGTGTAAAATGTCTCTCTTGTTTTAAAAGTCTACATAACCTGTGTGTGCGCCTATGCTCATCTCTATATATAAAAGACGAACGGTGTATGTCAATCCGTTGACTATGTGATTTGACCTAAGAACTACAAACTACAAATACCTGACCTCAGAAAACTGTCCTAATGGGGGGGGGGGAGAAGGGACATATTTATTTGAATTCTTAAATAAAAACCTTCTACGTCATTTTTATTGCATTTAATTTTAATAATATCTAAATCATAGTTTCATTATAGAAAATTAAATTAATTCTCAAAATGTTAACAAATTTTAATTATATAATTTTTAACTATAATGGGAGCTTCAACGCACAGAATTAGAATATTTCTAGGCCCATAACTTTAGTTTTGTCAGATATATTTTCACGTAGTTTTTTTGCTTAAATTAAAACATTTTGGGGCCTTCTTGTACATTTTAAAGGTACCTATAGAGAGTATGAACCCCCCCCCCCACTTATTTATTTTTTTACCTTTAAATTTAAACTAATTTAAACCAGAAATAACAAAGCTGGTTTTTCCGGTGTCAATAACTTCAGTTGTGTCATTTGTATTTTCACATATTTTTTTTAACATTTAGCATGTTTTGAAGTATTGGTGGTTCTGATGCCTTGAACTTATTTTAATTTCAAAAAGAGTCTTATTATTCACCGGTCCCAGGAAGGGCATTCCAGCTAATGAATTTATATGAATACTAGCTTTCCATAACCAGAGTTGCCCCAGAGGCTTTTTAGTTTTACCTTTGTGTCCATTATTTCACACCCCCACTCACCCCCGTTTTTTTGCCTTTTTCTCTTAATTTTTGGAAATATTAATCCATGAAAATATATATGTTTGTAAAAAAATCGTTTGTTTTTTTAAGAAATTTTTCCGGGATTTTTTTTTTAACAACGAAATACACATTTTACGGAATATTCTATACTTAAAAAAAAATACTACATTCAATTTTTAATTAGAGATTTCTTAAGTCTGATTGACTTTTTCTTTTAACAACGAAATTAACATTTTACGGAATATTCTATACTAAAAAAAAAAAATACAATATTAAATTTTTAATTAGATTTTTCTTAAGTTTGATTGAATTCCAGTAGTGTTTGGTCATTAAATTATTTTAATAAAATGAATAAAAAATGTAACATACTTTTTACAAAAATTGCATTTAAAAAGTTACTTTTAAATATTAATTGCCACAACAGACAACGTGTTGTGCGACAATCTAGAATATAGAAAAAGACAGACAACATGTTGTATGACACTTTTGTCATATAAAGAGAGACAATGTGTTGTACGACACTTTTATCATATAAAGAGAGAAAATGTGTTGTAGGACACTTTTATCATCGAGATTAAGACAGACAATATGTTGTACGACACTTTTATCATATGGATAAAGACAGACAATATATTGTGCGACATTTTTATTATATAAATTAAGACAGACGTGTTGTACGACACTTTTATCATCTAAATAAAGACAAGGTGTTGTGCGACACTTTTATCATCTAGATGAAGACAATGTGTGGTGCGACACTTTTATCATATAGATAAAGATGATGTGTTGTGCCACACTTTTATCATATAGATTAAGACAACATGTTGTGCGACACTTTTATCATCTAGATAAAGCCAATGTGTTGTGCGACACTTTTATCATCTAGATTAAGACAACGTGTTGTGCGACACTTTAATCATATAGATAAAGACAATGTGTTGTGCGACACTTTTATCATATAGATTAAGACAGACGTATTGTACGACACTTTTATCATCAAGATAAAGACAACGTGTTGTGCGACACTTTTATCATCTAGATAATAAAAATGTGTTGCGCGACACTTTTATCATCAAGAGAAAGACAATGTGTTGTGCGACACTTTCATCATCTAGATTAAGAAAATGTGTTGTACGACACTTTTATCATCTAGATAAAGAAAATGTGTTGAGCGACACTTTTGTCATCTAGATAAAGACAATATGTTGTGCGACACTTTTATCATCTAGATAAAGACAACGTATTGTACGACACTTTTATCATCTAGATAAAGAAAATGTGTTGTACGATACTTTTATCATCTAGATAAAGACAATGTGTTGTGCGACACTTTTATCATCTAGATAAAGACAATGTGTTGTGCGACACTTTTATCATCTTGATAAAGACAATGTGTTGTACGACACTTTTATCATCTAGATAAAGACAATATGTTGTGCGACACTTTTATCATCTAGATAAAGACAACGTATTGTACGACACTTTTATCATCTAGATAAAGAAAATGTGTTGTACGATACTTTTATCATCTAGATAAAGACAATATGTTGTGCGATACTTTTATCATCTAGATAAAGACAATGTGTTGTGCGACACTTTTATCATCTTGATAAAGACAATGTGTTGTACGACACTTTTATCATCTAGATGAAAAAATGTGTTGTACGACACTTTAATCATCTGGATGAAGACAATATGTTGTACGACACTTTTGATCATCTAGATAAAGACAATGTGTTGTGCGACACTTTTATCATCTAGATAAAGACAATGTGTAGTGCGACACCTTTATCATCTAGATTAAGGCAACGTGTTGTGCGACACTTTTATTACCTAGATAAAGAAAATGTGTTGTGCGACACTTGTATCGTATAGATTAAGACAATGTATTGTGTGACACATTTATAGTCTATATATAAACGTGTTGTGCCAAACTCATAGAATATAGAAAAGAACAGGCTATGTGTTGTACGACATTTTTGTCATCTAGATAAAGACGACGTGTTGTGCGACACTTTTATCATCTAGATAAAGACAACGTGTTGTACGACACTTTTTCATCTGGCTAAAGACAACGTGTTGTATTACTTCTTCATCATCTAGATAAAGACAATGTGTTGTACGACACTTTCATTATCTCGATAAAGAAAACGTGTTGTACGACACTTTAGTCATCAAGATAAAGACAATGTGTCGATCGACACTTTCATCATGTAGATTAAGACAATGTGTTTTGCGACACTTTCAACATCTTGATCAAGACAATGTGTTGTACGACACTTTTATCATATAGATTAAGACAACATGTTGTACGACACTTTTATCATATATGTTTTGCCTACGTGTTGTGCGACACTTTTATCGTCTAGATAAAGACAATGATTGTGCGATACATTTATCATATAGATTAAGACAAGTTGTTGTGCGACACATTTATTATCTAGATAATGACAATGTGTTGTGCGACACTTTTATCATCTAGATTTAGACAACGTATTGTGCGTCACTTCGAGAATATAGAAAAAGACAGTAAATGTGTTGTACGACACTTTACTCATATAGATAAAGACAACCTGTTGTTCGACACTTTTATCATCTCGATAAAGACAACGATTGTGCGACACTTTCATCATATAGATTAAGACAACGGGTTGTACGACACTTTAATCATCTAGATAAAAAACAATGTGTGTGCGACACTTTTCTCATCTAGATGAAGACAATGTGTTGTGCGACACTTTTATAATCTAGATAAAGACAACGTATTGTGTGTCACTTCTAGAATATAGAGAAAGAGAGTAAATGTGTTGTACGACACTTTAATCATCTTAATAATGACAACGCGTTGTGCGACACTTTTATCATCAAAATAAAGACAATGTGTTGTGTGACATTTTTATCATCTAGATAAAGACAAGGTGTTATGCCAAAATTTTATCACATTAATTAAGACAACGTGTTGTGCGACACATCTATCATCTAGATAAAGACAACTTATTTAACCACACTTGTATCATCTAGATAAAGAACATGTGTTGTGCGACACTTTTATCATCTAGATAAAGACAATGTGTTTTCAACATCTTGATGAAGACAATGTGGTGTACGAGACTTTTATCATCTAGATAAAGACAACGTGTTGTACGACACTTTTATTATCTTGATGAAGACATAGTGTTCTGCGACACTTGTATCATCTAGATAAAGACAATGTGTTGGACGACACTTTTATCATATTGATAAAGACAACGTGTTGTGCGACACTTTTACTATCTTGATAATGACAACGTGTTGTGTTACACTTCTAGTATATAGAAAATAACAGACAATGTGTTGTACGTCACTTTTATCCTCTAGATGAAGGCACCGTGTTGTGCGACACTTTTATCTTATAGATAAAGACAATGTGTTGTGCGACACTTTCATCATCTAGATAAAGACAACGTGTTGTACGACACATTTTCATTTAGATATAGACACCGTGTTGAGCGACAATTTTATCATCTAGATAAAGACAACGTGTTGTATGACACTTAATCATCTAGATGAAGACAATGTGTTGTACGACACTTAATCATCTAGATGAAGACAACGATTGTGCGACACTTTTATCATATAGATAAAGACAACCTGTTATGCGACATTTTCATCATCTAGATTAAGACAATCTGTTGTGCGACACTTTAATCATATAGATTAAGACAACGATTGTGCGACACTTTTATCATATAGATAAAGACAACGTGTTGTGCGACACTTTTATTATCTAGATAAAGACAATGTGTTCTGTGACACTTCTAGAATATAGAAAAGACCAGACAATGTGTTGTACGACACTGGTATAATCTGGATAAAGACAACGTGTTGTGCGGCACTTTTATCATATAGATAAAGACAACCTGTTATGCGACATTTTCATCATCTAGATTAAGACAATCTGTTGTGCGACACTTTAATCATATAGATTAAGACAACGATTGTGCGACACTTTTATCATATAGATAAAGACAACGTGTTGTGCGACACTTTTATTATCTAGATAAAGACAATGTGTTCTGTGACACTTCTAGAATATAGAAACGACCAGACACTGTGTTGTACGACACTGGTATAATCTGGATAAAGACAACGTGTTGTGCGGCACTTTTATCATATAGATAAAGACAACCTGTTATGCGACATTTTCATCATCTAGATTAAGACAATCTGTTGTGCGACACTTTAATCATATAGATTAAGACAACGATTGTGCGACACTTTTATCATATAGATAAAGACAACGTGTTGTGCGACACTTTTATTATCTAGATAAAGACAATGTGTTCTGTGACACTTCTAGAATATAGAAAAGACCAGACAATGTGTTGTACGACACTGGTATAATCTGGATAAAGACAACGTGTTGTGCGACACTTTTATCATCTAGATAAAGAGTATGTGGTGTGCGACACTTTTATCATCTAGATTAAGACAACGTGTTGTGCGACACTTTCATCATCTTGATTAAGACAACGTGTTTTGCAACACTTTTACAATATTGATAAAGACAATGTGTTGTGCGACACTTTTATCATCTGGATAAAGACAATGTGTTGTTCGATACTTTTATGATCTAGATAAAGACAACGTGTTGTGCGACACTTTTATCATTTAACTATTGACAATGTGTTCTGCGACACTTTTATCATCTAGATAAAGACAATGTGTTGGGCGACAATTTAATCATCAAGATAAAGCCAATGTGTTGTACGACACTTTGATTATCTAGATAAAGGCAATCTTTTGTGCGACACTTTAATCATCTAGATTAAGACAATGTGTTGTACGACACTTTTATCATCTAGATAAAGACGATGTGTTGTGCGATACTTTTATCATCTAGATACAAACAACGTGTTGTGCGACACTTCTAGAATATTGAAAAAGACAGACAATGTGTTGTACGACACTTTTATCATGAAGATAAAGACTTTTTGTTATGCGACACTTTTATCATCTTGTTAAAGACAATGTGTTGTACGACACTTTTATCATCTTGTTAAAGACAATGTGTTGTACGACACTTTTATCATCTTGTTAAAGACAACGTGTTGTGCGACACTTTTATCATCTTGTTAAAGACAATGTGTTGTACGACACTTTTATCATCTTGATAAAGACAATGTGTTGTACGACACTTTTATCATCTTGATAAAGACAACGTGTTGTGCGACACTTTTATCATCTTGTTAAAGACAATGTGTTGTACGACACTTTTATCATCTTGATAAAGACAATGTGTTGTACGACACTTTTATCATCTTGATAAAGACAACGTGTTGTGCGACACTTTTATCATCTTGATAAAGAGAACGTGTTGTACGACACTTTTATCATCTAGATTAAGACAATGTGTTTTGCGGCACTTTTATCATATAGATAAAGACGTGTTTGCGACACTTTGATCATCTAGATAAAGACAACGTTTTGTCCGACACTTTGATTATCTAGATAAAGACAATGTGTTGTGCGACATGATTAAATTGTCGCACAACACGTTGTCTTTATCTAGATTATAAAATGTCGCACAACATATTGTCTTAATCTATATGAAAAAAGTGTCGCACAACACATTGTTTTTATCTAGATGATAAACGTGTTGCACAACACGTTATCTTTATCTATATTATAAAAGTGTCGCACAACAGATTGTCTTTATCTAGATGATTCAATTGTCGTACAACACGTCGTCTTTATCTAGATGATAAAAGTATCGCACAACATATTGTCTTTATCTAGTTGATATAAGTGTCGTACAACACGTTGTCTTTATCTATATGATAAAAGTGTCGCACAACACGTCGTCTTTATCTCTATGAATAAAAGTGTAGCACAACACGTTATCTTTATCTAGATGATAAAATGTCGCCCATAACATTGTCTTTATCTAGATAATAAAACTGTCGCACAACACATTGTCTTTATATAGATGATAAAAGTGTCGGACAACACGTTGTCTTTATCTATATGATTAAAGTGTCGTACAACGCGTTGTCTTAATCTCGATGATAAAAGTGTCGTACAACGCGTTGTCTTAATCACGATGATAAAAGTGTCGCACAACAAATTGTCTTCATCTATATGATAAAAGTGTCGCACAACACGTTGTCTTTATCTAGATAAAGACAATGTGTTGTGCGATACTTCTAGCATATAGAAAAAGCTTGCCAATATGTTGTACGACATTTTTATCATATAGATATAGACAGGCAACTACAAACGCATCCATTTGGCTTTTGGAAAAAGAAAAAGAAGGCATATTTTTGTCATCATGCTTTGTCTTTTTCATGTGTCAGTCTGTATACACTGCCGTTTTGCGACATTCATCCTTTGCTATTCGGATGAACGTGCATTTGCCACGGTGATAGCCGTGATGAATGAGTTGTCTTGACGTCTGTTACGATAAACATGTCGAAACATGCCTACTTCTTATGCAAATATGACTGCTCAATAATGAAGGGTTTTCGCTTGACCTTTCAATTGGAAATAGCAACAACAACAACAACAACAAAATACGAGTTGTGAAATATAACGAAGATTCTGTTTTCATTTTCCGTCAAAAAACATAAATATACGACAGTTTTTTAGTTGTTTTTTTTAGTTGTTTTTTTTTGTTGTTGTTGTTGTTGTTTTTGTAATTTCAAAGGTTCTAAACGAACAGACAGTCACATTCTTCATGTGATCCTTTACAAAGAATCGCAACCCGTATCGAGAGGATGATCGGTAAATTGTTCTGACATTTGATGTCTGTACGTCTTTCGGGCAATTATGAATTCGCGCTGTGCGTAACTAAACGTGGAAGGGCCGACCTGTTGGCGACTTAACAGGTGAGCAAGAAAGAAGTAGAGAGAGAAAAAAAGAAAAAAAACTGCTGAATAGATTTTTAAATACTCCGGCTCATTTATATGTCCCGCCCTGATAGTTTCGACAGTCGTGTTTGACTAATATGACGCCTTTGTGAATTCTGTCCGTCTTTCCGTTCTTATCCAATGAAACCATCGTATAAAAAAAGGGGTGAACTTTAGGATTACTGATTTAAAGAAGAAGGGGAACATGGATATTTGGCAAATATAACCGGCCGAAAAGAGACGCACAGACTTAAAGTGGTTACTCGTCTTCGGGTCGCTTTCAATGGATTTACGCAAGTCGGGGTAAGCAAGCGTTCCTGCTTTTCACTCTTAATACTTAACACCTTTTGATTAGGAGCAAAGTGTAGTATCTGTTCCGGTGGATACTACACCCCAAAAACTGGTATTGTCTGGGCCTTCGGGTCTTGATGACGCCGGTGTATGGGACGGTCCTGTGCAGTTCTAGGCGGTCCACCCTCTCAGGCTTTACCTCCCCTCTTTGGGGAGGAGTAAGTTTATTGCTTACTGCCTGAGGCGCCCCTGCCGGGGAATGCCGACGGGGCTGCCCAGGCATTTTTTGTAGGCCAGAGTGCTCACCTTCTCAGGCGCTGGCTTTTCAAATCCCACTTTCCCGACCTTGTGTCACATCTTACCTTGTGAGATGAAGATAAATAAAAAGTGTAGTATCTGTTCTGACGCTGCACTTCATCTTTTCTGTCCTCGGTCAGTAAAGGAGAAATTCTTCTAACCTGATGCATTATTTTTATTTTTGTCTCAATCCAGAATTCCCTTTTGCGGGGAGCTGAATTTTTCCCATCTTAAAAACCGTCTTTGTTCCTAACTCTGCCCTCGAGGAGAGGCAAGTAAATAATGACTTAACACTCTAGAATGTATTTTATTTTTGTATATTAATAAAACTATCAGACAATATCTCGTGTGTCAGTGCGTATGTATTTCTCGCCTATACGTAACTTAAATAATGCTTTATTTATTAGTAATGAAATATTTATTAAAATCAAAAATAAAATAGGGAAAACTAAAACAAATTTTAAAAGATCCTATTTAAAAAATATATATATAATAAACATGGATATAGTTTGAATTATTTCTTACAAAACCTTCAACCCCGGTTATATGTATTCACCTTGGCAATCTATTTTAATTCGAATATCACAGTCCGATGCTATGTTATCTGTGAGTTTAACCATCGGGCTAGGATCAAATTGTAGTATCTGTTCTGTCTTCGGTCAGTGAAAGAGCGATCCTTCTCGACTGAGGCAATATTTATTTTTATCCTAATTCAGATAGCTCTTTTGGGGGGAGATGGATTTTCCCCACATTAAAAAGCAACCGTGTGTCTAACTCTGCCCTCGTGGGGAGACAAGTAAATAGGGGTACCTGTGAGTTTGCTAGCTAGCCGTCTTCGGTACAAATACGTGTTGTTGTTGGAAAATGCATATATTTTTTATTGTTTTATTATTATTTTATTTATAGTTCTTTTTTTTATATATATTTGTTTAATATATAAATAAAAAACCGAACATCTAAATGAATAAATACGAAATATTTTTTCCATCAATCCTAATTATATTAACATCAAAACAGGTTGCGCTTATTTAATTTTTATTTACCTCCTCGCCAGAAGGTTAGGCACAAGGCCAGTTTTATCTTACTCCCACAAGTAAGATGTGACCCAAGGTCGGGTCGGGAAAGTGGGGCTTGAAAAGCCAGCGCCCGAGAAGGTAAGCACTCTGGCCATTAAAAATTGCCTGGGCAGCCCCGTTGGCATTCCCCGGTAGGGGCGCCTCGTGCAGTAAGCAATAAACTTACTCCTCCCCAAAGAGAGGAGATAAAGCCTAGGAGGGTGGACCGCGTAGAACTGCACCGGACCCTCCCATACACCGGCGTCATCAAGCCCCGAAGACCAAGACAATACCAGTCTTATGGAGTGCAGTGTCCATCGGAACAGATACTACACTTTGATCTTGACCAAGACTTTTGAAATACCCTGTATATAGTAAACTGCAAATATCCTTCCACTAATTTGCATATCTATTTTATATAAACAACTTCTAATAAATTAATATTCTGTAATATACAGTTGTCATATTTTCTTATATATACACAATATTTTCGTCGATAGTAAAACATCTGAGTTCGCTGGAAACAGATATTGAGAACAGATACTACACTTTGATCTGAGCAAAAAGGCCAAGTAACCATGTTTTTTTATGGCTAGGCATTTTTTAATTAATGAAAAAAATATTTTTAATTTATTATTGTATTATCTTTTACCGGGGTGGATAGTGTAGTATCGGTTCTGATAGCCGTCCTCACAGTAATTACCTCCTCCTTTCTTATGAGGTGAAGTAATCCTCCCAAGTATTACCTCCTCCTTCGGATAGGGGGTAGTGTAATATCTGTTTTCGTGTCATGAGACAATCTTCCCATGGACTACCTTCTCCTTGTTTTTACTTGGGGGGTGAGGTAGTGTTCTGTTTCCATTATACCATATTCACAGGCATTACCTTCTTCTTTTATGGAGGCGATCCTCCCAGGTATTACCTTCATTTACTGGTGGCAGTATAGTAAATATTCGTTCTTCATGATAACATCCTTCTATTATTATCTTCTCCGTTTGTGAGGGGGGTAGTATACTATCTGTTCTGTTATCATGATATCATCCTCCCAGGTATAAACTCCTCCTTGGGTGGGGGAGGGGCGTTCGTGATGATACTATGCTCTCAGTCATTACCTCCTCTTTTGGGGTCAGTGTAGAATATGTTTGTTCAACATGATATAATCCTCTCAGGCTAGCAATAATATGCGACAGGAGGGAGCAGATTATTGCTAGTTACTTAATATGTCAACAGTTAACATATGCTTACTCTCATCTTTTTTACACGTGACACAAAATAAGAAGCATAACGTTTACTTAGGTATTGAATTTACGGTACTTTTTCACATTGGGACCCGCGCTAACTATGACCATGACTCTTACCCTAAACCTTAACCCTAACCCTAAGTTCCACTTGAACCCTGACCCTGACTCTAACCGTAACCCTTACGACAGGGTCAAAGTTGGCGCGGGTCCCAATGTAAAAAAGAAACGAATTTATTATTAACCGGGACCAAAATAATAAATGGCATTACTACTGCTGCTACCACTAATAATAATAATAATAAATCCCATAAACTGACATTACCGCCACCATCCAAACACACACACATACACACACACACACATGTGGCGACATCAGCCTCAGCCGATACCACACAAAATGGTTGTGAAGTAACGATGAGGATGGAAAGAACGAAAAGGGAGAGCACCAATCAGACCTCCACGCTTCTTGCCATTCAAATTCCAGAGAAGACGCACTGTCGTTGTTAATGAGAAATCGATGGTAAACGGCTGTTGCGATGACGCAACACTATTTGCAACGCGTATCGAAAGAAGCGGAGAGTGCTGGAGAAGGGGTTTGGTGAGACTTGTTACTCAGGCTCCAGGGAGCACCACTGGTTAGTGAACAATTACTCATATTAACGTGCGTGAAAACTCTAGTGAGTAAATAATAATGACGTTCGTTACTAGCTAGAAATCAATGGTAAACGACTGTTGCGATAACGTACAGTGATTTGCAACGCTTATCGAAAGAGGTGTTTGAGCGCTGGAAATCTGGGAAGATTTGTTGTCACTCAGACTCCAGGGAAAACCCCTTGATATTGCCAGTGAGTAATCAGTAATTAATGACTCGTGTGAAAGCGAGTAAATAATCATAGGTATAATTCAAATAAAATATCTTTCGGGAATCGGGTACACACACATTCATGAGTATATATATATATATATATATATATATATATATATATATATATATATATATATATATATATATATATATATATATACTCTGTCGTTGAGTTCTATCGTATGTCTAGATATTTATACTCGCCGCTTTCAGTATAAATATAACTTAATTTCTACGTGATCACGTGACAATCCACAGTGGCCCCCAAAGGCTAAGTGAACGCTTACAGATTCAAGGGGTCTCTGTGAACTAGGTTCGCGCCCTATGCCCGTCTGGGATTGTTACTTCCCTGCGGTGATGAGAGCCGTAAGCTCGAAACGAGGTCGTACGTAGGTAAGATATTAATTAAAAAAATATAATTTGATATTATATAGATATATATATATATGTATATATATATATATATATATATATATATATATATATATATATATATATATATATATGTATATATATATATATGTATATGTAAATGAAATATAATGTTAAAATGCTTTTTGTCTTACTTAATGATACTTTCTCTTCTCTCTCTCTCTCTCACTTTCTCTCACTCTCTTTCTCTCTCCCCTTCCTACACACACGCACACTAAATCATCAGTTAATGTACATTTAAATGTTTTATTTTTTGTGTCACATGTTTATGAATGTAATACCCGAGATGCCTTAGCAGACGATACACATGTGATTCATTGCGGTCGAACCACTCTCTCTCTCTCTCTCTCTCTCTCTCTCTCTCTCTCTCTCTCTCTCTCTCTCTCTCTCTCTCTCTCTCTCTCTTTCTCACACAAACACACACACAGTCAACCTCAAAAGAACAGAACTATGTCTTATCGAGGTTGGTGATTATATATATATATATTATATAGGCAGCATCTTCTGTTGCAGGCGAATATTGTTGAATATAAGAAACAACTCATGTCTAGATATCCTTTGGTAGATCCTTTCAATAGTTCGAATCAGGATCCTAGTTTCGGAGGGGAATTGGCCATATACATATATATATATATATATATATATACATATATATGTATATATACATATATATACACATATATATACACACGCATATATATATATATATATATATATACACACACACATTATCTCTCTCTCTCTCTCTCTCTCTATATATATATATATATATATATATATATATATATATATATATATATATATATATATATATATATAGGTGAGAGCGATAGAAACTTGGTAAACGATAGGGTTAATTGCTAGTTGTGGCTAATTCGAATAATTAAAATGGAAGTATTTTCAAACTCAATCTAAAAACTGATGAATATTTTAACATGTATTTTTGTGTAATTAAAATGTATAGGAATACGCCTTAGGGAAATAAACGTTTATTAACTCAGTGTTAGTATAATATATATATATATATATATATATATATATATATATATATATATATATATATATATATATATATATATATATATATATATATATATATGAGAGAGAGGAGGAGGGGAGAGAGAAAGATGTGTGTATACATTTATATAAGATTTATTAGTCTAAGTAGAAATTGGCCGGTCACATTTTTTCTTTCTTTCTTATTGCCTGTATAAACGTCCATAACCCGACCAACACACACACACACACAAATACACGCACACAAATACATATCCACACGCACCCCCATGCACCGTGACCTTCCCGTCAACAAGAATGCGAACTCACCCGAGATCTTAGAAGGGTGGAAATTTTTTGCTTTTGTGTTATTAAATCTTCTACCGTAACTTCACGGTCTGTCGGTTCGCTCGGATTTCCCACCCCGGATACAATGACCCATCGCCTCCTCAGTCTCTCACCGTCGACGGTTATGAGCTCTGAAACAAGCCCCGACCTGTTAGCACTTGGTTTGCATCGAGATACTTTCACCAAATAGTGTGCTTTTAAGTAACTAAATGTATTTTACAGTCCTGCATAAAAAGAAAGAGAGAAACGAAAACTACAATATCGTACAGTTTTCTTCTATTCTTTATTCGAAACGACGAATAATAGAATAAACCTTTTGTGGATATACAAGATGCCTTTCTTTCTACTCGGAGGTGAGGGGGGGGGCGTTTCTTGATGGTGTTATAATGATCTTCCAAGTTGTTAATTTGTTTGCGTCTTTTGGGGTGGGAGGAAGGGGTTTCTTTTTGTTTTCATGTTGGATTTAGATGTTATCATATTGAAGATATGTTAATATGTTTCCAGAAACACAAAGTTATACTACTGAATTATATGAGAGTTTATTTTTTTTTTTTTTTTTTTTTACTTATTTATTTTTGATAGTTTCAGCCATTCCTATGCGCCAATCATGAAGGCCTTTGTTGCTGTAACATGATTGACTAGAGAACAATTTGACGTTTTATAAATAATCAGAGGGTATACTTCCGCCTACTACATTTCTAACATACCGACATTTCAGGGCTTCTATATCAATAAAGACGCATCACACACGCGCACACACTCATTTTCTATCGAACAAATGGTCTCACGAGACGTTCGCCGTCCTAGGCTTAAACTGAAACGTGTATGCACCTATGTAGCCAGAAATATTCGTATACATCTGGGATGAGGCATCATCAACTAGTCTCTCCCTCTTAGACAAGGTCCAAAATAGAGTCGCCAACTTAATAGGTCCTTCACTATCCACCAAGCTCCAACCCCTGTCCCATCGCCGCTATGTTGTTTATTTGTGCCTGTTTTACAAGTACTTCAATGGATTGCACTCTGATGAACTTGCTGATCTGGTGCCCCCACGACGTAAATTCACTAGACCAACCCGACAATCTGCCAAATCCTATCCATTCACTGTGGAGGTCCCCAAATACCGGAGAGCCGTCTACTCCAAAAGCTTTTATCCTCGTGCTGCTGGAATCTGGAACTCCCTTCCTGCCCCTAGTTTTCCTGACGGTACGGACATGCAGAAATTGAAAAACTAATGTAAACAGACATCTCTCTGCACAGCTTCCAATTTAGGTTGACCCCCCCCCCCAAAAAAAAAAAGTTTTCACCCTTTTTCTCAGTAGACCTTTACGTCTACAGTGGCGGCTTGACTTGTTTGGGTGAACTATGTTAAAGCAAAAATATTTTTTAAATGTATACCAAATAAATAGGGCACTGTTAAAGTAAATACTGAAAACATATATACGTAATCTATTATTTTAGAATATTATTATATATGTATATACATAAAATAGTAATACATTATATCGTTTTGTTTTTGTTTTACAATGTTCTTATCTTTTTCTTTTTGTTGTGGATTGGGGCATCCTACCGGATGTCAGACATTCACCTGCTATTTCAGAGACTCCAACTGAGAGATCTTTTAAAGATTCTAACCCTCCCTTTAAGCGCAATTACTTGTATCCCTCTTGCGCTTGGTTCACCGGGTATATCCACTATGACTATGCAATTCATACAGGTACATACCTAGAAAACCGAGCTATTAAACCTGATATAATGATATGGGACATGAGGAAGAAAGTAGCAACCCTAGTTGAAGTCAGTGTCCCTAATGATGCTGGCTTAAAGCGAGCTGAGAAAGAGAAGATAACTAAATACCAAGTACGACATGAAAAGAAACTAAAATCCTAGGAAGATCTCCATAATTCCAGTAATTATGGAAGCAATCGGACTCATGAAAAAAAACTTCAAAAACTACCCGGTGAACCAAGCGCAAGAGGGATACAAACAATTGCGCTTAAAGGGACGGTTAGAATCTTAAAAAGATCTCTTGGGTGGAGTCTTTGAAATAACGGACGAATGTCTGGAATCCGGTAGGCTGCCTCATGTCCAGCAAAAACAAAAAAATAAGAAAATTGAAAAAAAGAAGTTCATTATATAAGATTGATAGTTCGTTTTGCTAGGATAAAAGTATTGTACCTGTTTTGCCCTTAGTAAGAAAAGGAGAAATACTCCAAGAATGCGGCTATGTCTATTTATGTCCCACTCTAGCGTGCCCCTTTTTGGGGAGCTGGATTCATCCATGTTAATAACGGACATTGTGTCTAACTTTTCTCTCGTAGGATGAAAAATAAATAGGTGCGGTTCGTGTATATTTAATCTGATGATCATCTCTCTAAAATTCTAACAATTTACGTCAGTCAGACTAACATTTATCTAATTCACGTTGTTGTTGTTGTTGTTGTTGCTGTTGTTGTTGTTGCTGTTGTTGTCTTTGGTTGTACATTTGCTTATGATGTTGACGATAGTCACGCTCTTTCCTAACGACACTTTCTCACAGAAGAGATGTTACTAGTCTTTCTCTCATCTATCGTTATTTTTATCGTAGGTGCTCGACTGAGCTCCGATCTTTGGTTTCTCTATGTCAACAATCCACAACAAAAACTCGTCTAGCTATAACCATTGTCAGTAATTTCCCTTTCTCCCTCTGTGTACCTAAAACTAAACGTAGCTTCCATGAGCAGAGTTTCTTTCCCAGAACGACCCGTCTGTGGAACACAATACCTTTGGGCTGCTTCCCAGCTAACTACAACATTGTCGTTTTAAAGTCTAATTTTCAATAATTCTTGTTGAGCCGTCCTGTTAGATAATCAAATTCTGACCATCGTTACCAATCATCACGGTGCTGTCTCACAGTTGACCTGACAAACTCATTAAACCATATCCTCGAGTGGTATTTGGGTCTTGATAAGTCGAAACTGTTTAGTAAAAATTATTTTTAAAAATCTTAAATGAGCGGCCATTATCGATTCGAGTGTGACCATTCAAGGTAATGAAGATGATATTCACGTCGGCTAAAATTAAATGGATTCCTGTGAAAACCTCAATTTTATCTTCTAATTGGATAGCAATGCACATTCAATTAAGGACACACACACACATTATATATATATATATATATATATATATATATATATATATATATATATATATATATATATATACTAGAAGATTACCCGTCCCGAAACGGGTAAGTTAATTCCCAGAACAGAACAGTTTGGCACTAATTTTATGTCCGATTACAAACATTAAAATCAATATATAATGATACTAAACCTTGTCTAAAATCCTTATTCCAATCTTAATCAAAATCCATTACATAATTATTATTCTAAGAAATTTCTAAAATTTAAGGTTAAGCTTAAGCTTCTAAAGAATAAATTAGAAATTCAAGGATTCTTACTTAATTGGGGTCTAATGAATGTCGAATCAAATTTAATTTAAATCTGAAAAAACTGAATTTTAAAATAGGAAGATGTGCCCATATTGTGCCCCCAATAAAACCCTTTAAAATACTCCCAAAAAAACTGAAATTTGGGGAATATTTATCAATTGTTGTCTAATACATACAAATCAGAGACATCTGAATTTTCACGAAGGACTTCCACTCTCCTTGCATAAAACTAAATTAAACTAAATATAACACATATTACCCTCCTTTCATGACTAGCAGCTGTATTACAAAATTCATAATGATCGGTTCATTAGTTTGGGTGTTTATCCTGTACACTGCAATAATATACAAATATTTATAATTATTTATCGCCCCCAAACCTAGGTTGGGGACTGTAGTGAGTAGTATTAACACATCCTAGCTTTAATGCACGTTCCTTCAGAAGTTGGACACTCTCTTGACGGCTGCCTTTAATAGGTTTAATCTCTCGCTGATTTATCGGGTTCTTGATAGTGGCCGAGTGAAATAGAGCGTCGGAATTTGAGTTTTAAAATAAACATGACTCGTGTTCCGGGGTTCGTGTTCTCCCACCGGTATGAATAATCATCTCTACACTGACGATTCCTGTAAGGATGAAACGTATACGTATGTAGATAAAAAAATATTAATAAGTATATATATATATATATATATATATATATATATATATATATATATATATATATATATATGATAATTTTATTTACACAGACATGTACAAAATCTGCGACACTGGCATGTCGATGTTATCGATCAACAGTTACTATCTCTCCAAATATGATCTGAGGTTAAGATCGGATTCTAACTCTGCCTGATGAGATCTCAGTTTATAGTAACTGTTGATCGATAACATCGACATGCCAGTGTCGC
>OY744516.1:229122044-229169544 GCA_963556195.1 Sepiola atlantica
AACAGACATTACCTCCTTTTCCGGAAAGGTAGGGAGTTATTGTCTGTTTCTTGAAGACTCCTTACCGACGGGTCCACTCACTGCTATTTTTGAACCTCCCAAGAGTGCACCTTGAAGGGGGAGGGGGGGCTAGTTTCGTTACATTAAACTGGCCTTGTGTCACATCTTCATGTTGTGAGAGACACATAAATGTAGGGACTTTTTTTCGGTTTTTCTTTTCATACCAGGCCGGGAATTTGAGGCACATTCTGATTTTAGTGTCTGGTTCGCAAAGAGTCCGATTGGGGAGGGGCTGCATGGTATTTGGCATGGTTCGGTTCAGTACTAGGAAGGACTGTCCCAGGCATTACTTCTCCTTCGATAGTGGGGTTGGTTTATTTCCGTAGCTTTCTTTCCTGATTCAAACAATCTAATCTGATATATATATATATATATATATATATAATTATAATCGTTAAACCCATTTTCTCTCCCTAATTCCTTTAGAAGGCACATCATTAAACCCCAAAACAGTAACGGCCAAATATACGATTCTCATAATATTGGCTCACGGGATTTATATAGAAATATTTTTTATATTTTTTTTTTTTTTTATATTTCTTTAAATATTCTCCGGTTTAAATCTCAACTGTTACTTTTCACCCCTCCCCTTTTTTGTCAAACCTTATTAAACTTTCCTTACACTAAATTTAAACAAACATACACAACGCTCTAAGCAAATAACGCGTCCAAACGAGAGTGACATGTGACTTCACATTTCCGAAACAGATGACAAAAGAAACTGAAGAGAGCCGGATGGCTAAGTCCTTCTGTGTTTGAAACCGATGGTATGAATGTTGTACTAATTTTTCTCTACTATATATATATATATATATATATATATATATATATATATATATATATATATATATATATATATATATATATTACCGGTTTCAGAACATGTAAAATTAATTACCCGAACAGAAGTTCTGCACCACATGCATATCTCCTTGCAAAAATTGAAATCAATATATAATGACTCTGAACCATATGTCTAGAATCCTTATTCTAATTTTCATCAACATCCATGTCTAAAAATTGAAGGCTTAAGCTTAGGGTGTTTTAAGAAGAAATTTAAATTAAGGGAAACTTGCTCCATACAAATCTGATATATTTGAATTTGTGAGGTTATGCATATATTATGTCTCCCTAAAACCCTTTAACATTCTCCAAAGAAACTTAAATTTGAGGAATATCTATTAATTGATGTTTGATGGCTATTGTTAATATTTCAGAAAAATCGGAGGTTTCTGCATTTACACGAAAATAAAATAAAACTAAATATAGCCCACGTTTCGACTCGCAGCTGTGTTCCAAAATTAATAATAATCAGTGAATTCGTTTAGGAATGAACGCTGTGTATACCAATATATACAAACATAAATGTACATAACTTCATAAAGATAGGTTACTTCTTTTTATATATTATATACTTATATTATCAAATATATTATGTGCGTTTATTTATTTCAGTATTTACTTCAGGAGTGCTCAATACATGAGTAGAGCTACGAATCAATGGGAGTCTTTAGTTAATTATCGCATGCATAACTATTTCTAAACCCTACCCCATCTTTTGAAGATGGTGTTTCTACGTCATTAACTCCCTTCTGTGGAATTCCATGTCTTTTATTGTGCACCGTGTAGAAACGGAAGTGTTCGCCTCATCAATCGTGTTCAATCGGTTCCTTTCAAATGGGCTTTATAAAGAACAGGATGTCTAAAGTAAAATGTCGGGTGGATGAGATAATGTCTACCAGTAAAATTATCGTAAAATACTTCGTTATCCTTTTAAAAATTTGCTGACGCATTGTCGGGTTGCAAAAAAATTACCCAGGGTAACTAGTCGTTTTTTTTTTTTACTAATGCATTTTTTTATTTAGTTTTTTTTTTTTAATTGTTCGCATTATTCCCCCCCCCCTCCGCAGTAGTAATTTTTCTTTCACCTTCAAGAATATCAATCACATATCTAGTAAAAAAAAAGGGGAAAATTTTCACTTTGTGGTATTTTTTAACGCCATAGAAAACCCGAGAAAGAGATGGACACTTTAAACATTGAGCTACATGTGCGCATGCGCGACGAGAGGGAAAGGGAGATAGTGCGCGATCGCCCCCCCCCCTCCCCTCCGGAAGAGCTCTCACGTCTTCGCCGCTTAAAATGTCGCAACGAAGAGAGAGAATTCTCTCTGTCAGGAAATTACGTGATTTTGTCGAATTCCGTTCCTGGTTCACCTCTGACCTTACTCCCAACCCCGTGAACTAAATAAATCCTTTGTTTAATGATATTAACTGCGAAAGTATATGCATAGAAGCAACTAAATACAATACATACTGTCAGAAACTGTCAGTGTTAGCCACAGGAATGGGGCCCCTTGATTTCTGAGAACTTCGACTGAAACAAAAAAAATCAGAAATAATTACCAATATTAAAGTATATCAATATATAAAAGGGAATGGCTGTTAAAGAAATCAGTATTTTAAGAGTTAGAAAAATCCGTAAATTAAAACTGGGGTTACTAGGGTCCAATTCATCCCCTTCAGTCTTTCATTAACTTCGGTTGATTGAGGACGTCCGGTTAGGGAAATACCAGTCGAAAATTCGTTCTCGACAATCAGTCCGGCGGGAACTGAGCAATTTCGCTGGCCTTTTATCTGTCGGGCCGAGGTATTATGTCCTGGGTAGTCCTAGAATGTCCACCATCCCAGGCCTTGTCTTCCCTCTTTGGGTGGGGTAAGTTCATTGCTTACTGCTTGAAGCGCCCTGACCGAGGAATGCCGACGAGGCTGCTAGGCCAAAGTGCTCCTTCTTTAAGGGAGCTGGCTTAACTCTCCCCCTATTTTCCGGCCTTGTGCCCCATATTGCTGCAGTGAGAAGCAATTTAATACTGGGTCCAATTTATCGATTCCAAATATCGTTTACTATTATTGCCGTGAGTTCGATCCCTGTACAGGCAGCTAATTTTCATTTTATCTTCAATCATACCAAATAAATATTCGTATTATATAAGTTTGTTTCGGGGCCAAAGAAAGCAACATATAAAAGTGTTTGTAAAAATTGGATAAGTGTAAAAAACGTCTTTTTAATAAGAATGTTTTGTAAATAGTCATACAAGTTCTTCAAAGTGAATACACTATCAATAAATAAATAGACTTTTTCAAATATCTGCCTTAATAATCGGTCAAGTGTAACTAAATGTTCAACAATGCCTACAGTGCCTACTGATCAACTTACCGTCCGATTTTCAGCACCTTACCCTTTTTATTTCCGGAGATATGTCCATAAAAACACAAAATACGCCAAACCTCAACAAATATTTAGCGCATGTTTTTTATGAAATTATTCGACAGTTTCTTTTGTTATTGAGTTCACAATACTTTCGCACAGTTCCGACATGTGTGGACTGGATTTGACTTTTGTATGATACAATAGGATTAAAATCCAAACTTTTATTTGGTCAATCCATCTGTTCAACCATTCCTTGTTTCTTTTTTATTTATTAGATTTGACTTTTGTATGATACAATAAGATTCCAATCCAAACTTTTATTTGGTCAATCCATCTGTTATACTCTTCCTTGTTTCTTTTTTTATTTATTAGACTGGACTTTTGTATGATACAATACGATTAAAATCCACACTTTTATTTGATCAATCCATCTGTTCAACCATTCCTTGTTTCTTTTTTATTTATTAGACTTGACTTTTGTATGATACAATACGATTCAAATCCACACTTTTTTTTGGTCAATCCATCTGTTCAACCAATCCTTGTTTCTTTTTTATTTATTAGATTTGACTTTTGTATGATAAAATAAGATTCAAATCCACACTTTTATTTGGTCAATCCATCTGTTCAACCATTACTTGTTTCTTTTTTATTTATAAACTTGACTTTTGTATGATACCATAGGATTCAAATCCGAACTTTTATTTGGTCAATCCATCTGTTCAACCATTCCGTGTTTCTTTTTTATTTATAAGATTTGACTTTTGTATGATACAATAGGATTCAAATTAGCACTTTTATTTGGTCAATGTATCTGTTCAACCATTCCGTATTTCTTTTTTATTTATTAGATTTGACTTTTGTATGATCAAATAGGATTGAACTCCGCACTTTTATTTGGTCAATCCATCTGTTCAACAATTCCTTTTTTTTTTTTATTAGATTTGACTTTTGTATGATACAATACGATTCAAATCAGCACTTTTATTTGGTAGATCAATCTGTTCAACCATTCTTTGTTTCTTTTTTATTTATTAGATTTGACTTTTGTATGATACAATAGAATTCAAATCCGCACTTTTATTTGGTCAATCCATCTGTTCAACCATTCCGTGTTTCTTTTTTATTTATTAGATTTGACTTTTGTATGATACAATAGGATTTAAATCAGTACTTTTATTTGGTCAATCCATCTGTTCAACCATTCCGTGTTTCGTTTTTATTTAGAGGATTTGACTATTGTATGATACAATAGAATTCAAATCCGCACTTTTATTTGGTCAATCCATCTGTTCAACCATTCCGTAATTCTTTTTTATTTATTAGATTTGACTTTTGTATGATACAATAGGATTTAAATCAGTACTTTTATTTGGTCAATCCATCTGTTATACTCTTCCTTGTTTCTTTTTTTATTTATTAGACTGGACTTTTGTATGATACAATACGATAAAAATCCACACTTTTATTTGGTCAATCAATCTGTTCAACCATTCCTTGTTTCTTTTTTATTTATTAGATTTGACTTTTGTATCAGACAATAAAGTTCAAATCCGCACTTTTATTTGGTAAAACCATCTGTTCAACCATTCCTTGTTTCTTTTTAATTTTTTAGATTTGATTTTTGTATTATACCATAGGATTCGAATCCGCACTTTTATTTGGTCAATCCATCTGTTCAACCATTCCGTGTTCCTTTTTTATTTACTAGATTTGACTTTTGTATGATACAATACGATTCAAATCCGCACTTTTATATGGTCAATCAATCTGGTCAACCATTCTTTTTTTTTTTATTATTTATTTATTAGATTTGACTTTTGTTTGATACAATAGGATTCAAATTCGCACTTTGATTTGGTCGATCCATCTGTTCAACCATTCCGTGTTTATTTTTTATTAACTAGATTTGACTTTTGTATGATACAATACGATTCAAATCCGCACTTTTATTTGGTCAATCCATCTGTTCAACCATTCCTTGTGTCTTTTTTATTTATTATACTTGACTTTAGTATGATACAATAGGATGTGAATCCGCACTTTTATTTAGTCAATCCATCTGTTCAACCATTCCGTAATTCTTTTTTAGTTATTAGATTTGACTTTTGTATGATACAATAGGATTCAAATCCAAACTTTTATTTGGTCAATCCATCTGTTCAACCATTCCTTGTTTCTTTTTTATTTATTAGATTTGACTTTAGTATGATACAATACGATTCAAATCCACACTTTTTTTGAGTCAATCCATCTGTTCAACCAATCCTTGTTTCTTTTTTATTTATTAGATTTGACTTTAGTATGATAAAATAAGATTCAAATCCACACTTTTATTTGGTCAATCCATCTGTTCAACCATTACTTGTTTCTTTTTTATTTATAAAACTTGACTTTTGTATGATACCATACGATTCAAATCCATACTTTTATTTGGTCAATCCATCTGTTCAACCATTCCGTGTTTCTTTTTTATTTATTAGATTTGACTTTTGTATGATACAATAGGATTCAAATCAGCACTTTTATTTGGTGAATCCATCTGTTCAACCATTCCGTATTTCTTTTTTATTTATTAGATTTTACTTTTGTATGATAAAATAGGATTCAACTCCGCACTTTTATTTGGTCAATCCATCTGTTCAACAATTCCTTATTTTTTTTTATTTATTAGATTTTACTTTTGTATAGTACAATAGGATTCAAGTCCGCACTTTTATTTGGTTGATCAATCTGTTCAACCATTCCGTGTTTCTTTTTTATTTATTAGATTTGACTTTTGTATGATACAATAGGATTCAAATCAGCACTTTTATTTGGTCAATCCATCTGTTCAACCATTCCGTGTTTCTTTTTTTATATATTAAATTCAACTTTTGTATGATACAATACGATTCAAATCCGCACGTTTATTTTGTCAATCAATCTGTTCAACCATTCCGTGTTTCTTTTTTAGTTATTAGATTTGACTTTTGTATGATACAATAGGATTCAAGTTCGCACTTTTATTTAATCAATACATCTGTTCAACCATTCCGTACTTCTTTTTTTATATATTAAATTTCACTTTTGTATGATACAATAGGATTCAAATCCGCACTTTTTTTTTGGTCAATACATCTGTTCAACTATTTCGTGTTTCTTTTTTATTTATTATATTTGACTTTTGTATGATACAATAGGATTACAATCCGTACTTTTATTTAGTCGCTCCATCTGTTCAACCATTCCGTGATTCTTTTTTATTTATTAGATTTGACTTTTGTATCAGACAATAAGGTTCAAATCCGCACTTTTATTTGGTAAAACCATCTGTTCAACCATTCCTTGTTTCTTTTTAATTTTTTAGATTTGATTTTTGTATTATACCATAGGATTCGAATCCGCACTTTTATTTGGTCAATCCATCTGTTCAACCATTCCGTGTTTCTTTTTTATTTATTTATTAGATTTGACTTTTGTTTGATACAATAGGATTATATTCGCACTTTGATTTGGTCGATCCATCTGTTCAACCATTCCGTGTTTATGTTTTATTAACTAGATTTGACTTTTGTATGATACAATACGATTCCAATCCGCACTTTTTTTTGGTCGATCCATCTGTTCAACCATTCCGTAATTCTTTTTTATTTATTAGATTTAGCTTTTGTATGATACAATACGATGCAATTCCGCATTTTTGATTTGGTTGATCAATCTGTTCAACCATTCCGTAATTCTTTTTTATTTATTAGATTTGACTTTTGTATGATACAATACGATTCAAATCTGCACTTTATTTGGTCAATCCCTCTGTTCAACCATTCCGTGTTTCTTTTTTATATATTAAATTCCACTTTTGTATGATACAATACGATTCAAATCCGCCCGTTTATTTGGTCAATCAATGTGTTCAACCATTCCGTGTTTCTTTTTTAATTATTAGATTTGACTTTTGTATGATACAATACGATTACAATCCACACTTTTATATGGTCAATCAATCTGGTCAACCATTCCGGTTTTTTTTTATTTATTTATTAGATTTGACTTTTGTTTAATACAATAGGATTCAAATCCGCACTTTGATTTGGTCGATCCATCTGTTCAACCATTCCGTGTTTATTTTTTATTAACTAGATTTGACTTTTGTATGATACAATACGATTCAAATCCGCACTTTTATTTGGTCAATCCATCTGTTCAACCATTCGTTTTGTCTATTTTATTTATTAGACTTGACTTTAGTATTATACAATAGGATGTGAATCCGCACTTTTATTTAGTCAATCCATCTGTTCAACCATTCCGTGTTTATTTTTTATTGACTAGATTTGACTTTTGTATGATACAATAGGATTAAAATCCAAACTTTTATTTAGTCTATCCATCTGTTCAACCATTCAGTGTTTCTTTTTTATTTATTAGATTTGACTTTTGTATCATACAATAAGATTCAAATCCAAACTTTTATTTGGTCAATCCATCGGTTATACATTTCCTTGTTTCTTTTTTTATTTATTAGACTGGACTTTTGTATGATACAATACGATTAAAATCCACACTTTTATTTGATCAATCCGTCTGTTCAACCATTCCTTGTTTCTTTTTTATTTATTAGACTTGACTTTTGTATGATACAATACGATTAAAATCTACACTTTTTTTTGGTCAATCAATCTGTTCAACCGATCCTTGTTTCTTTTTTATTTATTAGATTTGACTTTTGTATGATAAAATAAGATTCAAATCCACACTTTTATTTGGTCAATCCATCTGTTCTACCATTAGTTGTTTCTATTTTATTTATCAAACTTGACTTTTGTATGATACCATACGATTCAAATCCATACTTTTATTTGGTCAATCCATCTGTTCAACCATTCCGTGTTTCTTTTTTATTTATTAGATTTGACATTTGTATGATACAATAGGATTCAAATCACACTTTTATTTGGTCAATCCATCTGTTCAACCATTCCGTGTTTCTTTTTTATTTATTATATTTGACTTTTGTATGATAAAATAGGATTCAACTCCGCACTTTTATTTTGTCAATCCATCTGTTCAACCATTCCGTGTTTCTTTTTATTTATTAGATTTGACTATTGTATAAGACAATAGGATTCAAATCCGCACGTTTATTTGGTCAATCCATTTGTTCAACCATTCCGTGTTTCTTTTTTATTTATTAGATTTGACTTTTGTATGATACAATAGGATCTAAATCCGCACTTTTATTTGGTCGATCTGTTCGACCATTTCGTGTTTCTTTTTTATTGATTAGATTTGACTTTTGTATGATAAAATAAGATTCAAATCCACACTTTTATTTGGTCAATCCATCTGTTCAACCATTACTTGTTTCTTTTTTATTTATCAAACTTGACTTTTGTATGATACCATACGATTCAAATCCATACTTTTATTTGGTCAATCCATCTGTTCAAACATTCCTTGTTTCTTTTTTATTCATTAGATTTGACTTTTGTATCATACAACACCATTCAAATGCGCACTTTTATTTGGTCAATCCATCTGTTCAAACATTCCTGGTTTCTTTTTATTTATTAGATTTGATTTTGTATTATACCATACGATTC
Organism: Sepiola atlantica; assembly: GCA_963556195.1. NCBI lineage: Eukaryota > Metazoa > Mollusca > Cephalopoda > Sepiida > Sepiolidae > Sepiola > Sepiola atlantica. The sequence goes on from OY744516.1 coordinate 229,130,898, forward strand.
AAATCCGCACTTTTATTTGGTCGATCAATCTGTTCAACCATTCCTTGTTTCTTTTTTATTTATAAGATTTGACTTTTGTTTGATACAATAACTTTCAAATCCAAACTTTTATTTGGTCAATCCATTTGTTCAACCATTCCTTGTTTCTTTTTTATTCATTAGATTTGACTTTTGTATCATACAATACCATTCAAATGCGCACTTTTATTTGGTCAATCAATCTGGTCAACCATTCCGTTTTGTTTATTTATATAAATAAATAAACAAAACGGAATGGTTGACCAGATTTGACTTTTGTTTAATACAATAGGATTCGAATCCCCACTTTTATTTGGTCAATCCATCTGTTCAACCATTTTTTGTTTCTTTTTTATTTACTAGATTTGACTTTTGTGTGATACAATACGATTCAAATCCGCACTTTTATATGGTAATCAATCTGGTCAACCATTCCGTGTTTCTTTTTTATTAACTAGATTTGACTTTTGTATGATACAATAGAATTACAATCCGTACTTTGATTTGGTCAATCCATCTGTTCAACCATTCCGTGTTTCTTTTTTATTTATTAGATTTGACTTTTGTATGATACCATAGGAATCAAATCCGCACTTTTATTTGGTCAATCCATCTGTTCAACCATTCCGTGTTTCTTTTTTATTTATTAGATTTGACTTTTGTATTATACAATACGGTTCAAATCCGCACTTTTATTTGGTCAATCCATCTGTTCCACCATTCCGTTTTTTTTATTTATTTACTAGATTTGACTTTTGTATGATACAGTAAGATTCAAATCCGCACTTTTATTTTGTCAATCCATCTGTTCAACCATTCCGTGTTTCTTTTTTATTTATTAGATTTGACTTTTGTATGATACAATAGGATTCAAATCAGCACTTTGATTTGGTCGATCCATCTGTTCAACAATTCCGTAATTCTTTTTTTATTTATTAGATTTGACTTTGGTAGAATACAATACGAATCAAATCCGCACTTTTATTTGGTCGATCCATCTGTTCAACCATTCCGTAATTCTTTTTTATTTATTAGATTTGACTTTTGTATGATACAATACGATTCAAATTCGAACTTTTATTTGGTCAATCCATCTGTTCAACCATTCCGTGTTTCTTTTTTATTTATTAGATTTGACATTTGTATGATACCATCGGAATCAAATCCGCACTTTTATTTGGTCAATCCATCTGTTCAACCATTCCTTGTTTCTTTTTTATTTATTAGATTTGACTTTTGTATTATACAATACGGTTCAAATCCGCACTTTTATTTGGTCAATCCATCTGTTCAACCATTCCGTATTTCTTTTTTATTTCTTAGATTTCACTTTTGTATGATACAATATGGTTCCAATCAGCACTTTTATTTGGTCAATCCATCTGTTCAACCATTCCGTGTTTCTTTTTTATTTATTAGATTTAACTATTGTATGATACAATAGGATACAAATCCGCACTTTTATTTGGTCGATCCATCTGTTCAACAATTCCGTAATACTTTTTTTATTTATTAGATTTGACTTTTGTATGATACAATACGATTCAAATCCGCACTTTTATTTGGTCGATCCATCTGTTCAACTATTTTGTAATACTATTTTATTCATTAGATTTGACTTTTGTATGATACAATACGATTCAAATCCGCACTTTTATTTGGTCGATCAATATGTTCAACCATTCCGTGTTTCTTTTTTATTTATTAGATTTGACTTTTGTATGATACAATACGATTCAAATCCGCACTTTTATTTGGTCAATCCATCTGTTCAACCATTCCGTGTTTCTTGTTTATTTATTAGATTTGACATTTGTATGATACCATCGGAATCAAATCCGCACTTTTATTTGGTCAATCCATCTGTTCAACCATTCCGTGTTTCTATTTTATTTATTAGATTTAACTTTTGTATGATACAATAGGATTCCAATCAGCACTTTTATTTGGTCAATCCATCTGTTCAACCATTCCGTGTTTCTATTTTATTTATTAGATTTGACTTTTGTATCAGACAATAGGGTTACAATTTGCACTTTTATTTGGTAAAACCATCTGTTAAACCATTCCTTGTTTCTTTTTTATTTATTAGATTTGATTTTTGTATTATACCATAGGATTGCAATCCGCACTTTTATTTGGTCAATCCCTCTGTTCAACCATTCCTTGTTTCTCTTTCATTAATTATATTTGACTTTTGTATTATACAATAGGATTAACATCCGCACTTTTATTTGGTCAATCCCTCTGTCCAACCATTCCTTGTTTCTTTTTTATTTATTAGATTTGACTTTTGTTTGATACAATAGGATTAGAATCCGCACTTTTATTTGGTCAATCCATCTGTTTAACCGGTCCGTGTTTCTTTTTAATTTATTTGATTTAGCTTTTGTATGATAAAATAAGATTCAAATCCACACTTTTATTAAGTCAATCTATCTGTTAAACATTCCTTGTTTCTTTTTTATTTATTAGATTTGACTTTTGTATCATACAATACCATTAAAATCCGCACTTTTATTTGGTCAATTTATCTGTATAACCATTCCTTGTTTCTTTTTTATTCATAATATTTGACTTTTGTATGATACAATACGATTCAAATCCGCACTTTTATTTGGTCAATCAATCTGGTCAACCATTCCGTTTTTTTTATTTATTTATTAGATTTGACTTTTGTTTAATACATAAGGATTCAAATCTGCACTTTTATTTGGTCGATCAATCTGTTCAACCATTCCGTATTTCTTTTTTATTTACTAGATTTGACTTTTGTATGATACAATACGATTAAAATCCGCACTTTTATTTGGTCAATTTATCTGTATAACCATTCCGTGTTTCTTTTTTATTCATAATATTTGACTTTTGTTAAGTTAACAATAACATTCAAATAGGCACTTTTATTTGGTCGATCCATCTGTTCAACCATTCCTTGTTTCTTTTTTATATATTAGAGTTGACTTTTGTATTATACAATACGGTTCAAATCCGCACTTTTATTTGGTCAATCCATCTGGTCGACCATTCCGTTTTTTTTATTTATTTACTAGATTTGACTTTTGTATGATACAATACGATTACAATCCGCACTTTTATTAGGTCAATCAATCTGTTCAACACTTCCTTGTTTCTTTTTTATTTATTAGACTTGACTATTGTGTCATACTATAGGAATCAAATCCGCACTTTTATTTGGTCAATCCATCTAGTCAATCATTCCGTTTTTCTTTTTTATTTATTTGATTTTACTTTTGTATGATACAATAAGATAAAAATCCGCACTTTTATTTGTCAATCTATCTGTCTAACTATTCCTTGTTTCTTTTTTATTTATTAGATTTGACTTTTGTATTATACAATACGATTCAAATGCGCACTATTATTTGGTCGACCTGACTGGTCAACCATTCCGTTTTTTTTTATATATTAGATTTAACTTTTGTATGATACAATACGACTCAAATCCGAACTTTTATTTGGTCGATCCATCTGTTCAACTATTCCTTGTTTCTTTTTTATTAATTAGACATGACTTTTGTATGATACAATAGGATTCGAATCCGCACTTTTATCTGGTCAATCCATCTGTTCAACCATTCCGTGTTTCTTTTTTATTTATTAGATTTGACTTTTGTATAATACAATAAGATCCAAATCCGCACTTTTATTTGGTCAATCTATCTGTTCAACCAATTCTTGTTTCCTTTTTATTTATTAGATTTGACTTTTCTATTATACAATAGGATTACAATCCGCAATTTTATTTAGTAAATCCGTCTGTCCAACCATTCTTTGTTTTTTTTTATTTATTAGATTTGACTTTTGTTTTATACAATACGACTCAAACCCGCCCTTTTATTTGGTCAATCCATCTGGTCCAGCATTCCGTGTTTCTTTTTTATTTATTAGATTTGACTTTTGTATGATACAATACGATTCAAATCCGGACTGTTATTTGGTAAATCCCTCTGTCCAAGCATTCCTTGTTTCTTTTTTATATATTAGATTTGACTTTTGTATGATACAATACTATTAAAATCCGCACTTTTATTTGGTCGATCAATCTGTTCAACCATTCCGTGTTTATTTTTATTTAGTAGATTTGACTTTTTTATGATACAATACGATTACAATCCGCACTTTTATTTGGTCAATCCATCTGTTCAACCATTCCTTGTTTCTTTTTTATTTATTAGATTTGACTTTTGTTTGATACAATACGATTCAAATCCGCACTTTTATTTGGTCGATCCATCTGTCAAACTATTCTTTGTTTCTTTTTTATTTATTAGATTTGATTTTGTATTATACAATACGATTAAAATCCGCCGTTTTATTTGGTCAATCCCTTTGTTCAACCATTCCGTGTTTCTTTTTTATTTATTAGATTTAGCTTTTGTATGATACAATACGATTCAAATCCGCACTTTTATTTGGTCAATCAATCTGTCCAACCATTCCTTGTTTCTTTTTTATTAATTAAATTTTACTTTTGTTCGAAACAATAGGATTTGAATCCGAACTTTTATTTGGTAAATCAATCTGTTCAACCATTCAGTGTTTCTTTTTTATTTATAAGATTTGACTTTTGTATGATACAATACGATTCAAATGCGTACTTTTATTTGGTCAATCACTCTGGTCAACCATTCCGTGTTTCTTTTTTATCTATTAGATTTGACTTTTGTATGATACAATACGATTCAAATCAACACTTTTACTTGGTCGATCCATCTGTTCAATCATTCCGTGTTTCTTTTTTATTTACTAAAGTGGCCTTTGGCATGATACAATACGATTCAACTCCGCACTTTTATTTGGTCAATCCATCTATTCAACCATTCCTTGTTTCTTTTTTATTTATTGTATTTGACTACTGTATATACAATACGCTTCAAATTCGCACATTTATTTGGTCAATCCATCTGTTCAACAATTCCTTGTTTCTTTTTTTTTCATTTGATTTCACTTTTGTATGATACAATAGGATTCAAATCCGCACATTTATTTGGTCTATCCATTTGTGCAACAATTCAGTGTTTCTTTTTTATTTATTAGATTTGACTTTTGTATGATACAATAGGATTCAAATCCGTACTTTTATTTGGTCAATCCATCTATTCAACCATTCCGTGTTTCTTTTTTAGTTATTAGATTGAACTTTTGTATGATACAATACGATTCAAATACGCACTTTTATTTTGTCAATCCATCTTTTCAACCATTCATTATTTTTTTTTTATTTATTAGATGGGACTTTTGTATGATACAATACGATTAAAATGGGCACTTTTATTTTGTCAATGTATCTGGTCAACCATTCCGTGTTTCTTTTCTATTTATAAGATTTGACTTTTGTTTGATACAATACGATTAAAATCCGCACTTTTATTTGGACGTTGGTTCTGTTCAACCATTTAGTGTTTCTTTTTTTATTTATTAGATTCGACTTTTGTATGATACAATACGATTCTAATATGCACTTTTATTTGGTCAATCCATCTGGTCAACCATTCCGTTTTTCGTTTTTATTTATTAGAGTTGACTTTTCTATGATACAATACGATTCAAATCCGCACTTATATTTTGTCAATCAATCCGCACTTTTTTTTGGTCCATCTATCTGGTCAACCATTCCGTGATTCTTTTTTTTATTTATTAGATTACACTTTTGTATGATACAATAGGATTCAAATCCGCACTTTTATTTGGTCGATCCATCTGTTCAACCATTCCGTGTTTCTTTTTTATTTATTAGATTTGACTTTTGTATGATACCATACGATTTCAATGCGCACTTTCATTTGGTCAATCCATCTTGTCAACCATTTATTGTTTCTTTTTTATTTATTAGATTTGACTTTTGTTTGATACAATACGATTTAAATCCGCACTTTTATTTGGTCAATCCATCTGTTCAACCATTCATTGTTTTTTTTTTTTTATTAGATTTGACTTTTGTATGATACAATAGGATTCGAATCCGCACTTTTATTTGGTCAATCCATCTATTCAACCATTCCTTGTTTTTTTTTTGTTTATTATATTTGACTATTGTATTATACAATACGCTTCAAATCCGCACATTTGTTAGGTAAATCCATCTGTTCAACCATTCCTTGTTTCTTTTTTATCTATTAGACTTGACTTTTGTATGATAAAATAGGATTCAAATCCGCACTTTTATTTGGTCTATCCATCTGGTCAACCATTCCGTGTTGTTTTTTTATTTATTAGATTTTACTTTTGTATGATACAATAGGATTCAAATCCGTACTTTTATTTGGTCAATCCATCTGTTCAACCATTTCGTGTTTCTTTTTTAGTTATTAGATTGAACTTTTGTATGATACAATACGATTAAAATCCGCACAATTATTTGGTCAATCTATTAGGTCAACCATTCCGTGTTTCTTTTTTATTTATAAGATTTGACTTTTGTTTGATACAATACGATTAAAATCCGCACTTTTATTTGGTCGATCCATCTGTTAAACCATTCAGTGTTCCTTTTTTTATTTATTAGATTCGACTTTTGTATGATACAATACGATTTTAATCCGCACTTTTATTTTGTCAATCCATCTGTTCCACCATTCCGTGTTTCTTTTTTATTTATTAGACTTGACTTTCGTATGATACAATATAGTTACAATCCGCACTTTTATCTTGTCAATCCATCTGTTCCACCATTCCGTGTTTCTTTTTTATTTACTTCATTTGACTTATGTATGATACAATGGGATTCGAAACCGCACTTTTATTTAGTCAATCCATCTGTTAAACCATTCCGTGTTTCTTTTTTAGTTATTAGATTTGACTTTTGTTTGATACAATAGGATTAAAATCCGCACTTTTATTTGGTCAATCAATCTGTTCAACCATTCTTTGTTTCTTTTTTTATTTATTAGATTTGACTTTTGTATGATACAATAGGATTCAAATCCGCACTTTTATTTGGTCAATCCATCTTTTCAACCATTCCTTGTTTCTTTTTTTTTATTATATTTGACTATTGTATTATACAATACGCTTCAAATCCGCACATTTATTTGGTCAATCCCTCTGTTCAACCATTTCTTGTTGTTTTTTATTCATTAGATTTGACTTTTGTATGATACAATAGGATTCAAATGCGCACTTTTATTTGGTCAATCCATCTGTTCAACTATTCCGTGTTGTTTTTTTATTAATTAGATTTTACTTTTGTATTATACAATAGGATTCAAATCTGCACTTTTATTTGGTCAATTCTTCTGTTCAATCATTCCGTGTTTTTTTTTATTGTTTAGATTTGACTTTTGTATGATACAATAGGGTTCAAATCCGGACTTTTATTTGGTCAATATATCTGTTAACCATTCATTGTTTCTTTTTTATTTATTATATTGGACTTTTGTATGATACAATACGATTAAAATCCGCACTTTTATTTGGTCGATCCATCTGTTTAACCATTCCGTGTTTCTTTTTTAGTTATTAGATTTGACTTTTGTTTGATACAATAGGATTCAAATCCGCACTTTTATTTGGTCAATCAATCTGTTCAACCATTCATTGTTTCTTTTTTTATTTATTAGATTTGACTTTTGTATGATACAATAGGATTCAAATCCGCACTTTTATTTTGTCAATCCATCTTTTCAACCATTCCTTGTTTCTTTTTTATTATTATATTTGACTATTGTATTATACAATACGCTTCAAATCCGCACATTTATTTGGTCAATCCCTCTGTTCAACCATTTCGTGTTGTTTTTTATTCATTAGATTTGACTTTTGTATGATACAATAGGATTCAAATGCGCACTTTTATTTGGCCAATCCATCTGTTCAACTATTCCGTGTTGTTTTTTTATTCATTAGATTTTACTTTTGTATTATACAATAGGATTCAAATCTGCACTTTTATTTGGTCAATCCTTCTGTTCAATCATTCCGTGTTTTTTTTTATTGTTTAGATTTGACTTTTGTATGATACAATAGGGTTCAAATCCGGACTTTTATTTGGTCAATATTTCTGTTAACCACTCCGTGTTTCTTTTTTATTTATTAGATTTAACTTTTGTATAATACAATAAGATTTAAAATCCGCACTTTTATTTGGTCGATCCATCTATTCAACCATTTCTTTGTTTCTTTTTTATTTATTGTATTTGACTATTGTATATACAATACGCTTCAAATCCGCACATTTGTTTGGTCAATCCATCTGTTCAACCATTCCTTGTTTCTTTTTTATCTATTAGACTTGACTTTTGTATGATACAATAGGATTGAAATCCGCACATTTATTTGGTCTATCCATCTGTTTAACCATTCCGTGTTGTTTTTTTATTCATTAGATTTTACTTTTGTATGATACAATACGATTCAAATGCGCACTATTATTTGGTCGATTCATCTGGTCAAGCATTGTTCCTTTTTTATTTATTAGATTTGACTTTGGTATGATACAATACGATTCTAATCCGTAGTTTTATTTGGTCAATCCATCTGTTAAACAATTTCTTGTTTCTTTTTTTATTTATTAAATTTGACTTTTGTATGATACTATACGATTAAAATCCGCACTTTTATTTGGTCGACTCCTCTGTAGTTCCATTCCGTGTTTCTTTTTTATTTATTAGATTTGACTTTTGTCTGATACAATACGATTCAAAGTCGCACTTTTATTTGGTCGATCAATCTGTTTAACCATTCCGTGTTTCTTTTTTATTTAGTAGATTTGACTTTTGTATGATACAAAACGATTCAAATCCGCCCTTTTTTTAGTTAATCCATCTGGTCAACAATTTCGTGATTCTTTTTTATTTATTAGATTTGACTTTTGTATGATACAATAGGATTCAAATCCGCACTTTTATTTGGTCAATCCATCTGTTCAAATATTCCTTGTTTCTTTTTTATTTATTAGATTTGACTTTTGTATGATACAATAGGATTCAAATCCGCACTTTTATTTGGTCAATCCATCTGTCCAACTATTCGTTGTTTCTTTTTTATTTACTTCATTTGACTTTTGTATGATACAATAGGATTCAAATCCGCACTTTTATTTGATCAATCAATCTGTTCAACCATTCAGTGTTTCTTTTTTATTTATTAGATTTGACTTTTGTATGATACAATACGATTCAAATCCACACTTTTATTTGGTCAATCCATCTGTCCAACCATTCGTTGTTTCTTTTTTATTTACTTCATTTGACTTTTGTATGATACAATAGGATTCAAATCCGCACTTTTATTTGATCAATCAATCTGTTCAACCATTCATTGTTGCTTTTTTATTTATTGGATTTGACTTTTGTATGATACAATACAATTCAAATGCGCACTATTATTTAGTATATCTATCTGGTCAACCATTGTTTCTTTTTTATTTATTAGATTCGACTTTTGTATGATACAATAGGATTAGAATCCGCACTTTTATTTGGTCAATCATTCTGTTCAACCATTCCGTGTTTTTTTTTATTTATTAGAGTTGACTTTTGTATGATACAATACGATTCTTAACCGCACTTATATTTTGTCAATCAATCTGTCTAACCATTCCGTGTTTCTTTTCTTATTTATTAGATTACACTTTTGTTTGATACAATACGATTCAAATTCGCACTTTTATTTTGTCAATCTATCGGTTAAACTATTCCGTGTTTCTTTTTTATTTATTAGATTTGATTTTTGTATGATACAATACGATTAAAATCCGCACTTTTATTTGGTAAATCAATCTGTTTAACCATTCCGTGTTTCTTTTTTATTTATTACATGTTACTTTTGTATGATACAATACAATTCCAATGCGCACTTTTATTTGGTCGATCCATCTGGTCAACCATTCCTTTTCACTTGTTTATTTATTAGATTTGACTTTTGTATGATACAATAGGATTCAACTCCGCACTCTTATTTGGTCAATCCATCTGTTCAACAATTCCTTCTTTTTTTTTATTTATTAGATTTGACTTTTGTATGATACCATAGGATTCAAATCAGCACTTTTATTTGGTCGATCAATCTGTTCAACTATTCCTTGTTTCTTTTTTATTTATTAGATTTGACTATTGTATGATACAATAGGATTCAAATCTGCACTTTTATTTGGTCAATCCATCTGTTCAACCATTCCGTGTTTCTTTTTTATTTATTAGATTTGACTTTTGTATGATACAATAGGATTTAAATCCGCACTTTTATTTGGTCAATCTATCTTTTTAACCATTCCGTGTTTCGTTTTAATTTATTAGATTTGACTATTGTATGATACAATAGGATTCAAATCCGCACGTTTATTTGGTCAATCCATATGTTCAACCATTCCGTGTTTCTTTTTTATTTATTAGATTTGACTTTTGTATGATACAATAGGATTTGAATCCGCACCTTTATTTGGTCAATCCATCTATTCAACCATTCTTTGTTTCTTTTTTATTGATTATATTTGACTATTGTATTATACAATACGCTTCAAATACGCACTTTTATTTGGTCAATCCATCTGTTCAACCATTCCGTGTTTCCTTTTTATTTATTAGATTTGACTTTTGTTTGATACAATACGATTAAAATCCGCACTTTTATTTGGTCGATCCATCTGTTCAACCATTCCGTGATTCTTTTTGATTTATTAGATGTATCTTTTGTATGATACAATAGGATTCAAATCCGCACTTTTATTTGGTCGATCCATCTGTTCTACCATTCCTTGTTTCTTTTTTATTTATTAGATTTGACTTTTGTGTGATACAATACAATTCAAATGCGCACTATTATTTGGTATATCCATCTGATCTACTATTGTTTTATTTTTATTTATTAGATTCGACTTTTGTATGATACCATAGGATTCGAATCCGCACTTTTATTTTGTCAATCTATCTGTCCAACCATTCCGTGTGTCTTTTTTATTTATTAGATTTGACTTTTGTATGATACAATGGGATTCAAATCCGCACTTTTATTTGGTGAATCCATTTGTTCAACCAGTTCTTGTTTCTTTTTTATTTATTAGATTTAACTTTTGTATGATACAATACGATTAAAATCCGCACTTTTATTTGGTCGATCCATCTGTTCAACCATTCCTTGGTTTTTATTTTATTTATTAGATTTGACTTTTGTATGATACAATACGATTCAAATGCGCACTATTATTTGGTCAATCCATCTGGTTAAGCATTGTTACTTTTTTATTTATTAGATTTGACTTTGGTATGATACAATACGATTCTAATCCGTACTTTTATTTGGTCAATCCATCTGTTAAACAATTTCTTGTTTCTTTTTTTATTTAATAAATTTTACGTTTGTATGATACTATACGATTAAAATCCGCACTTTTATTTGGTCGATTTATCTGTTGTACCATTCTGTGTTTCTTTTTTATTTATTAGATTTGACTTTTGTCTGATACAATACGATTCAAAGTCGCACTTTTATTTGGTCGATCAATCTGTTCAACCATTTAGTGTTTCTTTTTTTATTTATTAGATTTGACTTTTGTATTATACAATACGATTCAAATCCGCCCTATTTTGGGTTAATCCATCTGGTCAACCATTCCTTGTTTCTTTTTTATCTATTAGACTTGACTTTTGTATAATACAATAGGATTCAAATCCGCACTTTTATTTGGTCAATCCATCCGTTCAACCATCCCGTATTGTTTTTTTTATTTATTAGATTTGACTTTTGTATGATACAATAGGATTCAAATCTGCACTTTTATTTGGTCAATCCATCTGTTCAACTATTCCGTGTTTCTTTTTTATTTATTAGATTTGACTTCTGTTTGATACAATACGATGAAAATCTGCACTTTTATTTGGTCAATCCATCTGTGTAACCATTCCTTGTTTCCTTTTTATTTATTAGATTTGACTTTTGTATCATACAATAGGATTTAAATCCGCATTTTTATTTGGTAAATCAATCTGTTTAACCATTCCGTGTTTCTTTTTTATTTATTACATGTTACTTTTTGTATAATACAATACAATTCCAATGCGCACTTTTATTTGGTCAATCCATCTGGTCAACCATACCGTGTTTCTGTTTTATTTATTACATTTGACTTCTGTATGATACAATAGGATTCAAATCCGCCTTTTTTATTTGGTCAATCTATCTGTTCAACAATTCCTTATTCTTTTTTTATTTCTTAGATTTGACTTTTGAAATATACAATAGGATTTAAATCCGCACTTTTATTGAGTAAATCCATCTGTTCAACCATTCCGTGTTTCTTCTTTATTTATTAGATTTGACTTTTGTATGATACAATACGATTCAAATCCCTACTTGGATGTGGTCTTCTATCTGTTCAACCATTCCGTGTTTTTTTTTTATTCATTAGATTTGACTTTTGTATGATACAATACGATTCAAATGCGCACTTTTATTTGGTCGATCACTCTGGTCAACCATTCCGTGATTCTTTTTTATTTATTAGATTTAACTTTTGTATGATAGAAAAGGATTCAAATCCGCACTTTTATTTGGTCGATCCATCTGTTCAACAATTTTTTTAATTTATTAGATTTGACTTTTGTATGATACAATGGGATTCAAATCCGCACTTTTATTTGGTCAATCCATCTGTTATACAATTAAGTGTTTCTTTTTTATTTATTAGATTTGACTTTGGTATGATACAATACTATTCAAATCCGCACTTTTATTTGGTCAATCCATCTGGTAAACCATTCCGTGTTTCTTTTTTATTTATTAGATTTGACTTTTGTTTGATACAATACGATTCAAATCCGCACTTTTATTTGGTCGATCCATCTGTTCAACCATTCCGTGTTTCTTTTTTATTTATTAGATTTGACTTTTGTATGATACAATAGGATTCAAATCCCCACTTAAATGTGGTCGTTCTATCTGTTCAACCATTCCGTGTTGTTTTTTATTTATTAGATTTGACTTTTGTATTATACAATACGCTTCAAATACGCACTTTTATTTGGTCAATCCATCTGTTCAACTATTTCGTGTTCTTTTTTATTTATTAGATTTGACTTTTGTATGATACAATACAATTTAAATCCGCACTTTTATTTTGTCGATCCATCTGTACAACTATCTCGTGTTTCTTTTTTATTTATTAGATATGCTTTGGTATGATACAATAGGATTTAAATCCGCACTTTTATTTGGTCAATCTATCTGTTCAAACATTCCTGGTTTCTTTTTTGTTCATTATATTTGACTTTTGTATGATACAATACGCTTCAAATCCGTACATTTATTTGGTCAATCCATCTATTCAACCATTCCTTGTGTCTTTTTTATTCATTAGTTTTGACTTTTGTATGATACAATACGCTTAAAATCCGCACTTTTATTTGGTCAATCCATCTGTTCAACCATTTCGTGGTTCTTTTTTATTTATTAGATTTGACTTTTGTATGATACAATACGATTCAAATCCGCACTTTTCTTTGGTCAATCCATCTGTTCAACCATTCCGTGTTTCTTTTTTATTTATTAGATTTGACTTTTGTATGATACAATAGGATTACAATCCGCACTTTGATTTGGGCAATCTATCTGTCAAACCATTACGTGTTTCTTTTTTATTTACTTCATTTGACTTTTGTATGATACAATAGGATTGAAATCCGCACTTTTATTTGGTCTATTAATCTGTTCAACTATTCCGTGTTTCTTTTTTATTCATTAGATTTTACGTTTGTATGATACAATACGATTCAAATCCCCACTTTGATGTGGTCGATCCATCTTTTCAACCATTCTGTGTTTCTTTTTTATTTAATAGATTTTACTTTTGTATGATACAATACGATTCAAATACCCACTTTGATGTGGTCGATCTATCTGTTTAACCATTCCGTGTTGTTCTATTATTCATTAGATTTGACGTTTGTATGATACAATAGGATTCAAATCCGCACTTTTTTTTGGTCAATCTATCTGTTCAACCATACTTGTTTCTTTTTTTTTATTAAAACAGTCTGTATGCATTTTATCTGGCATGAAAACTTTCTCTAACTTTTCTGAAAAAAAAAAATATTAATATGTTTATTGGGGAGTTCAAACTTTGTCTCATACGTCAGAGTACCTTCTTTCATTCACCAATGATCCTGTCCTAGTGTTACACGGGTTGAGCCGGCTTTCTTCAATGTAGGAAGTTTCTAGGGATTGTCAAATTCACAAGTGTTTCCTAATCGTATGTGTATCGCGCTAAGATTAGATAATTTTAACGACGTTAGTTTTTTTCCTTTTTTTTATTTGCAAAGAGGTGTGGCCGTCCTTTTACATATAGCGCCTGGTTTTATTTATCTTCCTCCAAGAAGGTAAGATGTGACACAAGGTCGGGAAAGTGGGATTTGAAAAGCTAGCGCCAGAGAAGGTGAGCATTCTGGCCATTAAAAGTTGCCGGTATTCCCCGGTAAAGGCGCCTCAGGCAGTAAGCAATAAACTTACTCCTCCCCAAGAGGGGAGGCAAAGCCTGGGAGCGTGGGCTTCCTAGAACTGCACAGGACAGACCCATAGACCGGCGTAAATCAAGCCCCGAAGGCCAAGACAACACCGGTCTATAGGGTGTAGTATTCATCGGAACAGCGCCTTGTATTCCCAAATGGTCACCCATTTAGTACTGACCAGGCTCCACGTTGCTTAACTTCGGTGATCTAACGAGAACCGGTGTGTCATCGTGATTATTCCATGGTGTCTTCTTACCTAAATACTAGCTTCCAATTTCTCATTCGACACTTCTGCAATATTTCACTGATTTTATGTCTCCCTTCTCAGATCGCTGTTAGAGTATCGTGATAGGCCTCTGCTCTATATCTAATATATGATACTGAGAGGGTTAGACGACTTGCTACTCGAATGGTACTGGAACTAAAAAGTATGTCCTACGAAAGCCGACTCGATAGGCTTAAACCTTTTCGCTCTTAAGCACTGACTGTTAGGGGGTCACTTCATTTAGGCCTCTTAATCGCCATTATGATCTCCTCATGGACCTACCATTCACTCCTGCACCTGAAAGAGGTCTGCACGGGCATTACCAGAAACTGTTTCAGCGCCGATTTCAATTGAACAGAAGGGTCGCTTTCTCGAGAAAGATCTTTGGATCTTAGATATGTAGTAAATGCGCCAAACAACAAAGCAATTCAAAGCGAAATTTTACAGGTGTTACCCCACTGTATCCTCTTGGTATAAATTTATGCCTCATTTTCCCTACATTGTAACTGGAGCATGCTTGTTTTATTTTGCCACCGATTGCCATGGAAAATAACACTCTACCTGAGAGTTCAACATTCAAACTCCTCGGCCTAACATTCATGAATTGGAACAAATACATTGAAGACATTGCCAAGGCTGCTGCAAAGAAGGTCGGCTCTTTCTACCGTGCTAGTAAACTCCTCACACCTGACATTATCCTGTATCTCTACAAAGCCACCATTCACTCATGCCTGGAGTATTGTTGCCACATCTAGGCTGGTGCATCATCTACTAGTCTCCCCTTAGACAAGGTCCAAAAAAGAGTCGCCAACTTAATAAGTCATCAGTTGTTGATTTGTTTTTCTTTCTTGCTTTCTATTTAATATATTTTTTACTTTCTATTATATAGAACTAGTTGCTAACGAGAGGGGGAGGGGTGTAGTCTGCATGAGGATGTAGAGAGAAAGAAAGATGTCACACACTTTTTTTTAATAACTTTTCTATTTTGTTAACCATGACTCCCCGGACAAGACCGGGTATCCTTTCTAGTTGATATATATTAAATTTTAAAAAAACGGTGTGTATGGACATTGAACTACTGTCTTCTTTTTGTTGGTATTGTTGACTCTTTAACTTCTAGTAGGGTTGGTGTGGTTGTTGGGAGGGGCATCGGTTTGGTGGGTGGTCCACCGGCCTTTTTTGCTTGCTTCGATCATGCACCGAAATATCCGGCTGATTTTCTGTGCACTCTGAAGATACTGTCTGACCATTTCGCTCTGCTCTGTTTTCTCAGGCGTTTTTCCTCCCTTCTCAACGGTTCCCTGGAGGACAGACTGGCTAAGGCCATTAGGATTTGTGCCCTGTAGACATTTCCGCTTCAGTTTCCGCTCCTTGAGCATTATTGAGGGGGGGACATGTTTCAAAATGATAAATGCTTTAAAATAATGAACCGACTTTATTGAAGTTATTAAATAGCCTAGGAAAGAGCGAACTTTGTTATTATGCAAATGATTAGCAGTCGTTAACTTTATTATCTGTTAGTAACTGACTGATTTAACAACCCATAATTTAAATGCGAAGAACTTTTTATCGACTGCTTTAAATTAAAGCGCATTAATATTTGTACTCATTAGTTCTAACACAGAGATTAGTCACTGATAATCACCAGTGGTATTCCCTGCAGTCCAGGTGACAAGTTATTTATCTACCTCCCACAGCGGTAAGATGTGACACAAGGTCGGAAAGTGGGATTTGAAAAGCCAGCGGCCGAGAATTTGAGCACTCTGGCCTACAAAAGATGCCTGGGCGATTAGCAATAAACTAACCCCTCCTCAAAGGGTAAGAAAGCAAATCCTGGAAGGGTGGACCTCCTAGAACTGCACAGGACAGACCCATAGACCGGCGTAAATCAAGCTCCGAAGGCCAAGACGATACCGGTCTATAGGGTGTAGTATCCATCGGAACAGATACCACACTTTGATCTTGGTCAAAAGGCTGAGGTGACAAGTTCAGTACTCTCAACCTCTTTCGATAATCTTTGCAAATGAATGTACGTTATCGCAACAGCCACTTACCATTGATTACTCGTTGCCAATAACTATTTTGAAATTTGGGTGTCAAAAAGCTTCTTCAAAGTCCCAGTACTCTTCGCACTCTTCCAGTAGAGGTCTGGTTAATGCTCTACCTCATCGGTCCTTCCATCCTCCTTGACCCTGCACGACCATTTTGTGTGGTATCAGCTGATGCCTTTATTTGGGAGCGCACAGCTTATAAGATTCATTGCAGTTTCAGTTCCCTTGGTTTCATTTGATGTTCTTTCCATCGTTTTGTTTTACTTCTGCTGCAGTTTCCATGTGTCTGTTTAGTGTTTGTAATTTATGTGGGTTGGTTTCTGCATTCAATGATTTTTTTTAAATATTTCAGCTGTTTCCATTATTTCCATCCGTTGTATAGTCTCAGTTTTCCCCTTAATTCCAATTTCTCCTAGTCTTTTTTTTTTTCATGTTTTTTCGGGACTGTTCCTAGTGCTCCTACAATTATTGGTATAATACTGACTTTCTTCAAGTTCCATGTTCCTTTCAATTATCTGGCAAACTCCATATATTTGCTTCGTTTTTTCCGTCACTTTGACGTCTGCTGAGACGGCGAAATCTACATGTGTCAACCGGTCTTGTTTATTAAAGCTTATGTTTCTTGGTTTCCCTATTTCAACATAATCGTTGTTGATTGTGTTTGTGTACGTTCATGTTTCTTATTTCTTACGTACGTACATTTGATTAATTGATGATTTCGATGTTTATTTTAAAACTAGCTGGTTTCGCTTGCTCGCTGTCGTTTCGCAGTTTAATTCCTATTCACTACTTGAAGTCATTGTAACGAGAAAAAGAAGACGAAATGAAATTAATTAAAAATATAAATCACCAAATTAATCACATAAATAAAAATTTGAAAGTTTTTCCTTCGCCGGAAAGCTAGCGAGATGTTATCGTTATATCTTTCCCTTTCCAACCATGGAAACATTTTGTAACATTTTCGCGCAGTAGATTGAATTTATAACCCTAATTTCGTTTTTAAAATGCATTGTTTACAATCAGCGAAATTGAAACATTGTTTAGGCATTTCGAAGCTGGATTTAAACATTTTACTTTTAAAAGGTAAATAAGGTATTCATTTATTTGCTAAATCAAAATACTCTCACACTCTCTTTCGCTCTCTCTCCTTTTCTTTCTCTCTCTCTCTCTCTCTCTCACTCACTTTCTCTTTCTTTCTTTCTCTCCCCCTCTCTCTCCTTTTCTCTCTCCCTTTCTCTTTCTCTCTCTCTTTCTTTCGCTCTTTCTCGCTCTCCCTTTCTCTCTTTTTCTTGCTCCCTTTCTCTCTCTCCTTTTCCCTTTTCTCTCTCCCTTTGCCTCTCTCTTTCTCTCCTTTTCTTTCTCTCTCTCTCTCTCTCACTTTCTCTTTCTTTCTTTCTTTTTCTCCCTCTCTCTCCTTTTCTCTCTCCCTTTCTCTTTCTCTCTCTTTCTCTCTCTCCCTTTCTCTCTTTTTCTCGCTCCCTTTCTCTCTCTCCTTTTCCCTTTTCTCTCTCTCTCTCTCTCTCTCTCTCTCTCTCTCTCTCTCTCTCTCTCTCTCTCTCTCTCTATGTATGCCTCTAATCCTAACCCTCGAACATACATGACTTTAAAGGGTGATTGCGCTCATTTTTTTTATTTCAACGAAGGAGGGTAATATTGTTCGTTATTGTTGATTGACATTGAATCCCGCATTTTACAGCGTTTCTTCCAGTATCCTCTACCTACTCCCTCCCTTCGATTTTATTTGAATTCTTTTCACCTTCTTATTCGTTCGCTCTCTTCATACATCATCTTCTTCATACCGCGAAGCGCGCCGGACATACGTACATTAACTTTTATTATAAATATTGAATGACCATGCGTTTGTTTCGTATCCATATTTGAAAAGAAATGATTTAGAAACCCAAATTGTGTCAGTCTATTAAGAAGATGCCGACTTGAGTAAACTTATATAGATACAATATTTTTTTTTATTAATTATTGCGTGCAATTCAGAGTTTGTTTGTTTTTAAGAAATTATTCCAAGGTAAACTAATTTGTTGGTTCGTGTAAACGTACGCATGCGTGAATGAATGTAACCGGAAGTTTTCATTTGAATTTCAAAATAATCATTTTGAATGTTAAACATTTTTCAGTAAATTGCTTCAATGAATATTACTACCACTAATAATAATATTAATATATATATATATATATATATATATATATATATATATATATATATATATATATATATATATATATATATTTATATATATATATATATATATTATGCTGATCCCTAATTATCTCCCTTAATCTTTACCTGACTATTCAAACCTATATTTGCAATTACAACACTTAACATAAATATTAAATATTTAATAGAAAAAAATAATAATAATAAAGAAAAAGTAAATAATAAATAAAAAATCAAATAATAATAATAATAATAATAATAATAATAATAATAATAATAATAATAATAATAATAATAAAGAACGACAACAAAATAAATAAAATCCAAATATTTTTTTTAAGATTAACTAAATTAATTAATCTTAGTAATCTATTACACATCTCAACTATTGCATTTTATGTAGGACCTGTCTTTCTTTCTGCGAATCTCATGTTTCTATTTTTTGAATAGCAGCGTCCACTTGGCTCTCTTCAACTGACACAGCCAGTCCAACTTTTGTTTTTCTTTGGAAAAAGAGAGGTTGTTACTCTCGAAATGATTAAAGTCTCTACCATTCCAGACCTTTAAATATTTAACAGTAAACCCACCAATTTTACAATTTACTGTCTTTATATTTAAATTTTGAAATATAAATGAATTGATCTGAGATTTACCGTCTCTTGTCATTTATTTTTATTTTTAGTTATTCCACCTTCCGGTTTTTCAACATGGCATTGCTTCTGCCTCGGAATTCTCACCTTCATATTTACTTGTTTACTAGCAAGGCTTCAAGCAAACTACCATTTCCTTATATATATATATATATATATATATATTATATATATAAGAAAATTGGAGATCAAAATTGGAAATAAATCGATCAGAAATTATATTATTAGAGACTGTTTATAAAAATTATTATGCAAATAAAGCATCTGGATAAAGTCTGTTTTGGGAGTTTTCCTTTCGGTATATGTAGGGTATTTGAAAATATTTTAATGTATGATTGAATTAACTAAGCCTAGGTGTTTTTAGATAAATATAGATATAGTTCGTATAGTCTCACTTTTATTCATTTAGAGAGGGGATATGGGGAGGGAGGGGAAACATAGTATATTTAAAAGTGTAAACAAAAGTGCATATTTAAAAGAGTGAATCCACCAATATTAAAAAAGATGGTTCTTATCGAGATGTGGTCGCAATTGGAAACGTAATTAAACATAATTCCAAATAAAACTCTTGTTATTACTTACGTATTAGGAAATAACACAGTATACACAGTATGGGAGGTGACGGTGGTTAAGTGTATAACGATGCAGACTGACGACCTGGGTGTGCCAAGTTCGAATCTAGTCGATTCCATAATACCACTTTCACTTCGGGATGTTGGCATCCATTATGTGGTCCCTTCTGTAGGAATACTGACAACAGAATCAAACCGATCAACAAAGTTGTACCCTTCTGATTCATACGTATTTACTTTATACGCAGAAAAAAATATGTAAAAATATTGAGTAGATTTTTAATTAAATCTTAAAAACTTTACGACTTTTGGGAATTGTTGCATCAAAGCCTGTTAGAAGAGTTACCTCCCCCTGTTTTACCTAATTATTCCGGAGTGCGTTCTGACCAATGTAAAATACGATAAAATTAATGTTTACGTTTAATTAAAAATCTACTTGATAAGTTTTCCTTTTCTTTTCTTATTGCCTAATACGTAAGTATAAACAAGTGTTTTCATTTTGAATTGCGTTTTCCAATTGCGACCTCATCTCGATAAGCACCAAGAAATGTATTTATTTAAAATAAGTTTTTGCAAAAGAATTTATCTTTACGTTTTTTGTATTTCATGTTTAAATGTGATATTTGAATGCTACACGTGTTTTTTTTTCTTTTGGGGGGGGCGTCTTCATCGGCTTCTGGCATGAACTAATGAGAAAATCCCTATATTTCATGTCCTCTCTGAGTGTTTGCTTTTTCTCCGTCTCTTCAGTGTGCGTGTACTTATTTCCTTTTTGTGAGTTTTTTAACGTCTATTCTATATTGTCCCTATTGACCCTTGTCTTAGTGAAGGCGTTTGTTTTTTATGAGAGACTATCTCTGGAGTATGTATATGGGTGTATCTATTATCTCTGTGTGTGTTTATCATATTTTGTGTGAAAGAATGTTTTTGTTTTCTTCAATATATGTATGTTTCTCTCGCTTTCTCTCTTCTGTGTGCCTGTATTTATTGTGGAGGTGCGTAGAGGTGTCGTAAAATCATTAGTGTTTCTGACTCTTGGAGGGCATGAACTTATAATTTCACTTCAAATATAATTAAAGAAATAATCTCAATGCATCATAATACTTTAATTAATGAAAAACATGCTAAATTAATTTCATTTAGGAATTTTAAACAGAAATATGCCATACATTATAAAAAAGATCGCTGAGACTTTACCTATTATGAAACCTAATGATCACATACTTAACATAAAATATGAAACAATCTCAACCTTCCACTACACAACCAACTTGAAACAACTTAATAAAAGCCTAAATTTGCATTACGACTTTAAAGTCATCGAATGCCCTGCCGTGTGTGTATGTGTACATATATTCTCTTGTGTGTGTGACTATGTCTGCGTACAGTGTTCGTCCTAATAGATATGCGTGTAAATTATAAATATATTATCTTTTAAGAGGGTAATTTTTTATTCTTCTTGTATAATGCATCTATGTTTATGTGTAAATGTGTGTATGCTTTTTAATGTGTGTGAGACTAGGTGTGTACTCTTTAGGAAGCATGTATTTATGCTTCCTATAGTGTGCGTGTGTGTGATTGTGTTTGCGTGTGTTTTTACGTTTTCTATGTCTCAATGTTGAATTGTGTATAGGTCAGTGCTTGCGTTTTGCATGGTGTGTGTGTGTGCGTTTTTGGTCAGTGTATCTATTCTGGTGTAAGTGCAATTTAGGTGCACCCGCTATTTACATATGCACATTGTTTCCTTTTGTTGTGATCTACATGGTATGCATATATATGCTAATATCTTCCGCATCTATATGTATAGTTGACCACTTCTACATCTGTATACATCTATCTTCACACGCACACATACACCTATACACACACACACACACACACACACATATATATATATATATATATATATATATATATATATATATATATATATATATATATATAGTCTCGGAAGTTTCTCAACCATTAAAACTATATAAAAAAATATATATATATATAAAAAAAATAAATAAATAAAATAAAAACTTATAGTCTCAAGTCTTCCAGTGGAAAATCACTCATGTAAGTCAATTTATTTTTTACAGTTATTATATTAATTAGTTTCTAACACTATTTTAAGGGATCATCAGTTGTTTACCATGAAAAACTGTTTCGGGAATGTGTATATATATATATATATATATATATATATATATATATATATATATATATATACAAACAAACACACATATTATATGCATATGTGTGCTTCGTGTGTTGTGTTATGATTTGTTTCGTGCAGGTGTGAATTTGGTTATGAAGTATTTTTCTTGTGTTAAGAGGTAGGAATAATCTTTTGTTTACTACATAGGCATTATTTTAAATTTACCTTTGCTGCATTGGTCGATGTGTTGTGGGACAATGAGTTTCCTGTTGTCTGGATATTGTTTTTGTTTAATTATTGGTTGCATGTTGTGCATTTAAGTAGATAGACTACATTTTTGCAGATGCAGTCTAAGTCTTTATTTTGTAGTGTGTTTTGTGGGGTTTTCAAATGTATAGGAATCTTC
This sequence comes from Sepiola atlantica, assembly GCA_963556195.1. Lineage (NCBI taxonomy): Eukaryota > Metazoa > Mollusca > Cephalopoda > Sepiida > Sepiolidae > Sepiola > Sepiola atlantica. Next base: position 229,153,641 of record OY744516.1, read on the forward strand.
CTCTGTAATTATGTCATAGACACCACACCTTTTTGCTGCATTTTGTGACCCCATTGTGGTGTGTGTTCGTTGAATTTCGATGAGCTTAAAATGTGTTTAAGTTTTTTTTGATTGACGTTTGCTTTTTCTTACTCTTGTCGTTTTTTTTATTGCTTTGGTTGAGCAGATCCGTGTTTTTTTTTGTTATTTCTGTAAATATTCCTGCATTGTTTTTGTGTATGTCAAGACGTATGCTAAAATCTGTCCGTTGCTTTGTTTTTCAGGTGGAGGGGGTGTAGCTGGTCTAATGAGTTTTTTGCTAGTTCTAAACCCATCTTTTTTTAACCCTCACAAAAAATACACATAGTGTATTATTTGTGAGGGATATCATTTTCATGTTAAATTTTTTCGTAGTTTTTTCAGTCGAACCATTCGAATGTGTTTGTCGGTAACTATAGTGCAAATTTTACATGTTAGGCAACAGTGTATAGATTTTAGACAGTTTTGGGGATGATGGATCCTAAAATGGCGGTATTGTTGGGTATCTGTGTTTGTGGTAGATACTTGTGATGATATAGGTTTTTTTACTGCGAGTAGTATGTTTGGAAAGAGTAGGGTTTTTTATTCTAGGGTGAATTTGATTTGGGGCGAAAGCCTTAGAGTATATTGTGTAATTCTTTGATGTCCCCATGCAGGTTCCCAAATGATAAAACAATCATCTTTTCATCTCTTCCAAGAAAAGTGTTTCAATATTTTTTCCGTACTTTTGTTCTATTCTTCATTTAAGTTTTACTCTAGGTAAACCAGATGTAGGGTGGTATATATTGGTGCCATTTTCGTTCCAGTGCGTTTGTCAATCAAAATGATATTGCCTGTTTGTCTAATTCATGGGGTGTGTTTGTGTATAAGCTGCTAACGTCAAATCTAACTATGAGTTGGTGGCCTTACTTTTTAAATATATTGTTTAAGATTTAAATTATTTTCAAATCATTTCCAAATAAAAAGAACACACAACGGTATACAAGTCGTTTACATCTGTTTCTAAACGATGTTTATTTTCAGTTATCTCAATATATAAACGTCACCTGTCTGTCTGTATGTATGTATGTATGTATGTATGTGAAGCTTCTCCTCGAAAACTACGCGACGACATGTCAAAAAGTTTATATCTTCAGCACCGTACAACACCTGGGATCATAATATCTCAAAATTACAAAAAAAAAAAATGTTGCTGGGGGTCAACGGGGCCAGTCTTCGGCAGCGGGTCTGGTTTTTTCAAACTTTTCTAATGTTATTCAGTAGTAATTTGGAAATCAGCCAATGTAATTATGTAATAATAATTTTGTTTTCAACCAACTTATTCTTGTGCACGTGACGTCACAGTAATAGGTATATGACGTCATCGTTATAGGTTTTTACATTTTTTTCTCTTCAAAACTTATTTTACTTCAACATATTTTTATACATAACATATAAAAGTGTATTCTGATGTAAAATTCACAGAGTAAGATGATGACAGTATTCCCGAATCTATAAACCCACCTCTTAGGGGTCCATGGGGCATATTTCATCGAGGGGGGGGGAGGCTTTTCAGTTATTTTTCATTATATTTTATAGTAATGAAACTAGAAAAAAAGAAAATTTTGACAAGTACACGTTTACAATGACCCGTTGGGTCAGAACCACTCTATATATGTATAAAAAAAGAATAATTTAACAAGTACACGTTTACAGTGACCCGTTGAGTCATAACCACTCTATATATGTATAAAAAAAGAATAAAGAAGAATTTAACAAGTACACGTTTACAGTGACCCGTTGAGTCATAACCACTCTATATATGTATAAAAAAGAAAAAAGAAGAATTTAACAAGTACACGTTTACACTGACCCGTTGAGTCATAACCACTCTATATATGTATAAAAAAGAAAAAAGAATTTAACAAGTACACGTTTACAGTGACCCGTTGAGTCATAACCACTCTATATATGTATAAAAAAGAAAAAAGAATTTTACAATTACACGTTTACAGTGACCCGTTGAGTCATAACCACTCTATATATGTATAAAAAAAGAAAAAAGAAGAATTTAACAAGTACACGTTTACAGTGACCCGTTGAGTCATAACCACTCCATATATGTATAGAAAAAAGAAAAAATGAAGAATTTAACAAGTACACGTTTACAGTGACCCGTTGAGTCATAACATCTCTATATATGTATAAAAAAAGAAAAAAGAAAAATTTAACAAGTACACGTTTACACTGACCCGTTGAGTCATGACCACTCTATATATGTATAAAAAAAGAAAAAAGAATAATTTAACAAGTACACGTTTACAGTGACCCGTTGAGTCATAACCACTCTATATATGTATAAAAAAAGAAAAAATGAAGAATTTAACAAGTACACGTTTACAATGACCCGTTGAGTCATAACCACTCTATATATGTATAAAAAAAGAAAAAAAGAAGAATTTAACAAGTACACGTTTACAGTGACCCGTTGAGTCATAACCACTCCATATATGTATAGAAAAAAGAAAAAATGAAGAATTTAACAAGAACACGTTTACAGTGACCCGTTGAGTCATAACCACTCTATATATGTATAAAATAAGGAAAAAGAAGAATTTAACAAGTACACGTTTACAGTGACCCGTTGAGTCATAACCACTCTATATATGTATAAAAAAAGAAAAAAAGAAGAATTTAACAAGTACACGTTTACAATGACCCGTTGAGTCATAACCACTCTATATATGTATAAAAAAAGAAAAAAGAAGAATTTAACAAGTACACGTTTACAGTGACCCGTTGAGTCATAACCACTCCATATATGTATAGAAAAAAGAAAAAATGAAGAATTTAACAAGAACAAGTTACAGTGACCCGTTGAGTCATAACCACTCTATATATGTATAAAAAAAGAAAAAAGAAGAATTTAACAAGTACAAGTTTACAGTGACCCGTTGAGTCATAACCACTCTATATATGTATAAAAAAAAGAAAAAATGAAGAATTCAACAAGTACACGTTTACGGTGAGCCGTTGGGTCATAACCACTCTATATATGTATAAAAAAAGATAAAAAGAAGAATTTAACAAGTACACGTTTTAAGTGATCGGTTGGGTCATAACCACTCTATATATGTATAAAAAAAGAAAAAAAGAAGAATTTTACAAGTACACGTTTACAGTGACCCGTTGGGTCATAACCACTCTATATATGTATAAAAAAAGAAAAAAGAAGAATTTAACAAGTACAGGTTTACAGTGACCCGTTGAGTCATAACCACTCTATATATGTATAAAAAAAGAAAAAAGAATTCAACAAGTACACGTTTACAATGACCCGTTGAGTCATAACCACTCTATATATGTATAAAAAAAGAAAAAATGAAGAATTTAACAAGTACACGTTTACAGTGACCCGTTGAGTCATAACCACTCTATATATGTATAAAAAAAGAAAAATTGAAGAATTTAACAAGTACACGTTTACGGTGAGCCGTTGGGTCATAACCACTTTATATATGTATAAAAAAAAGATAAAAAGAAGAATTTAACAAGTACACGTTTAAAGTGATCGGTTGGGTCATAACCACTCTATATATGTATAAAAAAAGAAAAAAAGAAGAATTTTACAAGTACACGTTTACAGTGACCCGTTGGGTCATAACCACTCTATATATGTATAAAAAAGAATAAAGAAGAATTTAACAAGTACACGTTTACAGTGACCCGTTGAGTCATAACCACTCTATATATGTATAAAAAAGAAAAAAGAATTCAACAAGTACACGTTTACAATGTCCCGTTGAGTCATAACCACTCTATATATGTATAAAAAAAGAAAAAATGAAGAATTTAACAAGAACACGTTTACAGTGACCCGTTGAGTCATAACATCTCTATATATGTATAAAAAAAGAAAAAATGAAGAATTTAACAAGAACACGTTTACAGTGACCCGTTGAGTCATAACCACTCTATATATGTATAAAAAAAAGAAAAAAGAAGAATTTAACAAGTACACGTTTACAGTGACCCGTTGAGTCATAACCACTCTATATATGTATAAAAAAAGAAAAAAGAATTTTACAAATACACGTTTACAGTGACCCGTTGAGTCATAACCACTCTATATATGTATAAAAAAAGAAAAAATGAAGAATTTAACAAGTACACGTTTACAATGACCCGTTGAGTCATAACCACTCTATATATGTATAAAAAAATAAAAAAAAAGAATTTAACAAGTACACGTTTACAGTGACCCGTTGAGTCATAACCACTCCATATATGTATAGAAAAAAGAAAAAATGAAGAATTTAACAAGAACACGTTTACAGTGACCCGTTGAGTCATAACCACTCTATATATGTATAAAAAAAGAAAAAAGAAGAATTAAACAAGTACAAGTTTACAGTGACCCGTTGAGTCATAACCAATCTATATATGTATAAACAAGAAAAAATGAAGAATTCAACAAGTACACGTTTACAATGACCCGTTGAGTCATAACCACTCTATATATGTATAAAAAAAGAAAAAAAGAAGAATTTCACAAGTACACGTTTACAGTGACCCGTTGAGTCATAACCACTCCATATATGTATAGAAAAAAGAAAAAATGAAGAATTTAACAAGAACACGTTTACAGTGACCCGTTGAGTCATAACCAGTCTATATATGTATAAAAAAAGAAAAAAGAATTTAACAAATACACGTTTACAGTGACCCGTTGAGTCATAACCACTCTATATATGTATAAAAAAGAAAAACGAAGAATTTAACAAGTACACGTTTACAGTGAGCCGTTGAGTCATAACCACTCTATATATGTATAAAAAAAGAAAAAAGAATTTAACAAATACACGTTTACGGTGACCCGTTGGGTCATAACCACTCTATATAGGTATAAAAAAAAGATAAATAGAAGAATTTAACAAGTACACGTTTAAAGTGATCGGTTGGGTCATAACCACTCTATATATGTATAAAAAAAGAAAAAAAGAAGAATTTAACAAGTACACGTTTACAGTGACCCGTTGGGTCATAACCACTCTATATATTTATAAAAAAAGAAAAAAGAAAAATTTAACAAGTTCACGTTTACAGTGACCCGTTGAGTCATAACCACTCCATATATGTATAAAAAAGAAAAAAGAATTCAACAAGTACACGTTTACAATGACCCGTTGAGTCATAACCACTCTATATATGTATAAAAAAAGAAAAAAATGAAGAATTTAACAAGTACACGTTTACAGTGACCCGTTGAGTCATAACATCTCTATATATGTATAAAAAAGAAAAAAGAAAAATTTAACAAGTACACGTTTACACTGACCCGTTGAGTCATAACCACTCTCTATATGTATGAAAAAAGAAAAAAGAATAATTTAACAAGTACACGTTTACAGTGACCCGTTGAGTCATAACCACTCTATATATGTATAAAAAAAGAAAAAATGAAAAATTTTACAAGTACACGTTTACAATGACCCGTTGAGTCATAACCATTTTATATATGTATAAAAAAAGAAAAAATGAAGAATTTAACAAGTACACGTTTACAATGACCCGTTGAGTCATAACCACTCAATATATGTATAAAAAAAGAAAAAAAGAACAATTTAACAAGTACACGTTTACAGTGACCCGTTGAGTCATAACCACTTAGTATATGTATAGAAAAAAGAAAAAATGAAGAATTTAACAAGAACACGTTTACAGTGACCCGTTGAGTCATAACCACTCTATATATGTATAAAAAAGGAAAAAAGAAGAATTTCACAAGTACACGTTTACAGTGACCCGTTGAGTCATAACCACTCTATATATGTATAAAAAAAGAAAAAAATTTTTAACAAATACACGTTTACAGTGACCCGTTGAGTCATAACCACTCTATATATGTATAAAAAAGAAAAACGAAGAATTTAACAAGTACACGTTTACAGTGACCCGTTGAGTAATAACCACTCTATATATGTATAAAAAAAGAAAAAAGAAGAATCTAACAAGTACACGTTTACAGTGACCCGTTGAGTAATAACCACTCTATATATGTATAAAAAAAGAAAAATTGAAGAATTTAACAAGTACACGTTTAACGTGACCCGTTGAGTCATAACCACTCTATATATGTATAAAAAAGAATTCAACAAGTACACGTTTACAATGACCCGTTGAGTCATAACCACTCTATATATGTATAAAAAAAGAAAAAAAATGAAGAATTTAACAAGTACACGTTTACAGTGACCCGTTAAGTCATAACATCTCTATATATGTATAAAAAAAGAAAAAATGAAGAATTTAACAAGAACACGTTTACAGTGACCCGTTGAGTCATAACCACTCTATATATGTATAAAAAAGAAAAAAGATTTTAACAAGTACACGTTTACAGTGACCCGTTGAGTCATAACCACTTTATATATGTATAAAAAAGAAAAAAGAAGAATTTAACAAGTACACGTTTACAGTGACCCGTTGAGTCATAACCACTCTATATACGTATAAAAAAAGAAAAAAGAAGAATTTAACAAGTACACGTTTACAGTGACCTGTTGGGTCATAACCACTCTATATATGTATAAAAAAAAGAAAAAAAGAAGAATTTAACAAGTACACGTTTACAGTGACCCGTTGGGTCATAACCACTCTATATCTGTATAAAAAAAGAAAAGAAGAATTTAACAAGTACACGTTTACAGTGACCCGTTGGGTCATAACCACTCTTCATATGTATAAAAAAAGAAAAAAAAGAATAATTTAACAAGTACACGTTTACAGTGACCCGTTGAGTCATAACCACTATATATATGTATAAAAAAGAAAAAAAGAAGACTTTAACAAGTACACGTTTACAGTGACCCGTTGGGTCATAACCACTCTATATATGTATAAAAAAAGAAAAAAAGAAGAATTTAACAAGTACACGTTTACAGTGACCCGTTGGGTCATAACCACTCTATATATGTACAAAAAAAAAGAAGAAGAATTTAACAAGTACACGTTTACAGTGACCCGTTGAGTCAGAACCACTCTATATATATTTTTTGTTTTGAACTCAAAATATTTCTCAGGGTTGAAGAAGAGTGAAAAATAAGTTGGGATGGGGGGCTGGAGAGAATAAGGGGTCGGGGAAAATGTTAGGTGTCAGGCCAGACTTTTTAGGGGTCAGGCCAAATTTTTTTGTTTTTTTTTTTGTTTTGAAGTCAAAATATTTCCGAGGGTTGGGGGTGAGTTAAAAATTAGGGGGCTGGAAAGAGTGAGGGGTCGGGGGAAATTTTAGGGGTCAGGACGAACTTTTTAGGGGTCAGGCCAAATTTTTTTGTTTTATTTTTGTTTTGAAGTCAAAATATTTCTCAGGGTTGGGGGAGAGTGAAAAATTAGGGGGCTGGAAAGATTGAGGGGTCGGGGGAAATTTTAGGGGTCAGTCCAAACTTTTTAGGGGTCAGGCCAAATCTTTTTGTATTTTCTTTGTTTTGAAGTCAAAATATTTCTCAGGGTTGGGGGAGAGTTAAAAATTAGTTGGGATGGGGGGCTGGAGAGAATGAGGGGTCGGGGTAAATTTTAGGGGTCAGGCCAAACTTTTTAGGGGTCAGATCAAATTTTTTTTTTTTTTTTTTTTTGAAGTGAAAATATTTCTCAGGGTTGGGGGAAAGTGAAAAATTAGTTGGGATGGGGAGATTGAGGGGTCGGGGTAAATTTTAGGGGTCAGGCCAAATTTTTTTCTTTTTTTTTGTTGTTTTGAACTCAAAATATTTCTCAGGGTTGGGGGAGAGTGAAAAATTTGGGGGCTGGAGAGATTAAAGGTTCGGGAAAATTTTAGGGGTCAGGCCGAACTTTTTAGGGGTCAGGCCAAATTTTTTTGTTTTTTTTTTGTTTTGAAGTCAAAATATTTCTCATGGTGGGGTTTGAGAGAAAAATTAGGGGGCTGGAGAGATTGAGGGGTCGGGGAAAATTTTAGGGGTCAGGCTGAACTTTTTAGGGGTCAGGCCAAATTTTTTTTTTTTTGTTGAACTCAAAATATTTCTCAGGGTTGGGGGAGAGTTAAACATTAGGGGGCTTGAGAGATTGAGTGTCGGGGAAAATTTTAGGGGCTAGGCCGAACTTTTTAGGGGTCAGGCCAATTTTTTCTTTTTTTTTTTTGTTTTGAACTGAAAATATTTCTCATGGTTGGGGGAGAGTTAAAAATTAGTTGGGATGGGGGGCTTGAGAGAATGAGGGGTCAAGGTAAATTTTAGGGGTCAGGCCAAATTTTTTGGGTTTTTTTTGGTTTTGTAAGTCAAAATATTTCTCAGGGTTGGGGGAGAGTGAAAAATTAGGGGGCTGGAGAGATTGAGGGGTCGGGGAAAATTTTAAGGGTCAGGCCGAACCTTTTAAGGGTCAGGCTAAATTGTTTTATTTTTTTATGTTTTGAACTCAAAATATTTCTCAGGGTTGGGGAGAGTGAAAAACAAATTAGGATATGGGGTGCTGGAGAGGTTGAGGGGTCACGGAAAATTTTAGGGGTCAGACCGAACTTTTTAGGGGTCAAGTTAGTTTTTTAAATTTTTTTTGTTTTGAACTCAAAATATTTCTAAAACAAAATTGGAGGGTGCGGCTTGAGATATTAGGGGTCGAGGAAAATTGTAGGGGTTGGGCCAAACTTTTTAGGGGGTCGGGCGAAAGTTTGTGTTTTTTTAACTTAAAATGTTTCGTAGGAAAATATATAGTATGCACACCGGGGCGGCGATAGATATGAATATAGTATGCGCACCGGGGCGGGGATAGGTATATATATAGTATGTAAACCAGGGTGGCTAAAGGTTCGTGTATAGTAGTGCATAGAGGTGGCGATAGATACTATATAGCATGTGCACAGGAATGGCAGTAAGTATGTATATAGAATGCGCACCAGGGCGGTTATAGGTATATATTTAGCATGCGCTCCGGGGCGGCGATCAGTACGTGTATAGCACGCACACCAGGGCGACGATAGGTACGTATTTAGCACGCGCACCGGAGCGGCGATTGGAACATATTTAGCATTCGCATCAGGCCAGCAATAGTGACGTATTTAGCATTTGCACCGGGGCGGCGATAGGTACGTATGCAGCATTCGCACTGGGGCGGTGATAGGTACTTATTTAGTATGCATATAGGGGCGGCAATAGGTACTTATATAGTATCTTCTTGGGGCGGCGATAGGTACGTATATTGTATGTGCACCGGGGTGGCGATAGATATGTATCAAGTATGAACACCGGGGCGGACATAAATACCTATATAGAAGGCGCAGATAGATGTGGTACTTTTTATAGAAATATGTCATACTATTGCCCTGCGCAACGTAGGAGAAATGGTGAGGAAGAATCAGCTTTCGCAAAAGGCAAAATTAGAAAGTAGCGGTGAAATGGGGCGACCAGGGAAGAGAAAGGTAGAAAGATAAAGAGACGGCTACAGAGGAGGGGGAGAAATAGAAGTTTGAATATAAAGATGTTACACGCACGATTTTTCTTCAATTATGTCTTTATGACCCCGAGCAACGCCGGGTAGCCCCGCTAGTACAATATAATACAAAAAGTTGTTTAAACGGCGTCTTTCTTCAGAAATTAGAATAACAATGTTCGAAAAAAGTATTTTCAATCAAGACAAAATAAAAACTACCAATGTAGATTCAATTTTAAATACCTCGGTAAAATGTGAAATTATATGCATATCATAGTGCATATTATGTAATCCAGGGAAGAGACGAGGAGTAAAAAGGTTCGAAAGTCAGATTCTTAGAATAACTTCCAAGGAGTCTGTCCTATCAGCAGTAATACCGGTGAATTGTATCTGGACCATGCAGTAGTTTTTTTTGGTTAACGTTTGCTTTTTCTTACTCTTGTCGTTTTGAGTATCTCGTTTTTGTTTTTTTATTGCTTTGGTTGAGCAGATCCGTGTTTTTTTGTTATTTATGTAAATATTTCTGCATTGTTTTTGTGTATGTCAAGACGGCGTCTTTCTTCAGAACTGGATTTTCTTAAATTGTACCCAGTAATTAGAATAACAATGTTCGAAAAAAGTATTTTCAATCAAGACAAAACAAAAACTACCAATGTAGATTCAATTTTGAATACCTCGGTAAAATGTGAAATTATAGTGCATATTATGTAATCCAGGGAAGAGACGAGGAGTCAAAAAGGTTCGAAAGTCTGATTATTAGAATAACTTCCAAGGACTCTGTCCTATCAGCAGTAATACCGGGGCTGCTGTATTGCCATTTGGTTAATTGTATATGGACCATGCGATGTAGTAGTTTCTGGTTGGGTCTCTCGATGCTATATTAGTAGAAAATGCTACGGCTTTTCTTTCTTCAATGGTTTAAATGAATCTTTCCCCATTGTCTCTGTGTTCTCTGTGCCTATCTGCTGACCTCCTTGCACAAACCCTACAACCCCAACATGACAAGTCACAAAGCAAAGCAAAAGCATAACCCGTCACCCCAACTTCTAACGTAGTCCACTACTATCATATTTCCTTTTCCAACATCAGGGGTCTACGTTCCAACCTTCCAGAGGTTGAAATACATTTACAGGAGACTAAACCGGACGTCTTATTTCTGTATTAAACAGACATTGGTCCGTCAATTTCTATAAATGACTTCGGGTATTAAAATATGACCTCAAACCCCGACCCCCGACCCCCGACACCGCTATGGTCACGGAATCTGTGCCTACATTAAGGACGGCTTTCCATGTGGTATGAACACTTCCTATAAAGATCATATTTGCCCTCTATGTGTTGCACCGCTTTCATCTTTGCTCTCTATCACCTCTTCACCGATGGGGTTATGACTGTCATTGACCAAATCTCTGACAAAATTGAAAATTTCCTGTTTACTCACCGTTTCATGTTTGTAGTGACTTTAATGTTCACAATGTTGAATGTCTAGTCCATTCAAACAAGACTGACGACGAAGGAAGGTTTTGTCACGATTTTTCCTCTCTTATAATCTAACACAGATTGTTGACATACCTACCCTAACCCTAACCCTAACCCTAACCCCAACCCTACTCGCGTACTCGATGCTGACGGGCATTTAGCAAGTCTTCTTGATCTTTTCCTAACAACTTGTTCTGTCTCCTTTGACATCTTCCGATCACTTAGTTGTCTCGATTAAAATCAAAACTAAGTGCAACAAGAGCTCAAAGTACCTCTCCTTACCCTAACCCTAATCCTAACCCTAACTCTAACTCTAACCCTGTATAGATACTCGATGGCTGACTGAGACAGCCTCAGATTTTTCTTGTCAGAAATGTTTCTGCATTCCATGTTTCAAAAGAAAATGTCCAGTATCGCATCGGATTTAACTGATTTGTTAATCGTTAGTATTGAGAGCTAAATACCCTCAAAGAAATTTAAAAAGGAACCAAACTGCCAGCCGCGATACACACCAGAATGTGCCGCCGCCATTGCTTCTAGAAACCACTATTTTAATTGCTTTCAACGAAATAGATGTTCCGAAACAAAAGCCGCCTTTAGGACTGCCAGCATCAACTGCAAAAAGGCTATTGAAAACGCGAGATAATCATATGCCAAATCTGTTAAACCAAGAGGATTGGTTCCAACCAGCTTTGGCAAATAACAAACAAAGTCCTGAATAGATGCGAGACCTCTTTTCCAACCATCATCAATTGACCAGGGGTGATTTCCTCAGCATCCGATAAGGCCAAACTTTTTGCAAATAAATGTGCATCAAATTTCAGAGGGATAACACAGAGAGAGAAAGATAGAAAGATAGATGGTGAAAGCGAATATAAAAATACTGATCAAACGGATCACGGGTTGTCTAGCATAATACTAAAACTCTAATACCCTTGCTTGTTTGTTTGCGTATTGAATGTTCTAGCATAATACTAAAACTCTAATACTTTTGCTTGTTTGTTTGCGTATTGAATGTTTTAGATCGCTGAAGGCAGGCGGAATAAGACGATAAATGATGGGAAGAGGGTAATAGTGTTAGGGGTAACTGCTGTGAGGGAGTTAGTGATGTAGACAATGTTCGAATGAGACGATAAGTGGTAGTGGAAATGAAATGACGAAGATAATTGAATAACGTAAATAAAGAAGAAATACATATTTTAACGGCTTCCAATTGGACGTTTCATCGCAACTTCATCTTGCGAACGCTAAGTCTACTGATTCTGTTAAAGTTGCTTAAGACTTTGGTAGTATGAGCCTCTCTAATGATTTAGCTTTATTCATGTCTATCTATCTATATATCTTAATTTACAATGTACTAACGTTGACCCAACGGGTCACGGGTCGTCTAGTGTATATATATATATATATATATATATATATATATATATATATATATAAGATAAATGAAGGAAGAGAGATAAAGATGTGCGAATGACAAGTCTATTTCATCTTTGATTGTTCAATGCAAGATAGATAGATAGATAGATATAAATAGATATATATATATATATATATATATATATATATATATATATATATATATATATATATATATCGATAAAACATGTTAATTCTTCTTTCCTTAAGTCAGGCTTTTGAAAGCTTAAAATCTTATCTTCAGAAAAATTACATAGATGGATAAGTTGGCAGTGGAAAAGCCAAAATTCAAAATTTGAAAAATTTGAAAAACAATATAAAGTAATGGAAAGTAAAAGTGTGTGCATAAAAATGTTATCAAAATATAGAGTCTGGCCAGTCGTCGGTGAATGTCCGATGACAAAATGTCCGGTGATGAAAGATTTAAAGATTTCATGGAGACTGCGTTAAAAGTGTTCAAAGTGTAGAAAATCCAATAGAATGATTTTCAATTAAACCGTAGATAAAAACTGCTTATTATGATGTAATTTTGAGAATTAGAGCCATTTTAAAATACTTCCGTTGACCGCGAATAAAAATGTTTTTTAAGGAGTTGAGTTTAAAATGTTGTATATATTTCAAGCAAGTCGATGGAGAGTATTAGTAGTTACTTCGATTGAATCTAAGGAATTAGGGAGAATTTTCTGGTCGAAGACCAAGCCAGTAAAAAGTAGAAAGAGAGTGTGAAATTAGGGTTTAGTGGATGGATAAGGTTTAGTGGATGGATAAGGTTTAGTGGATGGAACTATGGCTGATGCTGGAAGTAGGGTAGAGGGGGAGCTTGTTTAGTTACATCGCTAGTAAGCAACAATATAAAGTGATTACTGCCAGTTTATTTGCTGGACTTGCTTCAGTTAGGAGTTGGGGTGGAGTTTCAATAAGCTAATACAGTAGCGTTCTGGGCAGTAAGTAAATAGTTCGGGGGGGAGTATCCCTGTATTTAAACGTATTTTTAGACAAAATTATATATAATTCAGAAAGTTTAAAAGGGTTCAAAATGGTAATTATGGTTCAGACCAATTAGAAATCATGAATGTACGTGTTTAAGATGTAATTATTTGGACATTTCAGAGTTTAATGTTTAAAGAATTTATAGATTTCGCAGTTAGTTAAATATTAGATGCATGACTAAATAAGATACTTTAATATATTACTGAAGTTAAGATTGGGAATAGCGTCAATATGTTTGCAACAAGTGAGTTCTAGTATAAGGGTTGTGGGGTGGGATTGGGTTGATTATACAACTGAAGTTATGACATGGAGTATTGAAATTACAGATAGATTTAAAGGCGCAAATAGGAGTAATTGGAGAGCGCAGTTTAAAGGTGAGAGTTATGGAATCTATGAGAAAAGGATTGTCAGTAGAGTGTTGCGTCCAGAGTCGATTGATTGTATGCAAAAGGGAGAAAAGAGAGGCAATAGATAAGTATGTAAGATTGTTAACTAGTAATTGAAAGAGGGTATACGAATTAGAGTGTTGGAGAGGGAGAGATTAAGGATTAGTGGAGTGGAGAAGAATAATGTTAGTTCTCAATTTATATTAAGTAGTATGGGTTAATAAAGTTATGATTAGTTGTAAAGTTGGAAAGGTGAACAGTAAAAAGTTAACAAATTATAAAATTTAAGAATTAGTCTAATGTTAGAGGGGGTTGTTGGCTGGGAGGAGGGTGTCAGAGGGAGTACTGAAATGTATGTATTTACATTTTCGCTTGTGCCTGCAATTTGAGATGAGTACATTTTTAGAGTTAATAATAGTTTTGCTTTTATCTGCTGTAGCTATCATAAATGTTCCAATGTACATAGTTGGCAGAAAGCGAATCCTGGAGTGTAGGATTTAGACCTATTTAATATTGACCAATGTAGGGAGTATGGAGTGTTTTACGGTTAAAGTTTTTTTTTTATTAGATTTGATAGAGAGGTGCCAGTGGCATTGTTGTCATTGTGGGTGAAGGAGTAGATATGGTTTCAGATTCGGATCTTGATGGGGAAGGCACTAACCCCAATGTAAGTGTTTATTTTGTATGGGGCTGTTATTATAGTACATGTGTTATTTATAGTATCAGGAGTAGTTTAGGTTTGCATGCTCAAGCTCTGGGTCAAAGTTAAGTTGGAATTGTTAGGTGGAGAAGATAAGAGAATTTGAGGGGTTGATCAAGGTTATTGTTAGTTAGCGGGGGTAGTTGGTTAGTGTAAGGGGTGCTATTTAAGGTGTCGCTTAGTACAGGTAGTTGGAGATGTGGAGGGGAGAGTTTGCATGCTATTTTTTTCGCGTGATGGCATTTTGGGGGAATTGTTTTACAGTACAAGCGTATATGACGTCACTTTCTATGCAATTGCTATTTAACGGTCATTCTCTGGATCTCTGGCAGTTACAATTATTAGTAGGGGGTATAATATGTGCTGGTTGCTGAGCAGATTTATTTTTATGGTTATTAGAGGTGATGATGGTTTGCGCTATATTGGGCATTGTGGAGTAGGAAATTTTAATAGAGTTTTTATTTAAAATAGTGCTGTATGTATGCGGGTGCTTGAAGGAGTTATCTAAAATTTTGAAGAATTACTTAGAGATATTTGTTTTACCATTACTGTTATAGGGTGGATTAAACTAAATACTATTTTTTCTTACACTTAAAGGTTTGTTTTTTCTGGATAAAGTGATTATTTTTGTATTTTATGTTATCATTGTAGCCGAAAGTGCGTTATTGTAGAAATTAGCATTTTGTTCGAAGATAGATTTATTAGCAGATAGTTTAGAAATGTCATTAGAAACTGAGGGGAAATATTGAATTAATGATGGATTTTGGGTGGTTAGATAGCTTATGTACGTAGAAAACGGTTAAGTTTGGTTTGTGGTAGGGACTAAAGGTTTCAGAGTTACAGTCTAATGTTAGGTCAATGAAATTAGATATTCTTTTCTCAGGTTCTATAGTAATAGTTAATCCAAAGTTTTAAAAACAGTTGTGTAGATTTTTAATGTGTTGTTGTATTGCCTCGATCTATCTCTTGAAGTGCGTCGTTCCTGTATAGCCACCCGTGCAAATGCCCGATGTCGAATTTTAATTCTCTTAATAAGTACAAACCCACAAGGTCAGTAACCTGGGCCGAGTCTGAAGATCCCATGGTAATATCGAAATTATTGGGAGTATCTTTCCTAGTCCAGAATTTATTGTCAAATTCTAATAGGGATCTTATGGCCAAAATTATTAGTTTGGTCTCTAAGTCTGTGATGTCTGAGTTGTTCTTAGCGAAGATTAATGCTTTGTTTAGTATGATTGGCGAAATGGACTGATAATAATTGTTTATATCGAAAGTGATGAAGTTCAGATTTAAATTAAACTTGTCTCTGAGGTTTAGGAACCAATTAGCAGTCTCATCGGAGGATTGCACCAGGGTGTATCAGATTTTTTCTTTTAAGTAAGGGATGATTCTATCTAAGATTTTTTTTTACTTATGGTGCCTAGGTCAGATTTGGATGGGCAGATAAGTCTAATGGAAGGGTTTTCCTGAAAATTTGTTTTGTGGTTCTATAAGGTGCATC
>OY744516.1:229174544-229214544 GCA_963556195.1 Sepiola atlantica
ACTGACAGCCTAGGTGTTCTAAGTTCGAATCAAGTCGATTCCATAGAATCATTTTCGCTTAGGTGGTCCCTCCTGCAAGAATGCCGACACCAGGATCAAGCCGGTCACCAAAGTTGTACCATGTAGATTCATACGGATTTACTTTTGGGTAATTTTAGAAGTGTCACATTTATTACTAATTGGGATTTCGTATCTGTCTGAAGCCGAAACTATACTATTACTATCTTTCAATGCTCAATTAAGTTAACTATTTCAGACTAATTTACTATCTTTCAATGTTCAATTTAGGACGGGTTAGGTAATATCTGTTCTGATTTCATTATACCATTCTCCTAGGCATTATCTCCTCCTTTTGGGGGGAGGGTGGTATTGTATTATCTGGTTTTCTTTGCCATGATGACATCCTCCTAGGGATTACTGTCTCCTTTGGGAGGTAGTGTAGTATATGTTCTGTTGTCAGGAGACGATCGTCCCAGGAAGTAGTCACAGGAAGTAGTCACAGGAAGTAGTCACAGGAAGTAGTCACGGGAGTAGTCACAAGAAGTAGTCACAGGAAGTAGTTTCAGGAAGTAGTCACAGGAAGTAGTCACAGGAAGTAGTCACGGGAGTAGTCACAGGAAGTAGTCACAGGAAGTAGTTTCAGGAAGTAGTCACAGGAAGTAGTCACAGGAAGTAGTCACGGGAGTAGTCACAGGAAGTAGTCACAGGAAGTAGTTTCAGGAAGTAGTCACAGGAAGTAGTCACAGGAAGTAGTTTCAGGAAGTAGTCACAGGAAGTAGTCACAGGAAGTAGTTTCAGGAAGTAGTCACAGGAAGTAGTCACAGGAAGTAGTCACGGGAGTAGTCACAGGAAGTAGTCACAGGAAGTAGTTTCAGGAAGTAGTCACAGGAAGTAGTCACAGGAAGTAGTCACGGGAGTAGTTACAGGAAGTAGTCACAGGAAGTAGTTTCAGGAAGTAGTCACAGGAAGTAGTCACAGGAAGTAGTCACGGGAGTAGTCACAGGAAGTAGTCACAGGAAGTAGTTTCAGGAAGTAGTCACAGGAAGTAGTCACAGGAAGTAGTCACAGGAAGTAGTCACGGGAGTAGTCACAGGAAGTAGTCACAGGAAGTAGTTTCAGGAAGTAGTCACAGGAAGTAGTCACAGGAAGTAGTCACGGGAGTAGTCACAGGAAGTAGTCACAGGAAGTAGTTTCAGGAAGTAGTCACAGGAAGTAGTCACAGGAAGTAGTTTCAGGAAGTAGTCACAGGAAGTAGTCACAGGAAGTAGTTTCAGATAGTAGTCACAGGAAGTAGTCACAGGAAATAGTTTCAGGAAGCAGTGTAGTATATATTTGTTTGTCATATAGCCCAGCATATCTACTCGCATATGTCTGTTAGTATTTCTAATGCGTTCTAAATGTAGTATTATTCGTTTTTCATGGGTCACGGTTGAATACATCCTGTTGATTATTTTCTCGGGGATGGAATTATATTCATTAAAGCTCTTGGGAAATCTCCAGTTGAAAAATTGCCAACCGGAATATTGCCCGTGAGGAAAATTGCCTTTGACACACTAAATGATTGATCTGAGAGAATCTAACGTAAATGATGATAATTTTAGTTTTCAAGATTACCTCCTCATTTTAGGGGGAGTGAGTAGTGTAGTATCTGGGATTATTGTCTCTTTGGGGGGGTAGTATATGTTCTGTTGTTAGGAGATCATCGTTCCAGGAAGTAGTTCCTGCTTTTTTGTTGGGGGGGGGAGGTGTAGTATACGTTCGTTCGCCATACATCCCCGAAACAAATATGAGTACTTATCCAGATTAGTACCCAAGCTAACCTTAACCCTAATTGACGCCAAGTCAATTTTAGCTTGGGTCCTAATCTTAATAAGTACCAAAATATGTTCCCGCGACTCGCATAGGTTAGGGTTAGTATTACTAATGCGTTCTTATTGTCCTATTATTAGTTTTTCATAAAGTACGGTTGAATACATTATCTTGAGTATTGTTTCGGGAAGAGAATTATATTTATTAAAGTTCCACGAAAATTACCAGTTGGAAAATTGCCAACTGGAAGATTGCAAGCCGGAAGATTGCCCGTGAGGAAAATTGCCCTTGACACACTAAATGATTGATCTGAGAAAATCTAACGTAAATGACAATAATTTCAGTTTTCAAAATGAATTCCTCTTTTTATAATGATTGCTCATTTGAACCAAAACAATTACATTTATTTTTTATATAAGCCCTAAGTGCGTATTTTATTATTTGAAGTGTAACCTAACTTACGAGAATGTTAGTCACCATAAGGTTATCTTTGTTGATGTCGTATTCATATGCAAATCAGTTGAACCTATAAATCGTGGCTGATGCGAACTGAACGAATTCAATGCAAACTGATATTCAACCTCCATTGATAATTCGAATTCACCCTTTTAGAGGATGGAAACTGATATTCAACCTCAATATATAATTTAGATAACACCTTTTAGAGGATGCAAACTGATATTCAACCTCAATATATAATTTAGATAACACCTTTTAGAGGATGGAAACTGATATTCAACCTCAATATATAATTTAGATAAAACCTCTTAGAGGATGCAAACTGATATTCAACCTCAATATATAATTTAGATAACACCTCTTAGAGGATGCAAACTGATATTCAACCTCAATATATAATTTAGATAACACCTTTTAGAGGATGCAAACTGATATTCAACCTCAATATATCATTTAGATAACACCTTTTAGAGGATGCAAACTGATATTCAACCTCAATATATCATTTAGATAACACCTTTTAGAGGATGCAAACTGATATTCAAATCCCATTGATAATTCAAATTAAACTTTTTAGAAGATGGAAACTGATATTCAAATCCCATTGATAATTCAAATTCAACCTTTTAGAATATGCAAACTGCTATCCAATCTCCATTGATAATTCAAATTAAACTTTTTAGAAGATGCAAACAACTGCTATTTACCATTCATGAATAATTTCAATATGTAAATATGCGAACAATTTTAATCGCTAATTAACCCCTTTAAATATTCTGTAAAAAAAATTATACATTTTAAACCTTTATGTAGCAATCAGAAGATATTCGGATGACAATTAAACAACGTACAAGATGAAAGAAAAATGTTTGCAGAAATGTTCAAATAAGAATTTTGAGGCACAAGAAAGACTTTTATTTTTAGTCGAAACTAGTGTACACTTTCCGGAAACATAACTTCATTGCGATTGTTATTTTGAAACAATTTGGATAGTATAAGGGATATAAACCTTAAAAATAAATATTTTTATATAAAGTCGGAGATATATATATATATATATATATTATTTAAAAACTATACATTAGTATTTGTTGGGTATACCATCGATCTAACCATGCCGGATCTGGAGTAGAAACCAGCTTATAGTGGGAGGCAGACTTTTCAGCACTGTTTAGTAGGCAAAGACTTCGAGAAGAAAATATATATAGAGAGAGAGAGAGAGACAGAGATAGAAGAAAAAAGAGTGATAAATATGCGACGATTGTCCAAATTTATTTCAAATTTCAATTGTGCAATGCAAGATGTAATCAGTAATAAACTAGTGTTTATTATTTTTTCCTTAAGCCAAGGCTTTTCAAAGATCGAAATCTTATCATCAGAGGAGAAATACAGATGGATAAGTTGGCTTTCGAAAAAAACAAAGTTCAAACAATTGAAATTTGAAATAAATTTGGACAATAGTCGCATATTTATCACTCTTTTTTCTTCTATCTCTACAATTGCTCTATCTCGTATATTGAGCTAATCCTCTTCACAATAGGTTCCATCTACTAAAAGTTTTTACTTTGGTTTATATTTGATCTTATATATATATATATATATATATATATATATATATATATATATATATATATATATATATATATATACCATCATCATCAGGGATTTTAGTTTTTTTTTGTTGTTGGTTGTTTTGTTTTGCGACATATGAACTCTTTCCAAGTTATTTCATGCTGAATCCGATCATTTTGGTAAAAGATGTTATGCTTCAAGTTCTTTATATTGTTAAGTGTTTCGTTGAGTGAAACGAGGGAGGGAAATTGTTGTTTGGGATTTTGCAGAATATGATTGAGTTTTGCAAAATAAAATGTTTAGTGACTTTTGAGTCAGAAAATCAAAGTTTTTTAGGAGGAAGAAACCATCCCTGGTTTCCATCCACCTTATTTGTGACTGTCATTCAGGGTTTTTTGTCACAGTCGCCACGCTAGGCACTGCTGGTTGGCTCATAGCTAGATGTCCACATAAAGCGCCTGGTATTCCCAAATAGTCACCCATCCGATTATTATCAAATATGGATCATGAGCTATGTCATACGATATTATCAGCCAATATGGATCATGAGTTATGCCAATATGGTCCGTAGATGTATATGTATATATAGAGAGATTTATATGTATATATATAGATGTATATATATATAGATGTATATGTATATATATAGATGTATGTATATATATAGATGTATATGTATATATATAGATGTATATATATATAGATATAGATGTATATATAGATATATATGTATATATAGAAAGATGTGTATATATATATAGATGTATATATAGATATATATGTATATATATAAAGATGTGTATATATAGATGTATATATAGCGATGTATGTATATATAGATGTGTGTATATATATAGATGTATATATAGATAGATGTGTATATATATATAGATGAATATATAGATGTGTATATATATATATAGATGTATATATATGAATCAATCCAACAAAAGATATAAGCGTCAACTAATATCTTATAATTAGTGAAACATCCGGATAAAAACTGAAGCTCAATATACTGGATAGAGCATTAATATTATAATATGAAATGAAGTAATAAAATAAGGTGTCAATCAAATTTTATTAGAATTCAAAGTTCAAGCAAAGTATCCTTAAGTCCTTAGCTCATGAGTTTTCAAAGATAATTCTTCTCTTATGTATATATATATAGATGTATATATGTAGATGTATATATGTAGATGTATATATATAGATGTGTATATATAGATATATATAGAGAGATAGATAGATGTGTATATAGAGAGAGAGATGTATATATGTATATAGAGGTATACATATATATAGATGTATATATATATAGGGAGAGATGCATATTTATATATATAGATGTATATATATAGATGTATATATACATCTATATAGATGTATGTATATATACATTTATATAGATGTATGTATATATATACATTTCTATATATATACATTCATATAGATGTATGTATATATATACATTTATATAGATGTATATATACATCTATATATACATTCATATTGATGTATATATATACATGTATATAGATGTACATATATACATCTATATACATGTATGTATATATAAATCTATATAGATGTATGTGTGTATATATATATATATAAATCTATATTGATGTATGTGTATATATATACATCTATATAGATGTATGTATATATATATATAAATATATATATATATATATATATATATATATAAATACACATTGGTGTTTATTATAGATGGGGAGGTTGGTTACAAACAACAATATTCCTCAATAGCAATATTCACAAATCCAAGTAATTACCTTTTTTTCTGTTGTAAAGATAAATAAACCAGCAAAATCCATTTTACACTAACATTAATGAAGTGATCCCCTCGTTACGTTAAGATTAAGTTTTTTAATGTCTTATCGATCTTCCTACTCTCTTGGCCTTTTGGCTAAGATCAAAGTGTAGTATCTGTTCCGATGGATACTGCACCCCATACTGGTGTTGTCTTGGCCTTCGGGTCTTGATTTACGCGGGTCAATGGGTGCAGTTCTGGGAGGTCCACCTTCCAAGGAGTAAGTTTATTGCTTACTGTCTGAGGCGTCTCTATCGGGGAATGCCGACGGGGCTGCCCAGGCAATTTTTAAACCTCACTTTCCCGACCCGACTTTGGGTCACATCTTACTTGTGGGAGTAAGATAAAAACTGGCCTTGTGCCTAACTCCTGGAGAGGAGTAAATCAATACTCTGAGATTATACTCTACACTTTGTGTTTAAATATTGTTTAAAATCGCCAAAATACAATGCGGTTCTATTCTGATTCGCCGCCGGCCGGTATTTATTTACGAGATGATAAGGTGTAATCTGTCACCGTGATCATAGACAATCTGAGAACCTCAAATTGTTTACCGACACACATCCCCGCACGAATGCAATAAAATATTTTCCAAAAATAGATTGTATAAATGTGTAGTAAAACAGTATAGCGTAGAGAACGAGTATAGTCACCATAGAGCTGAACATAGAAAGCAGACAACAACAAAACAAAGTAGAGTATTTAATTTGATTGAAATGATTCGGGATGTAAAATATTAGCTTACACTTGTTAAAAAGGACGAGATTCTTTCGGTATGAATCGGTACTTCAAGCCGTGTAGCACAGGTGTGCTCGGTGTCACTCAGCAGAGCGTAGAATTTCTATTGTTCGGGACAATATACGCACACAGTTATTAGCACAAGTGATTCAATAACTATGAGAGAAGTGAAACAAGGCATGTCACTTTGCTCTAATACCTTTGCGAATGTACAAATCCATCTTCGCCAACCCCGTTGATTATAGGTAAAATAGTCAAGTAGACTACACAATCAAATATTACTTGCACTTTTAACGGTTATAGCCCTAACCCTAACCCTAACTCTGGTCCGGTTGAACCGGATTTCCCCCGAGAAAGTACCACGTCTCTGGCCATCGCAGCCCACTTTCGCTGATCCTGAGCAAGGTCATACGTCATGGCTAGCCAATATGGATCATGTGCGAGGAAATACGATTAAGTTAGCTCATATGGATCCAGAGCGAGGAAATACGATATAGTTAGCCCATATAAATCATGAGCTATGTCATACGATATAATTAGCTAATATGGATGATAATCTAGGTCATACGATATGGTCAGCCCATATGGATCATGGCTATGTCATACGATATGATTAGCCAATATGGTCCATGAGGTATGTCATACGATATGATTAGCCAATATGGTCCATGAGGTATGTCATACGATATGATTAGCCAATATGGTCCATGAGCTATGTCATACGATATGATTAGCCTATATGGTCCATAAGCTATGTAATATGATATGATTAGCCAATATGGTCCATGAGCTATGTCACACGATATGGATCTTGATCTGTCATACGATATTATTAGCCAATATGGATCATGAGCTATGTCATACGATATGATTAGCCAATATGGTCCATGAGCTATGTCATACGATATGATTAGCTAATATGGTCCATGGGCTATGTAATACGATATGATTAGCCAATATGGTCCATGAGCTATGTCATACGATATGGATCTTGATCTGTCATACGATATTATTAGCCAATATGGATCATGAGCTATGTCATACGATATGATTAGCCAATATGGATCATGAGCTATGCCAATATGGTCCATGAGCTATGTCATACGATATAATTAGCAAATATGGATCATGTGCTATGTCATACGATATGATTAGCCAATATGGTCCATGAGGTATGTCATACGATATGATTAGCCAATATGGTCCATGAGCTATGTCATACGATATGATTAGCCTATATGGTCCATAAGCTATGTAATATGATATGATTAGCCAATATGGTCCATGAGCTATGTCACACGATATGGATCTTGATCTGTCATACGATATTATTAGCCAATATGGATCATGAGCTATGTCATACGATATGATTAGCCAATATGGTCCATGAGCTATGTCATACGATATGATTAGCTAATATGGTCCATGGGCTATGTAATACGATATGATTAGCCAATATGGTCCATGAGCTATGTCATACGATATGGATCTTGATCTGTCATACGATATTATTAGCCAATATGGATCATGAGCTATGTCATACGATATGATTAGCCAATATGGATCATGAGCTATGCCAATATGGTCCATGAGCTATGTCATACGATATAATTAGCAAATATGGATCATGTGCTATGTCATACGATATGATTAGCCAATATGGTCCATGAGCTATGTCATACGATATGATTAGCCAATATGATTAGCCAATATGGTCTATGAGCTATGTCATACGATATGATTAGCCAATATGGTCCATGAGCTATGTCATACGATATGGATCATGATCTGTCATACGATATGATTAGCCAATATGGATCAGGATCTATGTCATACGATATGATTAGCCAATATGGATCATGAGCTATGTCATACGATATGATTAGCCAATATGGATCATGAGCTATGTAATACGATATGGATCCTGATCTATGTCATACGATATTGCTAGCACGTATGGATCATGGGCTATGTCATACGATATAATTAGCCAACATGGATCATGTGCTATGTCCTACGATATGATTAGCCAACATGGATCATGAACAAGGTCATACGATATTATTAGCCAATATGGATCATGTGCTATGTCCTACGATATTATTAGCCAACATGGATCATGAACAAGGTCATACGATATGATTAGCCAATATGGATGATGAGCCAGTCATACGATATGTACAGCCTATATGGATCATGTGCTATGTCATACGATATTATTAGCCAATATGGATCATGAGCTATGTCATACGATATGATTAGCCAATATGGATCATGAGCTATGCCAATATGGTCCATGAGCTATGTCATACGATATGATTAGCAAATATGGATCATGTGCTATGTCATACGATATGATTAGCCAATATGGTCCATGAGCTATGTCATACGATATGATTAGCCAATATGATTAGCCAATATGGTCTATGAGCTATGTCATACGATATGATTAGCCAATATGGTCCATGAGCTATGTCATACGATATGGATCATGATCTGTCATACGATATGATTAGCCAATATGGATCATGAGCTATGTCATACGATATGATTAGCCAATATGGATCATGAGCTATGTAATACGATATGATTAGCCAATATGGATCATGAGCTATGTAATACGATATGGATCCTGATCTATGTCATACGATATTGCTAGCACGTATGGATCATGAGCTATGTCATACGATATAATTAGCCAACATGGATCATGTGCTATGTCCTACGATATGATTAGCCAACATGGATCATGAACAAGGTCATACGATATTATTAGCCAATATGGATCATGTGCTATGTCCTACGATATGATTAGCCAACATGGATCATGAACAAGGTCATACGATATGATTAGCCAATATGGATGATGAGCCAGTCATACAATATGTACAGCCTATATGGATCATGTGCTATGTCATACGATATGGTAAGCTAATATGGATCATCGTCGTTTATTTCTCATTGATAATAACCGGTTGTGTTCTCTGGAGTCTGAGTGACAAGATTTCCTAGATTTCTAGTACTCTCCACCTCTTTGTGATAAGCATTGCATATGACTTTGCGGTATCGCAACTGCCGCTTACCATTGATTTCTCGCTGGTTACGACCATTAGTCTGCTCTGGAATTTGGGTTGCAATAAGCTTCCTCAAGGTCCCAGTACTCTCCGCACTTTTCCAGTGGTGATCTTCCCATCCTCCTTGACCCTTCACGACTATTAAGCCGAGGTTGGTGCCATCACTTTTTTTTTGGGGGGGGGGGGTAAATCTCGTCTTATTATTATTTCTTTTACTAGCGCATGGTTTAATTTAAAAGAAAAGAAAGCAAGATCTCGTTCTAAATATTGGTTATCGCTTGATAAAATTTTTACAAACACGTGGTTTATTGAAAAATAATTTGTTCGGGAGTAATGCAGAAATCAATTTCACTATAATTATCGCCTATCGGTTGCTTTTATTTCTCCATTTAAATAACATATCTTTTCATTAAAAATAAGTTGTTTGTTTGGGGGTAATACCGACATTATTACTCGCCGGTTTCATTGTAGATATACGCAGATACGGACGATGGTGACGATTGCTGCCACTGTCTTTTTACTAAAACAGTGTTTAATTACAATTAAGGTGTTGCCGAGTACTGCCGCATACCATTGCACTTTAAATATCTCTGGAAAGACATCAGATACTTACGGAAAGGATCACGAGAAGGTTGCCAACATCCCTAAGTGAAAGTGGTGCTGTGGAACCGATTGGATTCGAACTCAGTCCGTGTCGATAACCACCGTCACCTCCAATAATTCAACTAGGTTACGACGAATAACAATAATAATTTATATTATAATACGCTAAGGTAGTTCGTATGTTATAACCAATCCCTTTTCTTTTTTTAGATGAGATCGCCCGATCGCCCAATATGCAATGAAAGAAAAAGTAATTCATCTGTTGTCGCTGTCTGCAAAACGTTTCGTATTTATTAAAGCAACTCTTGATACACAGCAAAAAAAAAAGTCAGAGAAAACAAGTTACAGAAAAAAATGTTACGGAAAAAGTCACAGCAAAAAAGTCACAGCAAAAAAAAGTCACAGCAAAAAAAGTCACAGCAAAAAGAAGCAATTCGTCGTGTCCGGTAATGGAGAAACTTAGGGTTGGGGTTTTTGATCATACGTAATAATAACATTTTAGAAAATGAGGATTTGAAAATTGACGTATTAAAAGAATACAGAAAAATGGCTACATTGTTCTGTTATTTTGTTGTCCATTAATTTATTTGGATTTAAACATTAATTAGGGCATCTACTTCTACCTCGAATTAGTTTAGTTACTGTAATTGGGTTCCATTCTGGAAAACTGTTACTTTTGCTTAGTAGTGTGTGGGTGAGAGTGAATGAGAGAGAGAGAAAGACAAACAGACAGACAGACAGACTAGAGAGAGAGAGAGCGAGAGAGAGAGAGAGGGGGAGAGAGAGGAGGAGAGAGAGAAAGAGAAAAAAGTCACATTTTGTAACTTTTTTTTTTCTCAAAAAAATATATATAATAATAATTAATTAATAAATCCCTTATTCGTCACTTGGACATTGTTTAGTTCAGTAGCAAGAAATCCCGATTCCTTATATATAATCGTATCGCAGTCCATAGTTTTCTCCAAATGTCCGACTGGCTTGGCAGGCCGAGAGCAGACTCAATGCGTTTCCACGAATAATGGAGATAGAGAGGCGCTCGTAAAGCCAAGACAATTTACGATTGTTTCTGGTGTTGCGTGTCATTAATAGACCAAGTCAAAAACAGTAATTTTCGATCTCGTCTCTATCTTATCAAGGAATTAATTGTTTTTGTGCAGACGTGTGGACCTGTGGTTTGTTATTTTTGTATATCTTGTGTCAATTTTAATATGACGGTTGATAAATGCTAAAAAATATATAATTTAAGCAGGTTTATTTCGTAATGAAAATAATAATTCAACCCTATTTTTGGTAATTCCTCATTGATGCTACTTGTAAATACTCCAAGCAGTTGAACAGGAAGGAACACTAGAATAACTAGAAAAACCCAACCATAACACATGTGACATCAGGCCGCCATCTTAATCGACTGCTTTTTTGTGACGACAAAGATGAATAAACTAATAATTATAATTAAAAAATTAACTGATGTCGCTAAGGTTTTTCTTAATTTCGATTTTAAAATGAATTGTTCGAAAATCGAATTTTGTCACTCTTTACATTCTTGTTATTTTAATGTAATTTTAACATATGAAATTGTTATAATTTTAAATACATACATTTACTAAAGTGACATTGGTTTTATTTATTTAAAGAATATTTTATTTATTTAAATAATATTTTGTTTATTTGAAGAAAATTTTATTTATTTAAAGAATATTTTATTTATTTAAAGAATATTTTTTTATTTGAAGAATACTTTATTTGTTTAAAGAATATTGTATTTGTTTAAAGAATATTTTATTTATTTTGAAAAATATTTTATTTATTTGAAGAATATTTTTTATTTAAAGAATATTTTATTTATTTAAAGAATATTTTATTTATTTAAAACATATTTCATTTTTGAAGAATACTTTATTTATTTGAAGAATATTTTGTTTATTTAAAGAATATTTTATTTATTTAAAAACTATTTCATTTTTTTGAAAAATATTTTATTTATTTAAAGAATATTTTATTTATTTAAAGAATATTTTATTTATATATAGAATATTTTATTTATTTTAAAACTATTTCATTTTTTTTCAAGAATACTATATTTGTTTAAAGAATATTTTGTTTATTTAAAGAATATTTTATTTATTTGAAGAATATTTTATTTGTTTAAAAAATATTTTATTTATTTAAAGAATACTTTATTTATGTGAAGAATATTTTTATTTAAAGAATATTTTATTTATTTGAAAAATACTTTATTTATTTTCCTCTCTTTCTCTTTCTCTCTCTCTCTCTCTTTCTCTCTCACTCTCGCTCTCTCTCTCTCTTTCTGTTCCTCTCTTTCTCTCTCTGCCTCTCTCTCTCTCTCTCTGCAGATACATGTTAAATAGTATTACTACTTGTGATAATGTTTCTTTTTGTTTATAATGGACTATATCTTTAGTTTTATTGTTAATTGCATTACCTTTGAAAGTTGAGATAGAGAGAGGGGGAGAATGTCGGAAGCGAGAGTGCTGGACGGCGTATACAATGAGAGCAGTGATCAAACAATATAGTCAAAGAGGGTGAAAATGACAGATAGAAAGTTAGTAAGAAATCGATCACTTGATGAATTAATCGCAAATTGCGAGTGATTAGAATAATTAAAATTGAAGGTTTCCAAACATAGCTAAATCATAAATCTGAGAAATATTTAGGAAATAGGCCTTAGGGAAACAAGCGCTAATTAACTCAGATGCATATATATATATATATATATATATATATATATATATATATATATATATATATATATATATATATATATATATATATAGTGTGTGTGTCAAATTATATTGAAAAGAAAAATCAATAAAGTGCTCGATCGCAGAAGAGTAATGCAAATAATTTATTTGAAAACTATATATTACATATTTCAGAATCGTACCGCGGTTTCATCGAAATGGATTGACTTTTTACATTTTAAAAAGTCTAGTTGATATGCCGTAAAACAAACCAAACCAAATCAATCAAAAACTTAAACATGTTTTTACATTTTAAAAAGTCTATACCCAAGGAACTCGTCAGCGGACTGTATGAGGTCAAACCACAATGATTATAATGGCTGCCTTGTTTTTAAATAAGCCGTAATGCATATTGTGGAATTTTATGAGGAAGTAATTGTTGTAAAAAAGACCAAACAGAACATCATATATTTTATGAAATTGCATTTTTTTTTTATGAAATTCAATTAAGATACGAATAATAATGAGGGATTATTATTGGACTCTTAAATACAGGACAGAACCAGCGAGAATTTGGGTCATCAGTCTAACGATGAACTGACTGAGCTACGATGGCCGACGTAAAAAAAAAATTGATAATGAAAATGAATGCGTGTATGCTAGGTTAAAGCAGCGTTTGTATGAGGTTTTTGTGTTTACTTTACACTCGTCGCGACGCGTAACCTGGATTTAGAGAGTATTGTCTTAACTCCTGTTTTCTTCCGTTCCCCATCTCTTATCTTTGCTTCCCATCTCCCCCTGTCACTCAAATTCTAATAAATAACTCTAAATTTTATATATTGGTTTTGAACTTTGCCCCCCCCCCAACCTTTAATGATAATTAAATCTAATATTAACCCTGTCTTAGATAATTACGCCCGTTTAAGTACTCTGTGTTATATAATGTATGTCAACGCTGTAGTAGACAATGCAAATCAAGAATTGGTCTCTACAGTCACACAAAAAGATGCACACAAACAACATCCCAATACGTTGCGACTGACGAATGCCAACAGCATGCCATTGATTTCTTTAGCACTAAATTTAGAAAAAGAAATAATTCGCACCCAAACCCTAATTAATATGCTAATATTTAAATATAGAGATAACTGACTTTACAAGAAGTAGAAAGAGCAATGAATCTAATTATATGAAATCCACGAAAGATTTAATGAGAGAGAAAGATCAAAAAGTTTCAGAGTCGATTATTAATCGTGCTTTATCACATTGTGCGGCTTATTTGATTTTAACGTTAATTTGAATACTTGTGTAATCGTGATATGGTTTGTGGATATACTCTTTGATGCATGTAAGTGATATATATATATATATATATATATATATATATATATATATATATATATATATATATCAGTGGCGATTTGTGTTCGGGGTTCGCGCCTACCGACCGTTGAGAATTAGTTCCTAGACTGAAGATTGCGTTAGCATGAAACATCGATGTCTCCAGGTATTTAAATAATTAATATTTATTTATAAAAATATTATTGTTTATCAGCCCCCTCCTACAAAGGCTGGGCACTTTCGAGTAGCTTTAATAACAAGCAGTACAAATAGCTATATGCACGATCCGAACGCCGTTTCGTAGATCACTCTAACTGCCTGGTAAATAGCCGCCGATTTTCGCTGTATTTACTAACTAATTGGCTATGGCTGAATGGATAAGATCCCCGACTACGAATCAGTGGCGATTTGTGTTCGGGGTTCGCGCCTACCGACCGTTGAAAATTAGTTCCTAGACTGAAGATTGCGTTAGCATGAAACATCGATGTCTCTAGGTATTTAAATAATTAATATTTATTTATAAAAATATTATTGTATATGTATATATATGTATATATATTTATATATATATATGTATATATGTATATATACATATATATATGTATATATACATATATATGTATATAAGTATATATACATATATATATATATGTATATATATATATATGTATATATATGTATATATATGTATATATATATATATATGTATATATACATATATATATATATATATATATATATATATATATATATATATATATATATATATATATATATATATATATATATATATATATATATGAGGGTAGTGCAGTATTAGTGCAGTTCCAACGAGAGAAAAGTATATATGTAAAGAAGTAAAGCTACCAACATTTGTAAAAAGGTTTTTTCAACATTTATTTATTATTTTGTTATTTCATCATCAGATATGTAAATCCATATATATATATATATTATTTTTACAGAATTTTGTTTGGAGGCTTATGATTTTATGATTTTATAATTTTTTGAAATATATATTTTGAAAAATATTTATTTGTTTTTTCTTTTTTGTATAATAAACACCAATTACATCTTCTAATTAACATATCTGAGTATTAATTTATCTATTAAACCCCAGTTAAATATAATGAAAAATTCAAGCTTTGTTTTGGAGATAATGGTTCTGTTTGCAAACACGCGTTTCCCAAGCCTACCAAATGCTTTGCTAGCTTCTAACCTTTAGAAATAGTTTGCAGTCAAAGGACCCAGCTCGGGAGAGAGTTCTATCAAGCTATACGGGGGATTTAACTGCATTTAATCTGATCTTCTTGTCGTAGATATTCTGATCGACATACTAGAATCCTGCTGGTGTCATGAGAATTGTTATAGTTTTCTCCAGATTGCACGTTTGATAGAAGAACCACGTTATCACCTACATAGCCTCCATTAGTATGTGAAACTAGTCTGCATCATCGACATAGAGACGTTCCCCCGTTTGGAAGGTCATGGACTTTGCATTTAATCGAGTGAGGTTGAAGATCTTACAGGTGGTTTGCCGAAGAATACCGATTACAACCCTGAAAATACATAGAGGTTCATCGCAAAATGCATAGAGAAAAGCGAGAATGTCACCCTGTGTAAACACAGTTACGGATAGTTGTTGGGTTAGAGGGTTCAACGTCGAAGTGCAAGTGTGGAAAAACTGTTCAAGCATCGTGGCGAATCCTGATGGGCCTTTCAATTTTACCTATGTTTGTCCTCTATTAACCGCATCAAAAACTTTCTGACTTTACGTGCCAGAAGAGTGTGACGAGATGACTTTACATGCTAGATTATATATTTCTTTCATATATAAAGAATTACTTTCCCATTTTCGCATTTCGTGTTTCAATATTATTTTCTAATAACATCAAAATCACCATTGCATTAATAATTCTCCACTTTCTGTTTGTTGTCCCCAATCTACATTACCATATAGAAGAGTAATGTTTTCTGAGAATAATGTTTTCTGTGAGTATTTTTTTATTAAGAGTAATGTTCCCACTTTCACTGGAAAATTTCCTCCGAAGAGTAATGTTTTATAAGAGTAATGTTCCCACTCTCACTTTAAATTTCTCTCTGTGAGTAATGTTTCCGAAGAGTAATGTTTCCGAAGAGTAATGTTTTCAAACAATATAAAATAATTATCCTACCATATGATTCTACTTGACAACTTTCTTCAGCATTAAATAACCCATAGATGGTTGATATGCCGTAAAACAAACCAAACCAAATCAATCAAAAACTTTCGTTATGCCAACTTAAACATGTTTCGTTTAAGAGTACTACTCGTCATTTGATGCACTTTTTCTGGAATTGTCCGACAGAAAAGATCATATCCATTGTGTTACGACCGGGTCTAAAGCCGCTTTGGGGTTCCGAGATAACCGAGAGATACACCTCCTTAGTGAGCCGGTTGAAAAGACCTTCCCCCACAGCTTCAAGGAGGCTTATACCTCGATAATTTCCACAGGCCGACTGTGCCCCTTTCCTTTGTATAAAGAAATCAGAATCATGTCTCTCCATTCCAGGGTACTCATCCATACATCGAATGGTAGACAGTGTACTGCAGCGATCTTGTCACCCCGAGAACGGGGATTCAATCAAGGTCAGGTGGCTTCACGATATTCATTTCCTTAATTGTACTACGAAAATCTCAAAGACGTTGAACTGGTCCATCATTACATGGTTGATACTCTTCCGTGGTAAAATCTTGATGACATCTTCATTAACCACTGTAGAAGAGATCCGTGAAATACTCAGTCAAAATATCCTCGGAGGTTTTGTAGAGGAAGAACCTATCTTTAGACCTAGATGGTACCATCGATGACCATTGAGACCCGAAGACTTGACTAATTAAGTAATACATATTTTTTTTACATCTTTCCTCTCGTAAGCCTTTTCTGTTGTTTTAGAAATATTAAGACACCACTGGTTCTTCATTTTACTTTTACTGCGCTGGAGTGACGGGTTTGCATTATTTCAAGCCTGTTGTAAAGCCTTCACGGACTTTTTCAGGTGCGCTGAGGTATCGCTCGGACAGCTTGATTTCTCTCTTCAACAGAAACCGAAATAAGAGTCATAAAGCGGTGGCCGCTCAATTGCACACGCAACTGCATGATCATTAAAGCCGTGGGGCTGATCGACACACTGCGATCATCGCTATATCCGATAGTGCTGCTAGTTTGCAGCGATACCAGTACATCGCTCAAAGTTTTCAAACTCTTCGCGATCGAAGGAATGTATGAACATTCTTTATGGCTATAATATGCTTGGTTTATATATATATATATATATATATATATATATATATATATATATATATATATATATATATATATATATATTTATATAGTAAGCAATGAAAATATATTTATGGCAACTAAGTAACACAAAGGCCCCCGCGTTTCATCCCCGGGGGGGGGGGAATCTTCAGGCTAAAATGCAGATTCCCCCTAAGGATGAAACGCGGGAACCTCTGTGTAGCTTAATTGCCATAAATATAGTTTCATTGCTTACTACCTAGCTCTACTTACGTATCGAGCACTGTTGAAGTAAATACTGAAAATTGATACATAAAAAATTATATCTCCTTATAAAATGTTATGTGGATACATGAAATACTAATATATATATATATATATATATATATATATATATATATATATATATATATATATATATATATATATATTAAAATCAATGAAACAGACGAGTGGAAAAAATAAAAGGAAAATTCCGATGGGTGGTTTTCTGTTTTACACAGTGCTAGGTCGAACTACCATCTCAATATTATTGAGGCGTTAGTCATTAACAACTTTCGACCTAGCCTGTGTAGACAAAAGATTTTGAAACATCAGTTGGAGATCTTTAATGATTCAAAGCCACCATAACGTTGAGAGATATACTCTTTTTTTTTTTTTTTCCCTCTCAATCGTTTCTTCCAACTAAATAAGTGTTTTCCCCTCACATCTCATTCGACTTTTAGTTTTTAATTTACCATTCTGACGTTTCCTCTCTGAGGGTCAGACGATAAGGCCTTACGGTAATTTTAACAATTTTCCTTTTATTTTTTTTTCCACTCGTCTGTTTCCTCTAAAATTAATCCTACGATTCTGTTGTACACGAAATTTACTTATATATATATATATATATATATATATATATATATATATATATATATATATATATATATATATATTAGAAGAATACCTGTCAAAATGAATTCCATAATAAGAACAGTTTTGCACCACTTCCATGTCCTCTTCTGAAGATTAAAATGAAGATATGATAGATGAAAGTCAATGCAAATCTGATTTTTATTTTCACATTGGAGGTTGTGCCTATATTATACCTTCTAAAGACCCTTTGGGGAGTGTTTATTAATTGATGTCTACTACCTATGATTAAAATTTCACAAAAATCGTATCTGAATTTTCACGAACGGCTTCGTCTCCTTTTATCCCCTTTGAATAAAAACTTAATTTAACCCACATGCCTATCAGCTGTGTTCCAAAATTCATGATGATCGGTTAACTATGATAGGACTGAATTCTTTACATACAAATATATAAACATACCCAACTTCATATATATATATATATATATATATATATATATATATATATATATATATATATATATATATATATACAAGAGAGGTGTGTGTTTTATTTACCTACTATACAATCAAAATTCTATCGAAGGGTACACAGGTTTCACGAAAGCAACCCTCTGCCAGTTCAAAAACTGAGCAGAATGATGGGTCAGAACGTTCATTAGCCATCAAAATGGAGAACAAGGATCCGGAAGTTCCTAAAAGGATGGGGACAAAAATGTCTGATTACCGCCGGTGCTAATCGTACTTCGCCACATTAATAATAGTCCGATGATCTATACTGGTAGTTGTAGGGTGATCTATAATCACTTATAGGCCTGATACTCGGAAACGATGTAGAACAATATATATATATATATATATATATATATATATATATATATATATATATATATATATATATATATATGATTATTTTTATTTACACAGACATGTACAAAATCTGCGACACTGGCATGTCGATGTTATCGATCAACAGTTATTATAAACTGAGATCTCATCAGGCAGAGTTAGAATCCGATCATTACGTGACAGTTTCCGTTGGCTGAGTGGATATGGCGACTGCTTGCAGATTCTAGGCTGATTTTGTGAACTGGGTTTGCCCTCCCGACTGTCTGAAATTGTTACTTTACAGCACTGATGAGAGCAATAAGCTTGAAACGTTTGTAGGTATTAATAATTTAATATTTATTCATAAATATTATATATATTATTATTATTATCATTATTTCATGTATCCACATAAAATGTTATAAAGAGATATGATCTTTTATATATCAATTTTCAGTATTTACTTAAACAGTGCTCAATGCGTGAGTAGAGCTAGGTAGTAAGTTATGAAAATATATTTGTGGCAATTAAGCTACACAGAGGCTTCCGCGTTTCATCCTCTTTCCTATTCTATTGTTCTGTTTTCTATAGGGTGACACATCCTCGTATCTTTTTGTGCTGAAATAATGGGTGACCTTATTTTAACACGTGCTTGCTTGTATTTCTATTTTAGCTTTTAGTTTAGTTTAGGTTTTTATTTATTTATTTGTTCATTTATGTATTTATGTATTTTTAACCTAATGTGAATTTTATTCTGTATAAGCAGTTGTTTGCTATTTAACTTTTACAATTTTATAAAAAGGTAAACAATAGAATAGGAAATAGGAAGTAAAATCAACTAAACCTTTGTTTGTGAGAAGCCCAACGATTGGCTAAAAGAATATCAAAGAATCTGATTGGTTAACTAGCTAGACAAAACACCACGTGTATATATAAAACACCCGGCAACACAAACTCCATGCATTTTAGCCTGACGATTTTCTACGGGGATAAAACGCGGAATCCTTTGTGTAGCTGAATTGCCATAAATATATTTTCATAACTTACTATAATATATATATATATATATATATATATATATATATATATATATATATGTGTGTGTGTGTGTGTGTGTGTGTGTGTGTGTGTGTGTGTGTGTGTATATATAAACCCTATGTAAAGACAGGCCATTAATTAAAACTTAAGAAGCTATATAACGTAAGAATATAGAAAGAGCAGTGATCATATACTTAAGTCTGAAATCCGGAGATATCGTCGAGAAAACTTCCTTATTATAAAAGCCTCCCTTATATATATATATATATATATATATATATATATATATATATATATATATATATATATATATATAGCACAGATACCCGACGTTATATAACACAAAATAAGAGTTTTTAAAAATATGTGTAATATAAAACAAACCATTAATTAAGGTATATAATCTGACACATTATGCAAGAAACTATTTTCTTTCATGCTTCGGAATTTTTTTAGATGAGGGTTAATAATTCGTAGAATTTGGTATATTCTGACTACTGTTTTCATCTTGGGTGGTTTTATCACAACGTTTCAGCCGATGTAACCTTCGACCTTCTTCAGGTGTACTTTGTCGAACTCGGGAATCTTTCTGTCGAACTCGGGAATCTGGACGGAATTTCGAACGGAACCCTTCATTTAATCCACGGGCCTAGCATGCTCTCGTTCCATCTGCCATGACTGGGAAGAAGTCTTCAGTGATTCGCAATTCTTCGTATCGCCCGCAGCGACGAAACCCGAGATACACAGAACAGCAACGATGCAACCTGGGTATATACCCAATGGTTAGCAGCAATGCGACAAAATATTTCGGGATTCAAACATCGCGTTTTTCTTTACTATTCTTGAACACTTTAATTTATCTTTCAATTTAGATACATGCATAGTAGTAGTAGTAGTAGTAGTAGTAGTAGTAGTAGTAGTAGTAGTAGTAGTAGTATCCATAAATGGGTAGTAGTAGTAGTAGTAGTAGTAGTAGTAGTAGTAGTATCCACAAATGGGTAGTAGTAGTAGTAGTAGTAGTAGTAGTATCCACAAATGGGTAGTAGTAGTAGTAGTAGTAGTAGTAGTAGTAGTAGTAGTAGTAGTTGATGAAATCTTTCTAATGTCTGTAAACGATTTAGAGAATCAACACATTATTTATGAAGATTGTCCACGGAAAACGTAAATCGTTTCTACAGGTTGACTCAAAAAAATGCCCCCACCCACGGAATAGTTAATAAAATTCTACAATCCTTTCTGCAATAATCCAACCATATTTGGTACAAATAAACTTCAGTCTATGCCTGACTTGTCCACCAAGTTTCAGTCATGAATGTCCAACAGTCGTTATTTTATCGCCGTTCAATAATATACTCTAAAGGTACACCTCTGCATTGCAAGAACATCTGGATACGACTGATTTTAGCTGCGATGACCCTCTTTAGTTTGGGAATAGTTAGGGTATTGGTTGCGTATACATTATCTTTGAGATAACCCCACAGATAAAATGTGAAGCCAATTCAGAATCACACCTCTTACTGATGAGATGATCACCAAAGTGTTCCCGCATATCATTGAATAGCGATGAAACAAAGACAATTGACTGAAATCTGGTGAACAAGAAGGTATAGACTGAAGTTTATTTGTACCAAATATGGTTGCATTGAACAAATAGATTCGTTGATTCCTATTAGCCATCGTTTATGCAAAATCTTGAGCAATTATGATGAAGAGTTTGGGTTTCTTGTTTTTGTTCAGCAAGCCTTTGTTCAGATTCAAGAGACAATAGACAACCCCTGTAATGGTGCCTGTGCAGGGAGTGTATTGTGAAGCAATCCTAACCACACCTCTCTTGGACCGGCATTGCTCTAGTCCAGTGGCAAGGCGAAAACCAAGACTAGAAAAAATACCAGCATAAGCAGAGAGCCCCC
The DNA here is from genome assembly GCA_963556195.1 of Sepiola atlantica. Taxonomy (NCBI): domain Eukaryota; kingdom Metazoa; phylum Mollusca; class Cephalopoda; order Sepiida; family Sepiolidae; genus Sepiola; species Sepiola atlantica. The sequence continues at coordinate 229,196,597 of OY744516.1, forward strand.
TCCCTCGTACAGCACCTGCTATTCCCAAATGGTCACCCATTTAATACTGACCAGGCTCAACGACACGTAACTTCGGTGATCTGGTTATACCCTACTGTGTTTAGTAGCAGTAGTAATAACAGTGTAATCCTCTATGACATAATCGACATCTAAAGGATGATGCATGCTAAATTGAATGGAATTATGTCCAACAGTGTTGTAGCCTATAACTGACCAATGGACAGATAGACAAAAATGTTTCATTATAATATAGGTGAATAGCCATATACGTATTGTAATCACGGACATTTTTTTTTATCATTATTTGGTTGGAAAATAACGTAATATGTAGCAGAAGTTTAGAAATCTAAACAAGGTCGGATTTAAAGAAAACTAGGTCAAATCTTTCCTGTTGACAACGCATGAACGACTTTAAATTGGTTTATCCGGCGCTGTCCTTTTGCAAAGAACTAATTGACTCTTTATTTTCTTTCCTTATGCGAAAGAAGTGCGTTAATTTATGTGCCTGGATTGATGACCTATAAGTTAAAATACAAAGATTGCCATACTTTCAAAATCTGAAAAACCTAAATTAATATAATAAAAGTCGAGGTGTGAATAATCACGTATGAAAATTTATTAGCAAGGGAGTGGGAGCTTAATCTTGAAAATAACTGATAATAATAAAAAGGAAAGGAAAGCATAATCACGTATGATTATGCACTTTTTATCTTTTCAATTTTTCTAGGGTTTTTTTGTTTTCAAAATACACAAAAAAACATAACATATGTTCCATATGTATCACGAACGTTTTCGATTCTTCGTCGAATCACTTTCAGGTGGCAAAAACAAATGAACAAAAAAGTTGGAGAGAAAATAAGAATTTTCAAAAAGTAAACGCACGTAAAATCGGTTAGACATTAAAAGACGAACCAGTGCAGATTCAAGAGAGACGTTAACAATTTAAATTCCGGGACGCCAGAATTAACATCATAGAATGAATTGTATTACGTTAAGTATTTTTAGAACATTTTAACATACTTAATGCAATATAATTCATGATGGGGCCATCTGTATAGAATGCCATGGTTATCTCCATTTGTTTTACGAGCTATTTGACTACAGCATCGAACTGTCATTGTATAGCATTTAACTCAATCAGAACGTCAACCGGAGTTGTGTTGTTCATTGCAGTCGAATATACGTCCTCGATAATCAGTCCGACAAAGTCTATGCCATTTTTGAATTAGTGACCTTGCTTCTGTACCGTTCTACGGAATGCACTCTCCCAGGCTTTACCTCCTTGTTTTAAGAATGGAGTAGTTTATTGCTAATCGCTTGGAACGCCCCTACTGAGGGATGCCGACGGGGCTGCTCAGGGATTTTGTGTGCTAGCCTGCACACACCTCTTATGCGTTTGCCTTTCAATCCCCACCTACCGACCTTTAGTGTTTAGCATTCAGAGTTCCTTCCGTTCCGCGAGGTAAATACCAACTTTCATCGTGATGTACATTTTAAGAAGATGAATAAATATTGGTTGTTGTGATGGGGTATGTTTATGTTTATTCTTTAAAATATTACAGTTCACTTGACTTTCTCCGTTTGTCTCTTTCTAGATAATGCATGTTCTTGGGCAACCGTTGGGCTGCGATGCTTTTCCAATCTATATGAACTCCCATCACTTTAGCTGTTAGTATTCTTCTAGCGCCTCTGGATAAAAGTGTTATTGACATGAAACTACCAGAAAATCCCTGGAGGCAACCATTATGAAAGGCATCCAGCTGTTGATGATGATGATGATGGTCGGTTCGAGCTACAGTTAGTTTGTTGGTTAGAAATGAGCTGCTGTGACGATAGTAATTAAGATGGCAGTCATTGTTGATGTGCTGTAGAAAGACGGGTCGAAGCTGCTGCTGCGGTTGCTGACTGCCATCGTCGTGGCAGTGAAAATGCCGTTTCGTTCAGCAGGGATTCGAGGGAAAAGGCTGAGACTGGATTGCTGAACGGCGACCCCGGGGGTGAGCCCCGTTTGTGGGGGTGGGTAGTAAATAAACGCACCTTTTTATACTGTTTTTAAGCTGCTGCTAATACAACGCTTTGATGAGATCTGATTGGTTGACTGGAGTGACTATACGTGCAGAAAGAAAGAAACAGAAACTATGGTGATTTCTATCACATGGGCTAAGTTGTTCAAAGGTTAAGCATCCGATTTCGTAAATGAGGTCGGACCGACACACTTTATGTCCAAGTACTGTCTTGTGTATGTTAGATATACATTATAAACAGTTGATATTTATTCACTGTCATCGTAAATTGGTTATTCTCGGAAAGTAATCGGCTATTTCCGGAAATCCAAGACCAACTCGAAGAAACATGAAACTCACCAAAATTGAACTACGAATTATAAGAAAATACGGATTAAGAACTTAGTTTATTTACATAGTTGTTGTTGTTGTTGTTGTTGTTGTTGTTGCTGCTGTTTTCGAACTATTGTGCTCATCAATGCTTATATTCATAGTAGGTTTCGTGCACTCTAACCTTTTTCAGGGATGTGGTGTTTCTCATAAGAAAATAAAGCTCGGCTATTAATTTAACATTTTATTAAGACTTCGGCGACTACAAGCATCTTACAAAGCTGAGTCAGGCTAGCCGGAAGTGTCCGGTGTTTCATAGTTAATGTACGTTCTGAACGTACGTACATTACATGGTTCGTTTATATACAATATATTTTTTTCTGTATATAAATATCCTTTTTTCCTTTATCCTTTAATCGCCCGAACACAAAATTCTGCCTCCGAATGACATATTTCTCGGCTGTTTGAAGAGGAACGCCGCCCTTTTTCCTAATGCTGTCGGACCATCTTTTTGGTGAGCGTCCTCTTGGTCTTGCGTTTCAGAAGGCTTTTCTGTAGCTGGCATTTATCATCCCACTATTCCTAACAACGTGACAAACCATCGAAGCCTCCTAGTGGACACCACATTTTCGATTGTTACCGTCATGCCCAGCACTTCGCGTATGCAAGCATTACTAAGCCTGTCATTCCTAGTAACCTTGAGGAGTGTCCTAAGACATTTCATCTCAAACACCAATAGGGCTCTGACATCTTGGTTCTCTAGTAGTCTATATCTCTGAAGCCTATACGGCTATTGGCAGAATGAGTGCCTTATACAATCTAACCTTAAGGGTTCTGTACATGTCTGTAGAGATCCATATTGCATTTTTTTAAAAACGCCTAAACGCTTGTGACCTCATGGATATCCTATGCAAGACATCTGAAGCACAGTTGGGAACTAGACTGCCAAGAAACGTTAACTCTGCAACTTTTAGAATTAATTGATCGTCTATTTTGATTTCTTCATCAGCTTCTGGTGAGATAATTGCACATTTAAGGGGATTAATCTTTAAGCCCCATTTTTAACAGGTTTTTTTCAAGCTCTGAGGCCGAGATTTTACAGTCGATCACAAATAGCAAATATGAGTGTGGTATCATTTGCATATCTAACACCAATTGACATGTCATCTCTCAATTAGAACTCATTGTCCAAACCTGTAATATGCTTTGTATTCAATATTGCTGTACGTTAATATATGTTAACTAATTACATCTGATGGATTTGGTGTATTTAAAACAATAAAACCAACGGATTAAGATAGTAAAAATCGATTTATAAGCATGTTCTTGTCACGCTATGCACGAATTCTAATTAATAGAATGCTTAGTTAATACGAAGAAATTGTATAATAGACATCAACATACACACACAAATAATGGAAATATCAGCAAAACGTACTCTCGAAGAAGACCGGAGGGCACATTGGCTAAAACGTAGTATGAATATGTAAAGTAGTAATGATGATGATGATTATTCGCCATTTAGCAAGTGCTAAATTAACCTTATATCTTGTTTTCATGGATTCTGGTTTGGATGAGATGTAGATGGTGGTCGCATCTTTAGATGTATCAAGAACCACGGTAAGAATTAACATGTAATATGAGTTCAAATGGACAAAAATGGTTGCTGTGAATGAAAAAGATAAAAGTATGGTTAAAAGTATGAATAGGGAACAAAACATGTTTATATAATTACAAATTTACAGATGTATTAAAGATATTTTGTGTCAGAAAATTGTTCGTGTATGTGTTGAAAAGTTCAATGTTCTCGTTTGTAAAATGTTTGAAGTGAGAATGCACGAGTGTTCTAAATATGTATGCGTTTGTTTACAGTTCTATTATGTGTGTGTTTACCTTTTTCGTAGGGCTGTAATTGTAGAAAGAGGGGCCATAGTTTTTTTTTAACATAATTCACCCCAAACAAGGCAGGGAGCAACTGTAGACGTAAGGGGCTACTGAGAGTTAGAGTGTAGGTTTAGTGTGTCATTTTAAGTTGGGAGCTGTGTAGTGAGATGGCTGTTTACATTAGTTTTAAACCTCTGCGTGTCGGTACAGTCGTGGAAACAGAGAGCAGGGATGGAGATCCAGAGGCCGGCAGCATGAGAAAAAAGCTATTTGAGGAGAAGGATCTCCGGCATCTGGGGACCTCGACAGTGAATGAATGGGATTTAGCTGATTGTCGAGTTGGTCTAGTGTATTTACGTCTAGAGGGCACCAGAGCAGCTAGTTCATCAGAGCACAATTCATTGAAGTATTTGTAAAACAGGCACAAGGATGCAACATTGCGGCGATGGGAAGGGGCTTGAGCTTGGTGGATAGTTAGGGATCTATTAAGTTGGCGACTCATTTTTTAACCTTGTCTGAAAGGAAGAGACTAGTGGATGATGCACCAACCCAAATGTGACAACAATACTCCATTCATAGACGAATGGTGGCTTTGTATAGATACATGATAATGTCAGGTGTGAGGAGTTTACGAGCACGGTAGAGGAAGCCCACCTTCTTTGCTGCAGCCTTGGCAATGTCTTCAATGTATTTGTAATTAAGAGATTTTCAGTGTTGCATAAGTCGTGTATTTGGGTGCGCCCACGAACTTTGTTTAGTGCTGGTTGTTGTTCCTGTTGTCATCTCTCCGAAGTACCGACGCGTGAGTGTGTCAGAGAACTCTGCTTTTTTGTTGTTTTGTTTACGTACTGATTTTTATATTGTAATCAGCTAGCTCTAACAGTTTCAAAGATTATCTGTTTCAAACAAGCAGGAACCCTTCTCATTAGTTGAATATTCGCAAGTTTCCACTTGCATGCGAGTAAAAGGTTTTTATTTCGGGATCTCACGCTGCGTTTGTAAGGACGTCAGAGTAAGCGATTTATTTTAGTGCATCCCATTTCTACTCAGTACAAAAGGAGGAAAAAGTTAAAAAAGAAAGAGTCAGTCGAACAAACGGGGAAAGGGACTAACTTATACAAACTCGTATCTTTTCAACGTTCGCCCGTCTCGCATACGTATTTACTAATCTACCACATATTGATGAGGTCACTAATAAAATAATGTAAATTCTGATAATTTCTAATTAAGACAAAAGAAATAAAAATAATTCTATTAAAATAATTCGAGATGCATTAATCTAAATTAATGCATCTCGAATTATTTTAATAGAATTATTTTTTTTTTTTTAAATCACAAAAATAAAACTTAAAAGAAATTCATTAATTGTTTATATTTTTAAGTATGTGTTCTGTTAGGGTTAGGGCTAGGGTTAGGGTCATGGTTTTATTTTCTACGGTTAGGACTAATAAAACCATTTAAAACAAAACTCAATAAATGCATGAACATAAAATAATGTAAATGTGTTCGTCAATCAAATGATCTTTTTTGGATAAAATAGACTTGAGGCACCTTAGAAAGAGTAAGAACCAAACTGATGCTTTATATCCTTAAGAGAAAATATCACAATGACATGAATAATGGCGATGAATACCGACTCTCCAAATTGGCTGAAACTACCACCAAAACTCAGAAAATAAACATATATTTTATTGCATTCTTGACGTAAATCTTGGTAAACGGAGATGAAAAAAATCTTGGTAAACGGAGAGGAAAAAAATTGTAAACCGGGAGAAAAGAACCTTGGTATATATAGAGAAAATAATCTTGGTAAGCAGAGAGAAAAGAAAATCTTGGTAAACGAAAGGGGAAAACTCTTGGTAATTGACGAGTAAATAAAATCTTGGTAAACGGAGAGAAAAGAAAATCTTGGTAAACGGAGAGAGAAAAGAATCTTGGTAAATGAAAAGAAAATAAAATCTTGGTTAACGGAGAGAAAAATAAAATCTTGGTAAACGGAAAGAAAAGAAAATCTTGGTTAACGGAGAGAAAATAAAATCTTTGTTAACGGAGAGAAAGGAAAATCTTGGTAAATGGAGAGAAAATAAAATCTTTGTTAACGGAGAGAAAAGAAAATCTTGGTTAACGGAGAGAAAAGAAAATCTTGGTAAATGGAGAGAAAATTAAATCTTGGTAAATGGAGAGAAAATTAAATCTTGGTAAATGGAGAGAAAAGAAAATCTTGGTTAACGGAGAGAAAAGAAAATCTTGGTAAGCCGAGAGAAAAAAAAATCTTGGTAAATGGAGAGAAAAGAAAATCTTGGTTAACGGAGAGAAAAGAAAATCTTGGTTAACGGAGAGAAAAGAAAATCTTAGTTAACGGAGAGAAAATAAAATCTTGGTAAACGGAAAGAAAAGAAAATCTTGGTTAACGGAGAGAAAAGAAAATCTTGGTTAACGGAGAGAAAAGAAAATCTTGGTAAATGGAGAGAAAATAAAATCTTAGTTAACGGAGAGAAAAGAAAATCTTGGTAAACCGAGAGAAAAAGAAAATCTTGGTAAACGGAAAGAAAAGAAAATCTTGGTAAACGGAAAGAAAAGAAATTCTTGGTAAACGGAGGGAAAAGAAAATCTTGGTTAACCGAAAGAAAAGAAAATCTTGGTAAACGGAGAGAAAAGAAAATCTTGGTTAACGGAGAGAAAAGAAAATCTTGGTTAACGAAGAGAAAATAAAATCTTGGTAAACCGAGGTCGAAGCCCGTCGTAGACGGAAAGGGGAACCGAAATTCCTCACCGAATGCCGAGCCGCGCTTAGGGTGTTGCCGGGCCCAGGGCTCTTACACAGCCGAGGAAAAGACTATATCGGGAGTTAGTGTCTGCTTCGGATCCGCTTGGGGAGCGGTTGGGATGGTCGGAGGAGGAGATCCGCTCTTAGTGGAGTTGGGCACCAGGCCAGAGTTACCTCAACAACTCTGAGTACTCTCTGACTTGGCGACTGGTCCGGGACGCGCTTCCCCTTTACGACAAGCTCACCAGAGATGGAGTGAGGACGGATCCTTACTGCCAGCGCTGCGACGACCGCGAAAGAGAAATGTCCGAGCACGCCTTTTTCGCTTGCAGCAAACTTCGGCGACTCTGGGAGTATGTCGGAGAGGTAACGGCTCGCATCGATGCCGAGCATCCGTTGCCCCTGAATGAAGCATTGGTTGTCCACAACGTAGCCCCGCCGTGGCCTAAGGAGAAAATAATGTTTTTTCTAACCATCCTAGCCGTAGCGAGAATGGTGACGTGGGTTTTACGTCTTGACGAGGTCCATGGGGTTAGATCTGTTTCCGATCGTGATCTGATCGATAGGAGGTGGGTGCACGACACTAGCTTGTGCATCTGTCGAGGCGCCAGGTATGAACACATGTTCCCTGCTTAGGCATGGCACACGCGGTCATGGGTTCTACGGAACCCACCCCTCAATCTTTCTTTAACAAAGACCCTTAGCTAGTAGAGTGAATGCGTTCGGACCCTGTTTTTGTTTTTTGGTACTAGAGAGCCTCCAAAGATGCCCACTCCCCCACACTTTGTTTTTTTCCTATGTCACCCTATATCTCGGAGGACACCACCATCCATTCCCCACATCCCATCCAGACTCAATTTTTTTAACACCCCCCCCCCACCTCCTTAATCCCTATCCCAATTAGAGACCGATCTGCTTGTTTTCGGATCACCCGGAAAACAGTGGGCAGTCTATCACTTAGCAGAGGGTTAGGGGGCCACTACTAATCTTGTACAGAACTTTTGTAAATATTGTCCCACTCCCCCACGATGAATTTTGAAATAAAAAATTTTTATACAAATTGGGGATCACCTAAGTAGGTCCAACCCACAGAGAGAATGAGGTATTTTGATGAGAGAGTCTTGCTACGGGTAAAGTGCACATAGACCAACGAACCCCCCTCCCATAACGATTCAGGCCGTGTGCCTAAGACGTAGAGGAACACTTGCAGACATTGTGTTTGTTTTTTTTTAATATTTTTGCTGTAACCGTTTTTTTCGCTTAAATAAAATCGCTCTAAAGAAAGCACGAAGCCACTTGACGTAAGGAGCTAAAAAAATACTACTTCAAAGGTCTAGTGTTAGATGGATAGATTCTGACACAGAAAACAGTAATTCTGCTCCCTTTGTCAGAAACACCTTTCATGGAATGTGAGGACTAAAGGACAAAATAAGGAAAGCGAGAGTTACGAGGCTGCCGAAAGTAAACTAACGGTCGACTTTCTACTTCACTTTCTATGGAGGAGGGGCGGGTGTATGTACTCTGTGACTTTATGTTCGTATCCGGTTTAAAGATCAATCGCATATTGTTTTGTTTTTCGTGTGCATCTGTGAAGCCTATCGTGTCTGGGTGTTCTCCTACATTACATAACGGAAGCTGGCGAGGCATAACGTAGTGCAAACGAATAGGATGAAGTGGACGTCATTGGCGTGTGCTTTATTTGTAACACACGCCTACGATGTTGGGGAGATGAATTACTGAACCACTCCACCCCCACCCCACCCCCCGCCTTGAGATGAGGTCTGTTAAAAATATTGAGAATACATTAATAGCAAGTTTTAAAATGAGAGTAACATTTTTCCATCTTGTCTGGGCCTGATTAATAGATTCAACTACTTCATACTGGTTCTCATAAACCAGTACCTAAAATTCAAGAAGTTCGCAGAACCAACTTCTGAATTGGTTAAACTTAAAATGTTTAATTATAACAGGTTATTTAATAGAACCAGGGTTAAATTAGTAAATGTCCTTATAATGTTGGATGTTTTTCCATCTCAATCGTAAATAATCTAATATATAAACAAACATTCAGACGGTTATACATGCAATAGTTTCTTTCTTTTTACATGGCTTGTTGCACTATTCTATTTTTCCTACAAATCAATATTTGCTAATGGTTCGTCGACATTATTTTGTGGATCGCTACAGCATGTTGTTAAGAAGTAAAAATGTAATTCATTTTAATTCCTTCCATATCGAGGCGAAATTATTTTCATACGGACGGTATCTTAAAAGGGGACGTAAATCTGTATTCATCAATACAGAGTTATTTCCATTTGATTTGGAACAAAAACCAACAATATTTTTTAGAAAAAATCGGCACAGTTTTAAAAAAATAAAAAATTTCAAGTAAAAAATATTTACCAGCAACTAGTGTATTTTAAAATGAATAAAGTTAGCGTTGGGGGTGAACAATATTTAATCAACCATAGTATATTTTCTACGTGATTCTATTTTGACATTAAAAAATAATGATGGGAATTAAAAAGTGTAAAGAGAGAAAAAACGGTACTCTTATAGCTGACACACCATGTTTCCGTGACTTCGCGTCGTCAACGTTCGGACAGGTATCGGAATCACCCGAGAGTCGACGAAACTATTAACAAAGCAGCCGATAACTTTTAGAAGAAATTAATCGCGTCAATAAAAAAAAATGAATTTCTATAATCTCAGTCAGCTTGTTGAAACTCACGAAAAACTAATTTTGTTTTTGGACAAAAAAATGTAAAACAAAAAAAATTGAAAAAAAAGTAAAAAATACAAAAAGCATTTGCTTAACAAATACAACAAAATCATCTTTTGAAACTTCTCCCAAAGAACTAATTTTGTTTTTGGACAAAAAAATGTAAAACAAAAAAAATTGAAAAAAAAGTAAAAAATACAAAAAACATTTGCTTAACAAATACAACAAAATCATCTTTTGAAACTTCTCCCAAAGAACTAATTTTGTTTTTGGACAAAAAAATGTAAAACAAAAAAAATTGAAAAAAAAGTAAAAAATACAAAAAACATTTGCTTAACAAATACAACAAAATCATCTTTTGAAACTTCTCCCAAAGAACTAATTTTGTTTTTGGACAAAAAAATGTAAAACAAAAAAAATTGAAAAAAAAGTAAAAAATACAAAAAACATTTGCTTAACAAATACAACAAAATCATCTTTTGAAACTTTCCGGTGCACAAACAGAAAAAACATTTTATTTAAAAACATATGATTAGCAATGGTTCTTTCGACAAAAAACAAACAAAAATAAACATCTAATTAATGACAGTTGTTTACCTATATTCTGTTCGTTCTTTTTTTTTATATGTATTTTACTTTAATTTTCTTCGTCTGAATTTATCGGTTGCCAATCTTCAATTTAGCGTCTGGCAGTTTTCGCCTCGTCAACTCTCCGGCGCTTCTGTAACATACACGAATGTTGACGACGCGAAGTCACGGAAACATGGTGCGTCATCTATAAGAGTACCGAAAAAACAAAGGGACATAACTCATTGGCATCACGCTAGTTTTTTCATGTTTCATATTCCCTTTAGATCTATGGGAAATTCCACGTATTTACTTTTTTTTTTATTGTTTTTTTGTTTTTTGTTTTTTTGCCTCCTTCGGTGAGTTGAGTGGACAGCGTAATCTACTGTTTCCATGTCGCGAACGAATTTTACCCCTTTCCTTTTCCAATATTTGCTCCCATTTGTGCATGTAGCATTTTTTTTTTTTACAACCTTAGCAACTGGGCAATTTTTTTTTAATCGTAGAAACAATATTTACGTATTGACTGATTGGCGCAATTTTGAGGCAGTCGTAATTCATATTTGTAGTAAAAATATAAGCAAACATGTATTACAGAACCTGTGAGGGGGTGAGGTATTTTTACACATTCAGCTTTCTTTAACCGTTCGGCTCGTTAGTCAACTGCTTAAGACGACACTCGCGACAAGTGGTACTTCTTTTTGAGACACGGGTTCGAATTCTATACGGATCTAATTTTCTTCTTCTTGTCGGAGTTCTTTGTTTATTCCAAACTCTGTGAACTAAATAAACTATTTACTTAATATTACTCACGCAAAAACAAATATCAATAAAAAATAGATTTTTTTTAAAAGCAGCGTGACACAGACGATACATTTGAATATACAATAAACTTTAATATACACTGTTTATATATATATTGTTACGGATATGGTTGAACTATATATGTGTGTATGCTATTTAGTAGGTCTTTATCAAATCTTATATGATGATCGTGATGATGATGATGATGATGATGATGATGATGATGATGATGATGATGATGATGATGATGATGATGATGATGATGATGATGATGATGATGATGATGATGATTATTATTGTTATTTCTAATTTTAGGATGATGATGATGATGGAAACACTAAGCAAAACCGACTACGCTCTCACCCTAACCGGATTTTTCACCTTACTCTCCCTACTTGAACACGGTTACACTTACAGCCTACCCCACGACGAAGGAAAAAAACTGAACAAAGAAAGATTAGAAATATTCTATGATAACAGGATTATTCCAGAACACGTAGAAAAAAATGTATATATTTACAAAACCATTACAAATAGGTAAGTTGTGAAATCAATAACTGTTTGCTATTTCTTCTTGTCTTTTTTATTATGATTATGTAAACAAAATCCAACGAAACTGCCTCGTTGGTTTGGCTATATTCATAGAAATAGTTAAGCGTGGATCCTGGCTTGGATAATAAGGGTATAAACGGTGGTCACGTCTTTCACATCTACCCAAACCTACGCTGATAGTTACAATATAATCGATGTTGAAAATAGATTTTTATTAAAACATGAATGTTAAATGAAAAAGATAAAACATAGTAAACGAACAAAACATATTTATATATGTACACATTTCGATTATTCAAACTACTGTTCTCATCTTGAGTGTTATTCTCACAACGTTTCGGCCGATGTAACCTCCGACCTTCTTCAGGTGTATATTGTCGAACTCGAGAATCTTTCTGTCAAACTCGGGAATCTGCGCGGAATTTCGAACGGAACCCTTTATTTGATCCACGAGGATAGCATGCTCTCGTTCCGTAAGACATGACCGGGTAGATATCTTCAGTAATTCGCAATTCCTAGTAGCGTCCGCGCTGAGACCCGTCATGTAACAGATAAGGTACTAAGTGAAATTCGGTTCTAATTAAAGTCTTCTGAAGGTTGAAGGTTCAAAACATGACGGAATAGCATTTTAGTATAAGTTGTTTGTGTAGAAACTTTGAAAAGGAGGTAATACCCTCGAAATATGAGTAAAGCTTTGATACCGTGTAACACACGCTATTGATCGAAGATGAAACTTCTAATTGGTTGGTTGCAACAGCATGATGGAATATAATTGTGTTATGAGTTTTCATCTTACAATTAAATTAAAAATTAATAATTGTTTACTTTTTGGCATAAAACAAATAATCCAATAAAAATGCAAAAATCTAACATAACTTATGCTTCTGTCTGTTTAAAGGGGCACCAAGTAGAACGAAAGGGAAAAGGAGACGAAACAGTAGAAGTGAGATTTGCATATTTTCTACTTTATTATGTTGCGTAGAGGAATTGAAGCAAAAGCGTCTAGCCTTTTCGCTAAGAGGAAAGTATAGTATCTGTTTTGATACCAAACTTAATTATTTTTGTCCTTCTAGACTGAAACATTCTTTTATTTTTGTTCCGATCCAGAGTGGGTAGCTGGATATTCTCCACATTAAAAAATCAACCTTGTGTCTAAATCTGTCCTCGTGGGGAGGCAATTAAATAGAAACAACGTAATCCATATAAATAAATTATATACATAGATAGACTTTAGATTTTCGAAGGTTGTAACAATACAAAAGCTACTAGGAGGTACTCTAACTTCTAAGCTTACGTAAAACCCACTTTCGGTCGATATACGATATACACGCGACTCTGAAATAGAAAGACTTTGAAAAACTAGTATTTCAGAGTTTAATGTATAAAGACTTTAAAGAATTTCAAGTTAGTTAAATATTAAATGCATGACTAAATAAGATACTTTAATGCATAACTGAAGTTAGGATTGGGAACAGCGTTAGTCTGCTTGCAACAATTGAGTTCTAGTATAAGGATTATGGGGTAGGATTGGGTTTAATTTTGTAACCTAAGTGATGCACTAGTGTGTTGAAATTATAAATAGATTTTAAGGGGGCAAATGGACCATTATAGGAGTAACCAAGGAGCGTAGTTTAAAGGTGAGAGTAATGGAATCTATGAGAAAAATATTGTCGGTAGAGCGAAGCGTATACACAGTTGATGGATCGAATACAAGGGAGATTTTTTTTAAAGCAATGGATAAGTGTGTGCGAGGGTTGGCCAATAATTGAAAAAGAGGGGAATAGGAATTAGAATGTTGAATTAAAAACGGTTAAGGATTAGTGGGGTGGAGGAGAATAATATTAGTTCTCAATTTACATTAAGTGTTATGGGTTAATAGAGTTATTAGGTGTACGCAATGTTATTGGGATGGCTATTTGTTAGGTTGGAAAAGTTAAGAATTAAAAACTTAACAAATTATAGAATTTAAGAATTAGTCTAATGTTAGAGAGGGGATTGTTGGCTGGGAGGAGGGGTGTCACAGGGAGTAATGAAATTGATGTATTTGTGCCTGCAATTTGAGATAAAGTCATTTTTAGAGTTAATAATATTTTTGCTTTTAGTTGCTGTAGCTATCATAAATATTTCTAATGTACATAGTTGGTAGAAAGCGGATCCTGGAGTCTAGGATTTAGACCTTTTTAATATTGCCCAATGTAGGGAGTAGAGAGTGTTTTTACTGTTGAAACCTTTTATTAGATTGGATAGAGAGGAGCCAATGGCACTGTTATTATTATGTTTGAAAGAGTAGATATGGTTTGAGATTCGGGTCTTGATGGGGAAGGAACCTGCCCCAATGTAAGTGTGTATTTTGTATGGGGTTGTTATTATAGTATTTGTGTTATTTATAGTATCGGGGATGTTTTGGATTTGTATGTTTAAGTTCTGGGCCAAAGTTAAGTTGGAATTGATAGGTGGAGAAGATGAGAGAATTTGAGGGGTGAGATCAAGGTTATTGTTAGTTAGCGGGGGGTTGTTGGTTAGTGTAAGAGGTGTCATTTAGGGTGTCGTCTGGTACAGGGAGTTGGGGATGTGGTGAGATATAGGTGAGGGGGGAATTTGTATAGTGGTGTCTGTCGCATAATTGTGTTTTGGGGGAATTGTTTGGCAGCACAAGCATATATGACGTTACTTTGTATGCAATTGCCATTTAACGGGCATTCTTTAGATTTCTGGCAGTTACAATTATTAGTGGGGTGTATAGTAGGTGCTGTTTGCTGGGCAGATTTAATTGTTTTGCTATTAAATGTGATGATGGTTTGTGCTATATTGGGCATTGTGGAGTAGGAAATTTTAATAGAGTGTTATTTAAAATAGTGCTGTATTTATGCGGGTGCTTGAATGAGTTATCTAAAAAAATAACAATTCTTTAGTGATATTTGTTTTAACATTGCAGTGATAGGGTGGATTAACAAAATACTATTCTTTTTTCTAATTCTTTTATTTTTTCTTTAGGCTCAGCTAGTTTGTTAATATTGATAGTTTTTGTGGATCTATTTATATATGTTTTGGTTTTCTTTGGTAGTGTAGTATTTGTCCGCTTTTTATTCTGTATTGCCATGTTATGCGTAATTACATTTAAAGATTTGTTTTTCTGGATAAAAGGATTATTATCGTATTTGATTTTATCAGTGTATCCCGAATTAAGTAGTGCGTTATTGTGGAAGTTGGAATTTTGTTCAATGATAGATTTATTAGCAGATAACTTTGAAATTCTATTAGGGACTGAAGGGACTATTGAATTAATGATGGATTTTGGGTGGTTAGATAGCTTATGTACGTAGAATATAGTTAAATTTGGTTTGTGGTAGGGGCTAAAGGATTCAGAGTTAAGGTCTAATGTTTGGTCAAGGAAGTTAGATATTCTTTTCTCATGTTCTATAGTGATGGTTAATCCGAAGTTTTTACAGAAGTTGTGTAGATTTTTAATGGTATTGTTGTATTGCCTCGACCTCTCCCTAGATACAAAAAGAGCGTCGTCCTTGTATATTCCACCGTGTAAATGTCCGAAATCAAATTTTAATTCTCTTAATAAGTACAATCCTACAAGGTCAGTAACCTCGACAGAGTCCGAAGCTCGAAATTATTGGGTGTATCTTTCCTAATGAACAGTAACCAAACAAATCCTTCCCCTTCTCTTCTCCCAGATTCAGTCATAGCTGATTTAACTAACCTTATCACCCACCTTCTTTATCTTTTATCTTTATCATTTTCCCCCACTTCTTCACTTGGCTTTGTCCCTGACTAGAGCTGCCGCTTTTCTTAGACTCGATCGAAGTCACTACTTAAATTCCCGACTGCCTGCGTTTAATATACACAGCTCATTCTCAACCTGTGATAAACTACTTTAATTCTCGGTCCACGGAAGTATTTTAAAATGACCCTAATTCTCAAAATTGCGTCCGAATAATTGCGTTCCATCTACGATAAAACTAAACATCTTTCTATTGGATTTACTTCATTTTTTAACATTTTAAACGCTGCCTTCACGAAACCCGTTTTTTTTTCATTTTTAAATCTCTCTTTACCGGAAACCTCATCTACAAACATTCACCAACTGGACAGACTCCATATTTTTTACACACACACTTGTACTCTCCATTACTTTATATTTTTTCAAATTTTGAATTTTAACTTTTCCACTGCCAACCTATCAATCTATGTTATTCCTCTGATGATCAGATTTTAATCTTTGAAAAGCCTTGGCTTAAGGAAAGAAAAATAAACATGTTTTTACCGAGTACACCTTACATTGAATAATCGAAGTTGAAATAGATTTGTCATTTGTACATATTTATCTTTCTTCTTTCATTTATCTTTATAATTGCTCTATCTTGTATATTGAGCTTAAACTATTTCACTATAGGTTCTATATTCTAAAAGTATACTTTTTTATTCATATTTTATTTTATATATATATATGTATATATATATATATATATATATATATATATATATATATATGTATGTATATATATATGTATGTATATATATGTACATATATATATATGTATATATATGTATATATATGTATATATATATATGTATATATATGTATATATGTGTGTCTATATGTGTGTCTATATATGTATATATATACTATTGGCTAGGTAATATAAGTGATAGATTCGATAAATAAATCTCTTTCTGTACAACAATAATAGTTTACCTCGAGTACACGAGTTATTTTTTCCATCAGATCTATCCTGGTGTTTTTCCTTTTCACCCCATTATAATAATTCTATTATTTATTTATTTAAATGCTTGCTATATCTGTTCGCTTCATCTGATATCATAGAGCTTAAATTCCTTTTCTTATCCGTGCTATCCAATGCTGACCTAAGGGTCGGATATTTTTTTTAATGATATTTAACCCCCAAACAAGGTAGGACGCCACTGTAGACATAAGGGGCTACTGAAAATTAGGGAGTAGGTTTAGGGTGTCATTCAAAGTTGGGAGCTGTGCAGCGAAATGTCTTTTTACATTAGTTTTAAATCTCTGCATGCCGGTACTGTCGGGGAAACAGGGTGCAGGGAGGGAGTTCCAGAGGCCAGCATGCGAAGTCATAGTTGAGTTTATTAACTAGGTTCGAATGCTTCGACCGGCAGTGTTTAGCACCCCTAGACTTATTGCTGCATTCAGCATGAAACTCTAGTGTCAGTAGGTTTTAATAATAAAATGTGTATTAAAAAATTATATATATATATATATATATATATATATATATATATATATATATATATATATATATATAAGGATATTGTAGTTTGCTTGAAGCAGTGCTGGTAAATATAAGTGCAGATTAGTAGTTCGAGGCTAGAGCAATGCGATGTAGTTGCCGGAAGATGGAAAAAGTGAACAGAAATAAACGATGAGAGAAAGTGAAACTCAAAACGATTTATTAATAATTTCACGAAAAACTGATTAAATACCAGAATAGTAAATACTGTCTGGTAAATAAAAATGTTCGGCAAAAGGTAATCTTAAATTTTCGAAAGAAAAACTTTCATTTTCAAAAGACAACAATAGAAGACCGAGAGGATCGAAAAACGGGAAAAACCGGTGTCAAACCATTGAAATACCGCAGCAGACAATTGGAAGTAGGAACGCAGAAAATGTCAAAATTTAATTAAATAATTATTCAACTAAAGTTAAGATATTATAAACATTTGTTTATTTATATACTAATTATTATAATGTTATTATATTTTATTTTATATGATTTATTAATTTTTGTCTCTTTTTTCTTTATTCAATTCTAAATTTAAATTTACGTGTGGGCCGTTATTATTATAATATGTGCCATCAAAGGGGGATAACTTAGGAAATAATATGTTTAGAAATGAGATTTGAAATTTGAAAAGGAATTTAAATTGTAGAATGGATCAATGCCAAGGAGGTAGGAAGGAACCGTTGGAACGGGGGAAGAGGGGGAATAAGAAGAAACGTTGGAGAAAGGGGGGAAATAGGGATAAAAAATATATATACACACATATACATATATAAAGTGTAAAAATCTAAATACATATTTATTTTTTATGTTAATTTAAGAGTATTCCAAGGGTATAATACTCCTAGAACTAAATTTATATAAATTTATTCTATTTATTGATTTATAGATTTTTTTCTTTAATTTTCCTTTGTTATTATTATTTATTCGTATATTAAATTTATTCTTTTATTATTATAATTTCATTTTTTATATTTATTTTATTTATTTTAATTTAAAAAAAAAATTATTTTAATTTTTTTTTATTGAATTTCAAACTTTAGTTAATG
>OY744516.1:229222044-229418918 GCA_963556195.1 Sepiola atlantica
TCAACTTATATTATACTTTTCAACTTATATCATACTTTTCAACTTATATTATACTTTTCAACTTATATCATACTTTTAAACTTATATTATACTTTTCAACTTATATCATACTTTTCAACTTATATTATACTTTTCAACTTATATCATACTTTTTAACTTATATTATACTTTTCAACTTATATCACACTTTTCAACTTATATTATACTTTTAAACTTATATCATACTTTTCAACTTATATCATACTTTTCAACTTATATCATACTTTTCAACTTATATTATACTTTTCAACTTATATCATACTTTTAAACTTATATTATACTTTTCAACTTATATCATACTTTTCAACTAATATCATACTTTTAAACTTATATTATATTTTTCAACTTATATTATACTTTTCAACTTATATTATACTTTTCAACTTATATCATACTTTTAAACTTATATTATATTTTTCAACTTATATTATACTTTTCAACTTATATAATACTTTTCAACTTATATCATACTTTTCAACTTATATCATACTTTTAAACTTATATTATACTTTTCAACTAATATTATACTTTTCAACTTATATTATACTTTTCAACTTATATCATACTTTTCAACTTATATTATACTTTTCAACTTATATCATACTTTTCAACTTATATTATACTTTTCAACTTATATCATACTTTTCAACTTATATTATACTTTTCAACTTATATCATACTTTTCAACTTATATTATACTTTTCAACTTATATCATACTTTTCAACTTATATTATACTTTTCAACTAATATTATACTTTTCAACTTATATCATACTTTTCAACTTATATCATACTTTTCAACTTATATTATACTTTTCAACTTATATCATACTTTTCAACTTATATTATACTTTTCAACTTATATCATACTTTTAAACTTATATTATATTTTTCAACTTATATCATACTTTTCAACTTATATCATACTTTTCAACTTATATTATACTTTTCAACTTATATTATACTTTTCAACTTATATCATACTTTTAAACTTATATTATACTTTTCAACTTATATCATACTTTTCAACTTATATCATACTTTTCAACTTATATTATACTTTTCAACTTATATCATACTTTTAAACTTATATTATACTTTTCAACTTATATCATACTTTTCAACTTATATCATACTTTTCAACTTATATTATACTTTTTTAACTTATATCATACTTTTCAACTTATATTATACTTTTCAACTTATATCATACTTTTCAACTTATATTATACTTTTCAACTTATATTATACTTTTCAACTTATATTATACTTTTCAACTTATATCATACTTTTCAACTTATATCATACTTTTCAACTTATATCATACTTTTCAACTTATAT
This sequence comes from Sepiola atlantica, assembly GCA_963556195.1. NCBI lineage: Eukaryota > Metazoa > Mollusca > Cephalopoda > Sepiida > Sepiolidae > Sepiola > Sepiola atlantica. The sequence goes on from OY744516.1 coordinate 229,223,425, forward strand.
TATACTTTTCAACTTATATCATACTTTTCAACTTATATTATACTTTTCAACTTATATCATACTTTTAAACTTATATTATATTTTTCAACTTATATCATACTTTTCAACTTATATCATACTTTTCAACTTATATTATACTTTTCAACTTATATTATACTTTTCAACTTATATCATACTTTTAAACTTATATTATACTTTTCAACTTATATCATACTTTTCAACTTATATCATACTTTTCAACTTATATTATACTTTTCAACTTATATCATACTTTTCAACTTATATTATACTTTTCAACTTATATCATACTTTTCAACTTATATTATACTTTTCAACTTATATTATACTTTTCAACTTATATTATACTTTTCAACTTATATCATACTTTTCAACTTATATCATACTTTTCAACTTATATTATACTTTTCAACTTATATCATACTTTCAACTTATATTATACTTTTCAACTTATATCATACTTTTCAACTTATATTATACTTTTCAACTTATATCATACTTTTCAACTTATATTATACTTTTCAACTTATATCATACTTTTCAACTTATATTATACTTTTCAACTTATATCATACTTTTCAACTTATATCATACTTTTCAACTTATATTATACTTTTCAACTTATATCATACTTTTCAATTTATATTATACTTTTCAACTTATATCATACTTTTCAACTTATATTATACTTTTCAACTTATATCATACTTTTCAACTTATATTATACTTTTCAACTTATATCATACTTTTCAACTTATATTATACTTTTCAACTTATATCATACTTTTCAACTTATATTATACTTTTCAACTTATATCATACTTTTCAACTTATATTATACTTTTCAACTTATATTATACTTTTCAACTTATATCATACTTTTCAACTTATATTATACTTTTCAACTTATATCATACTTTTCAACTTATATTATACTTTTCAACTTATATCATACTTTTCAACTTATATCATACTTTTCAACTTATATCATACTTTTCAACTGATATTATACTTTTCAACTTATATCATACTTTTAAACTTATATTATACTTTTCAACTTATATCATACTTTTCAACTTATATCATACTTTTCAACTTATATTATACTTTTAAACTTATATCATACTTTTCAACTTATATTATACTTTTCAACTTATATCATACTTTTCAACTTATATTATATTTTTCAACTTATATTATACTTTTCAACTTATATCATACTTTTCAACTTATATTATACTTTTCAACTTATATCATACTTTTCAACTTATATTATACTTTTCAACTTATATTATACTTGCAGACAAGTAGTAGATACTACTAGATCTAAAGTTTTATGTTTCCTTTTTTATATTTACTTTTTTCATATTTCTTTTTATGTATCTTTTCATATTTTACATGGCCTTTTTGGGTACTAAGGGGTGGTACCTAGGGGTGTGTATGCATGCCCTTACTCTGTCACTCAATACACGTTAGTAGTTGTGTAAAGATATGAGATTGGCAAAGTTAACACGAGTTAACGCTCCTCAAATTGTTAACACATACCTGTCGAGTACTGACCACTTCAGATATGAGAAAGCGCCAATAGAAGACAAAAGATGGGGAAGATGAAAGAAAGTGGGTAAATAGGGACAGAAGAAAAGTGAGAGAAGGAACTGAACTATAACCTTTAAGTGACCTAAGTTAAAAGCACCCCCCCCGCCATAAATTGGTGGTGTTGTTTTCAAAGCCAAGTGGTTTGGTCTACAGAAACCGAGTAATGTGGTCGAAATCAATTATTACCTAAAAACTTTTTTTCTATAGTTCTCTATACTCTAGTCTAATTTACCCTGTAAAGGACTCCGTGAGAATTAACCTAACCTATATATATATATATATATATATATATATATATATATATATATATATATATATATATATATATATATATATATATATATATATATATATATATATGCGATTTTATGAAGGCTTACCAAAGCATTCCTTTCAAGACACCAATGATCACCATTAAAGATTTTTTATTACAAATATTATTTATTCAAATTAAATGTTTTTTTCCTACATGTGTTTCACTACCAAGCAGGTGCTTGCTTGGCAAATCATCAGGGAAATTAAATGTCTGGAATAAGGGTTTCAACTGCCGACAATACACAATGTGGCGTTGCCATAGTTGAGGTCACTTAAGAAGAGAAGAGGAAAAAATAAAAATAGAAGTTAAAATTAAAAAACAAGAAAGAACAACGATAAAAAAGAAAGTCCTAGAAAATGTCTTAGAAAAGTAGCTCGTGCATTATTTCTGCCACCAAGCCAACGAGCTTGTTTTTATTGGAACAACCCCCGTCTTCACTGAATGATCTATTTTATAAGTGAAAAATCTCTCTCTCTCTCTCTCTCTCTCTCTCTCTCTATATATATATATATATATATATATATATATATATATATATATATATATATATATATATATATATATATATAAAATTTTAAGTCATAAATATTAAATTATTTTTACTTACATATGCCAGCGTTTCAAGCTTTCGCTCTCATCAGTGCAGGGATGATAATCTCAGACGGTCGCACGGTTCGAACCCCTGTCACAGAACCAATCTACACTATGATGGAAGTCACTCCAGACAAGGCATGAAGCCACTTGATATAAGGAGCTAAAAAGAAAAATACTACTTCAAGGTCAAAAATTAGCCAACGATAGTGTTAAATGGATAGATTCACAGCTAGAAAACAGCAATTCTTCTCCCTATGTAAGAAACATCGCTCATGGAATGTGAGAGCTAAATGACAAAATAAGGGAAGCAAGAGTTACGAGGCTGCCGAAAGTAAACCTGAGGTCCACTTTCTACTCTCCTTAATATATGAAAATAAAGATAAAGATTATATCTCTAAATTAAATCTTATATTGAATAGTCAAAGCTCAATATAAAAGATAGAGCAATGACATCAGTAGATAAGTGATGAAACTAAAATAAAATGGATATAATGCAATAGTAATTAAATCAATTGTTCAAACAAGGGTGATATTAAAAAAAAATGTCCTTTTCTTTAATCCATGGATTTTCAAAGATGTGCTCTTATCATCAGAGGAAATTCGACAGATAAGTCAGTACAATTTAATGTAATGCAAAGATTTGAAAATATGAAAATATAAAAGACATTAAAATACAAACAATTTTTAAAAGTTTAAAATAGGCATAGAAAATACTCACCAGTGAACAAGTATAGAAAAGTTCGTTTAAACAAATCTGAGGAATCGAAGCATTATTAATAACTATTGCATTATATCCCATTTTTATCATCACTTATCTACTTATATCTACTTATATATATATATATATATATATATATATATATATATATATATATATATATATATATATATATATATATATATATATATATATGATGGACTCTGCCGTCGATTTCGACGTATGAGTGCCCCACCTGGGGCTGCCCGCGCGTGAATTTGTAATTGCAAGGGTTGCGCAATCTCCAACAACCGATCTCCTGAGTCGGCATTGCTTGATTCCAATGGCAAGTAGTAATACAAGACGACTGGAAACAATGCCGAGATAAGCAGAGAGCACATACAGCACCTGGTATTCCCAAATGGTCACCCATTTAGTACTGGCCAATATATATATTTATATACTGGCCAATATATATATATAAAAAATCGTATATCGTTTCGTACTCTTTTTTAGTTCACCCTAAACAAGGCAAGTTGCCACTGTAGACGTAAGGGGCCACTGAGAATTAGGGTGGAAGTTTGGGGGGATCATCCTAAATTGGAGGCTGTGCATCGAGATGCTTGTTCACATAAGTTTTAAATTTTAATATGTCGGTATAGTCGGGGAAACAGTGAGCAGGGGGAAGTTTCAAAGGCCGGCAGCTCGAGGAAATAAGCTATTGGAGTAGAAGGCTCTCCGTCATCTGGAGACTTGAACAGTGAATGGATGGGATTTAGCTGATTGTCCTGTTGGTCGAGTGGATTTACGTCGAGTGGGCACCAAGGCAGCAAGTTCATCGGAGCACATTCCGTTGAAGTACTTGTAAAACAAGCACAAGTATGCAACATTGCGGCGATGGGACAGGGGGTGGAGCTTGGTGGATAGTGAGGGACCTATTAGATTAGAGACTCTTTTTTGGACCTTGTCTGAGAGGGATGGACCAGTGGTTGGTGCACCAGCAAAGATCTGACAACAATACTCCATGCATGGACGAATAGTGGCTTTGAAGAGATATAGGATACTGTCAGGTGTGAGAAGTTTTCTAGCTCGGTAGAGGGAACCCATTTTCTTCATATACTATGTAAAAGCCTAAAAACGGCTGATATTAACGTAAAGAAAGCCTATTTGAATGAGGTAGAAAAAGAATTCAAGATCGGAGGAATTGTGTATGAATAATGAAAAAGAGAAACCATGATATGAAATTTTTTATCATTATTCACTGCATAAGAAGAAAAAAAGTGAAATTCCGGAAGCTGTAATGATATGTTAATTAGAAGCCTAATCTTTGTGTTCAAACTCGAGATTTATTGTGTATCAAAATAAAGTATGGTCGTGTCAAATGTTCTGTTAAAATTAATGTATTAACTTGTCTGTTTATATTAAGGGATTATTTACTTGTAAATTATCATGTATTTGCTAATAGTTTGTGCACTTACTAAACGGACTGCCTACCTAATAACGATGTCTTCTTTGCTACTAGCTTTTTTAATTGTGAAACCAACTAGTTACTCGTTAATTGCTTCCTATTTGCTACTAGCTTGTTGACTTGTAAAACCGACTAGTTACTCGTTAATTGCTTCCTATTTGCTACTACCTTGTTGACTTGTAAAACCGAGTAGTTACTCGTTAATTGCTTCCTATTTGCTACTACCTTGTTGACTTGTAAAACCGAGTAGTTACTCGTTAATTGCTGCCTATTTGCTACTAGCTTGTTGACTTGTGAAACCGACTAGTTACTCGTTAATTGCTCCCTATTGTCTACTACTTTGTTGACTTGTAAAACCGAGTAGTTACTCGTTAATTGCTTCCTATTTGCTACTAGATTTTTGATTTGTAAAACTGACTAGTTACTCGCTAATTGCTACCTATTTGCTACTAGCTTGTTGACTTGTAAAACCGACTAGTTACTCGTTAATTGCTTCCTATTTGCTACTAGATTTTTGATTTGTAAAACTGACTAGTTACTCGCTAATTGCTACCTATTTGCTACTAGCTTGTTGACTTGTAAAACCGACTAGTTACTCGTTAATTGCTTCCTATTTGCTACTACCTTGTCGACTTGTAAAACAAACTTGTTACTCGTTAATTGCTTCCTATTTTCTACTACATTGTTGACTTGTCAAACCGACTAGTTACTCGTTAATTGCTTTCTATTTGCTACTAGCTTGTTGGCTTGTAAAACCGATTTGTTACTCGTTAATTTCTTCCTATTTTCTACTACCTTGTTGACTTGTAAAACCGACTAGTTACTCGTTAATTGCTACCTATTTGCTACTAGCTTGTTGACTTGTAAAACCGACTAGTTACTCGTTTATTGCTTCTTATTTGCTACAAGCTTGTTGACTTATGAAACCGACTAGTTACTCGTTTATTGCTACCTATTTGCTACTAGCTTGTTAACTTGTAAAAGCGACCAGTTACTCGTTAATTGCTACCTATTTGCTACTAGCTTGTTGACTTGTAAAACCGACTAGGAACTGGTTTATGGCTTCCTATTTTCTATTAGCTTGTTGACTTGTAAAACCAACTAGTTACTCGTTAATTGCTTCCCATTTGCTACTAGCTTGTTGACTTATAAAACCGACTAGTTACTCGTTAATTGCTTCCTATTTGCTACTAGCTTGTTGACTTGTAAAACCGACTAGGAACTGGTTTATGGCTTCCTATTTTCTATTAGCTTGTTGACTTGTAAAACCGACTAGTTACTCGTTAATTGCTTTCTATTTGCTACCACCTTGTTGACTTCTAAAACTTGTAAACCGACTAGTTACTCGTTAATTGCTTCCTATTTGCTACTAGCTTGTTGACTTGTAAAACCGACTTGTTACTGGTTAATTGCTTCTTATTTGCTACTAGCTGGTTTATTTGTAAAACCGACTAGTAACTCGTTTATTGCTACCTATTTGCTACTAGCTTGTTGACTTGTAAAACCGAGTAGTTACTCGTTAATTGCTTCCTATTTGCTACTAGCTTTTTTAATTGTGAAACCAACTAGTTACTCGTTAATTGCTTTCTATTTGCTACTACCTTGTTGACTTCTAAAACTTGTAAACCGACTAGTTACTCGTTAATTGTTTCCTATTTGCTACTAGCTTGTTGACTTGTAAAACCGACTTGTTACTGGTTAATTGCTTCTTATTTGCTACTAGCTGGTGTATTTGTAAAACCGACTAGTTACTCGTTAATTGCTACCTATTTGCTACTAGCTTGTTGACTTGTAAAACCGACTAGTTACTCGTTAATTGCTTTCTATTTGCTACCACCTTGTTGACTTGTAAAACCGACTAGTTACTCGTTAATTGCTTCCTATTTGCTACTACCTTGTTGACTTGTAAAACCGACTAGTTACTCGTTAATTGCTTCCTATTTTCTACTACATTGTTGACTTGTCAAACCGACTAGTTACTCGTTAATTGCTTTCTATTTGCTACTAGCTTGTTGGCTTGTAAAACCGATTTGTTACTCGTTAATTTCTTCCTATTTTCTACTACCTTGTTGACTTGTAAAACCGACTAGTTACTCGTTAATTGCTACCTATTTGCTACTAGCTTGTTGACTCGTAAAACCGACTAGTTACTCGTTTATTGCTTCTTATTTGCTACAAGCTTGTTGACTTATGAAACCGACTAGTTACTCGTTTATTGCTACCTATTTGCTACTAGCTTGTTAACTTGTAAAAGCGACAAGTTACTCGTTAATTGCTACCTATTTGCTACTAGCTTGTTGACTTGTAAAACCGACTAGGAACTGGTTTATGGCTTCCTATTTTCTATTAGCTTGTTGACTTGTAAAACCAACTAGTTACTCGTTAATTGCTTCCCATTTGCTACTAGCTTGTTGACTTATAAAACCGACTAGTTACTCGTTAATTGCTTCCTATTTGCTACTAGCTTGTTGACTTGTAAAACCGACTAGTTACTCGTTAATTGCTACTAACTTGTTGACTTGTAAAACCGACTAGTTACTCGTTAATTGCTACTAGCTTGTTAACTTGTAAAACCGACTAGTTACTCGTTAATTTGTTCCTATTTGCTACTAGCTTGTTGACTTGTAAAACCGACTAGTTACTCGTTAATTGCTACTAACTTGTTGACTTGTAAACCGACTAGTTACTCGTTAATTGCTTCCTATTTGCTACTAGATTGTTGACTTGTAAAACCGACTAGTTACTCGTATATTGCTTCCTATTTGCTACTAGATTGTTGAATTGTAAAACCAACTAGTTACTCGTTAATTGCTACCTATTTGCTACTAGCTTGTTGACTTGTAAAACCGGCTAGTTACCCGTTAATTGCTTTCTATTTGCTACTAGCTGGATTACTTGTAAAACAGACTAGTTACTCGTTAATTGCTTCCTATGGGCAACTAGCTTGTTAACTTGTAAAACCGACTTGTTACTCGTTAATTGCTTCCTATTTGCTACTACCTTGTTGACTTGTAAAACCGACTAGTTACTCGTTAATTGCTTCCTATTTTCTACTACATTGTTGACTTGTCAAACCGACTAGTTACTCGTTAATTGCTTTCTATTTGCTACTAGCTTGTTGGCTTGTAAAACCGATTTGTTACTCGTTAATTTCTTCCTATTTTCTACTACCTTGTTGACTTGTAAAACCGACTAGTTACTCGTTAATTGCTACCTATTTGCTACTAGCTTGTTGACTCGTAAAACCGACTAGTTACTCGTTTATTGCTTCTTATTTGCTACAAGCTTGTTGACTTATGAAACCGACTAGTTACTCGTTTATTGCTACCTATTTGCTACTAGCTTGTTAACTTGTAAAAGCGACAAGTTACTCGTTAATTGCTACCTATTTGCTACTAGCTTGTTGACTTGTAAAACCGACAAGGAACTGGTTTATGGCTTCCTATTTTCTATTAGCTTGTTGACTTGTAAAACCAACTAGTTACTCGTTAATTGCTTCCCATTTGCTACTAGCTTGTTGACTTATAAAACCAACTAGTTACTCGTTAATTGCTTCCTATTTGTAACTAGCTTGTTGACTTGTAAAACCGACTAGTTACTCGTTAATTGCTACTAACTTGTTGACTTGTAAAACCGACTAGTTACTCGTTAATTGCTACTAGCTTGTTAACTTGTAAAACCGACTAGTTACTCGTTAATTTGTTCCTATTTGCTACTAGCTTGTTGACTTGTAAAACCGACTAGTTACTCGTTAATTGCTACTAACTTGTTGACTTGTAAACCGACTAGTTACTCGTTAATTGCTTCCTATTTGCTACTAGATTGTTGACTTGTAAAACCGACTAGTTACTCGTATATTGCTTCCTATTTGCTACTAGATTGTTGAATTGTAAAACCGACTAGTTACTCGTTAATTGCTACCTATTTGCTACTAGCTTGTTGACTTGTAAAACCGGCTAGTTACCCGTTAATTGCTTTCTATTTGCTACTAGCTGGATTACTTGTAAAACAGACTAGTTACTCGTTAATTGCTTCCTATGGGCAACTAGCTTGTTAACTTGTAAAACCGACTTGTTACTCGTTAATTGCTTCCTATTTGCTACTAGCTTGTTGACTTGTAAAACCGACTAGTTACTCGTTAATTGCTACTAACTTGTTGACTTGTAAAACCGACTAGTTTCTCGTTAATTGCTTTCTATTTGCAACTAGCTGGATTACTTTTAAAACCGACTAGTTACTCGTTAATTGCTTCTTATTTGCTACTACATTGTTTACTTGTAAAACCGAATAGTTTCTCGTTAATTGCTTCCTATTTGTTACTAGCTTGTGGACTTCTAAAACCGAGTAGTTACTCGTTAATTGCTTCCTATTTGCACTAGCTTGTTGACTTGTAAAACTGACAAGTTACTTGTTAATTGCTTTCAATTTGTTACTAGCTTGTTAACATGTAAAACCGACTAGTTACTCGTTAATTGCTTCCTATTTGCTACTAGCTTGTTGACTTGTAAAACCGACTAGTGACTCGTTAATTGCTTCCTATTTGCTTCTACCTTGTGGACTTGTACAACCGACTAGTTACTCGTTACTTGCTACCTATTTGCCACTAGCTTGTTGACTTGTAAAACCCTCAAGTCAATCGTTTATTGCTTCTTATTTGCTACTAGCTTGTTGACTTATGAAACCGACAAGTTACTCGTTTATTGCTACCTATTTGCTACTAGCTTGTTTATTTGTAAAAGCAACTAGTTACTCGTTAATTGCTACCTATTTGCTACTAGTTTGTTGACTTGTAAACCGACTAGTTACTCGTTAATTGCTTCCTATTTGCTACTAGATTTTTGATTTGTAAAACTGACTAGTTACTCGCTAATTGCTACCTATTTGCTACTAGCTTGTTGACTTGTAAAACCGACTAGTTACTCGTTAATTGCTTCCTATTTGCTACTACCTTGTCGACTTGTAAAACAAACTTGTTACTCGTTAATTGCTTCCTATTTTCTACTACATTGTTGACTTGTCAAACCGACTAGTTACTCGTTAATTGCTTTCTATTTGCTACTAGCTTGTTGGCTTGTAAAACCGATTTGTTACTCGTTAATTTCTTCCTATTTTCTACTACCTTGTTGACTTGTAAAACCGACTAGTTACTCGTTAATTGCTACCTATTTGCTACTAGCTTGTTGACTTGTAAAACCGACTAGTTACTCGTTTATTGCTTCTTATTTGCTACAAGCTTGTTGACTTATGAAACCGACTAGTTACTCGTTTATTGCTACCTATTTGCTACTAGCTTGTTAACTTGTAAAAGCGACCAGTTACTCGTTAATTGCTACCTATTTGCTACTAGCTTGTTGACTTGTAAAACCGACTAGGAACTGGTTTATGGCTTCCTATTTTCTATTAGCTTGTTGACTTGTAAAACCAACTAGTTACTCGTTAATTGCTTCCCATTTGCTACTAGCTTGTTGACTTATAAAACCGACTAGTTACTCGTTAATTGCTTCCTATTTGCTACTAGCTTGTTGACTTGTAAAACCGACTAGTTACTCGTTAATTGCTTTCTATTTGCTACCACCTTGTTGACTTCTAAAACTTGTAAACCGACTAGTTACTCGTTAATTGCTTCCTATTTGCTACTAGCTTGTTGACTTGTAAAACCGACTTGTTACTGGTTAATTGCTTCTTATTTGCTACTAGCTGGTTTATTTGTAAAACCGACTAGTAACTCGTTAATTGCTTCCTATTTGCTACTAGCTTGTTGACTTGTAAAACCGACTAGTTACTCGTTAATTGCTTTCTATTTGCTACCACCTTGTTGACTTCTAAAACTGACTAGTTACTCGTTAATTGCTTCCTATTTGCTACTAGCTTGTTGACTTGTAAAACCGACTAGTTACTCGTTAATGGATTCCTATTTTCTACTAGCTTGTTGACTTATAAAACTTACTAGTTACTCGTTAATTGCTTCCTATTTGCTACTAGCTTGTTGACTTATAAACCGACTAGTTACTCGTTAATTGCTACCTATTTGCCACTAGCTTGTTGACTTGTAAAACCGACTAGTCACTCGTTTATTGCTTCTTATTTGTTACTAGCTTGTTGACTTATGAAACCGACTAGTTACTCGTTTATTGCTACCTATTTGCTACTAGCTTGTTGACTTGTAAAACCGACTAGTTACCCGTTAATTGCTTCCTATTTGCTACTACCTTGTTGACTTGTAAAACCGAGTAGTTACTCGTTAATTGCTTCCTATTTGCTACTAGCTTTTTTAATTGTGAAACCAACTAGTTACTCGTTAATTGCTTTCTATTTGCTACTACCTTGTTGACTTCTAAAACTTGTAAACCGACTAGTTACTCGTTAATTGTTTCCTATTTGCTACTAGCTTGTTGACTTGTAAAACCGACTTGTTACTGGTTAATTGCTTCTTATTTGCTACTAGCTGGTTTATTTGTAAAACCGACTAGTTACTCGTTAATTGCTACCTATTTGCTACTAGCTTGTTGACTTGTAAAACCGACTAGTTACTCGTTTATTGCTTCTTATTTGCTACAAGCTTGTTGACTTATGAAACCGACTAGTTACTCGTTTATTGCTACCTATTTGCTACTAGCTTGTTAACTTGTAAAAGCGACCAGTTACTCGTTAATTGCTACCTATTTGCTACTAGCTTGTTGACTTGTAAAACCGACTAGGAACTGGTTTATGGCTTCCTATTTTCTATTAGCTTGTTGACTTGTAAAACCAACTAGTTACTCGTTAATTGCTTCCCATTTGCTACTAGCTTGTTGACTTATAAAACCGACTAGTTACTCGTTAATTGCTTCCTATTTTCTACTACCTTGTTGACTTGTAAAACCGACTAGTTACTCGTTAATTGCTACCTATTTGCTACTAGCTTGTTGACTTGTAAAACCGACTAGTTACTCGTTTATTGCTTCTTATTTGCTACAAGCTTGTTGACTTATGAAACCGACTAGTTACTCGTTTATTGCTACCTATTTGCTACTAGCTTGTTAACTTGTAAAAGCGACCAGTTACTCGTTAATTGCTACCTATTTGCTACTAGCTTGTTGACTTGTAAAACCGACTAGGAACTGGTTTATGGCTTCCTATTTTCTATTAGCTTGTTGACTTGTAAAACCAACTAGTTACTCGTTAATTGCTTCCCATTTGCTACTAGCTTGTTGACTTATAAAACCGACTAGTTACTCGTTAATTGCTTCCTATTTGCTACTAGCTTGTTGACTTGTAAAACCGACTAGTTACTCGTTAATTGCTTTCTATTTGCTACCACCTTGTTGACTTCTAAAACTTGTAAACCGACTAGTTACTCGTTAATTGCTTCCTATTTGCTACTAGCTTGTTGACTTGTAAAACCGACTTGTTACTGGTTAATTGCTTCTTATTTGCTACTAGCTGGTTTATTTGTAAAACCGACTAGTAACTCGTTAATTGCTTCCTATTTGCTACTAGCTTGTTGACTTGTAAAACCGACTAGTTACTCGTTAATTGCTTTCTATTTGCTACCACCTTGTTGACTTCTAAAACTGACTAGTTACTCGTTAATTGCTTCCTATTGGCTACTACCTTGTTGACTTGTAAAACCGACTAGTTACTCGTTAATTGCTTCCTATTTGCTACTAGCTTGTTGACTTATAAAACCGACTAGTTACTCGTTAATTGCTACCTATTTGCCACTAGCTTGTTGACTTGTAAAACCGACTAGTCACTCGTTTATTGCTTCTTATTTGTTACTAGCTTGTTGACTTATGAAACCGACTAGTTACTCGTTTATTGCTACCTATTTGCTACTAGCTTGTTGACTTGTAAAACCGACTAGTTACCCGTTAATTGCTTCCTATTTGCTACTACCTTGTTGACTTGTAAAACCGAGTAGTTACTCGTTAATTGCTTCCTATTTGCTACTAGCTTTTTTAATTGTGAAACCAACTAGTTACTCGTTAATTGCTTTCTATTTGCTACTACCTTGTTGACTTCTAAAACTTGTAAACCGACTAGTTACTCGTTAATTGTTTCCTATTTGCTACTAGCTTGTTGACTTGTAAAACCGACTTGTTACTGGTTAATTGCTTCTTATTTGCTACTAGCTGGTTTATTTGTAAAACCGACTAGTTACTCGTTAATTGCTACCTATTTGCTACTAGCTTGTTGACTTGTAAAACCGACTAGTTACTCGTTTATTGCTTCTTATTTGCTACAAGCTTGTTGACTTATGAAACCGACTAGTTACTCGTTTATTGCTACCTATTTGCTACTAGCTTGTTAACTTGTAAAAGCGACCAGTTACTCGTTAATTGCTACCTATTTGCTACTAGCTTGTTGACTTGTAAAACCGACTAGGAACTGGTTTATGGCTTCCTATTTTCTATTAGCTTGTTGACTTGTAAAACCAACTAGTTACTCGTTAATTGCTTCCCATTTGCTACTAGCTTGTTGACTTATAAAACCGACTAGTTACTCGTTAATTGCTTCCTATTTGCTACTAGCTTGTTGACTTGTAAAACCGACTAGGAACTGGTTTATGGCTTCCTATTTTCTATTAGCTTGTTGACTTGTAAAACCAACTAGTTACTCGTTAATTGCTTCCCATTTGCTACTAGCTTGTTGACTTATAAAACCGACTAGTTACTCGTTAATTGCTTCCTATTTGCTACTAGCTTGTTGACTTGTAAAACCGACTAGGAACGGGTTTATGGCTTCCTATTTTCTATTAGCTTGTTGACTTGTAAAACCGACTAGTCACTCGTTTATTGCTTCTTATTTGTTACTAGCTTGTTGACTTATGAAACCGACTAGTTACTCGTTTATTGCTACCTATTTGCTACTAGCTTGTTGACTTGTAAAACCGACTAGTTACCCGTTAATTGCTTCCTATTTGCTACTACCTTGTTGACTTGTAAACCCGAGTAGTTACTCGTTAATTGCTTCCTATTTGCTACTAGCTTTTTTAATTGTGAAACCAACTAGTTACTCGTTAATTGCTTTCTATTTGCTACTACCTTGTTGACTTCTAAAACTTGTAAACCGACTAGTTACTCGTTAATTGTTTCCTATTTGCTACTAGCTTGTTGACTTGTAAAACCGACTTGTTACTGGTTAATTGCTTCTTATTTGCTACTAGCTGGTTTATTTGTAAAACCGACTAGTTACTCGTTAATTGCTACCTATTTGCTACTAGCTTGTTGACTTGTAAAACCGACTAGTTACTCGTTTATTGCTTCTTATTTGCTACAAGCTTGTTGACTTATGAAACCGACTAGTTACTCGTTTATTGCTACCTATTTGCTACTAGCTTGTTAACTTGTAAAAGCGACCAGTTACTCGTTAATAGCTACCTATTTGCTACTAGCTTGTTGACTTGTAAAACCGACTAGGAACTGGTTTATGGCTTCCTATTTTCTATTAGCTTGTTGACTTGTAAAACCGACTAGTTACTCGTTAATTGCTTTCTATTTGCTACCACCTTGTTGACTTCTAAAACTTGTAAACCGACTAGTTACTCGTTAATTGCTTCCTATTTGCTACTAGCTTGTTGACTTGTAAAACCGACTTGTTACTGGTTAATTGCTTCTTATTTGCTACTAGCTGGTTTATTTGTAAAACCGACTAGTAACTCGTTAATTGCTTCCTATTTGCTACTAGCTTGTTGACTTGTAAAACCGACTAGTTACTCGTAAATTGCTTTCTATTTGCTACCACCTTGTTGACTTCTAAAACTGACTAGTTACTCGTTAATTGCTTCCTATTGGCTACTACCTTGTTGACTTGTAAAACCGACTAGTTACTCGTTAATTGCTTCCTATTTGCTACTAGCTTGTTGACTTGTAAAACCGACTAGTTACTCGTTAATGGATTCCTATTTTCTACTAGCTTGTTGACTTATAAAACTTACTAGTTACTCGTTAATTGCTTCCTATTTGCTACTAGCTTGTTGACTTATAAAACCGACTAGTTACTCGTTAATTGCTACCTATTTGCCACTAGCTTGTTGACTTGTAAAACCGACTAGTCACTCGTTTATTGCTTCTTATTTGTTACCAGCTTGTTGACTTATGAAACCGACTAGTTACTCGTTTATTGCTACCTATTTGCTACTAGCTTGTTGACTTGTAAAACCGACTAGTTACCCGTTAATTGCTTCCTATTTGCTACTAACTTGTTGACTTGTAAACCCGAGTAGTTACTCGTGAATTGCTTCCTATTTGCTACTAGCTTTTTTAATTGTGAAACCAACTAGTTACTCGTTAATTGCTTTCTATTTGCTACTACCTTGTTGACTTCTAAAACTTGTAAACCGACTAGTTACTCGTTAATTGTTTCCTATTTGCTACTAGCTTGTTGACTTGTAAAACCGACTTGTTACTGGTTAATTGCTTCTTATTTGCTACTAGCTGGTTTATTTGTAAAACCGACTAGTTACTCGTTAATTGCTACCTATTTGCTACTAGCTTGTTGACTTGTAAAACCGACTAGTTACTCGTTTATTGCTTCTTATTTGCTACAAGCTTGTTGACTTATGAAACCGACTAGTTACTCGTTTATTGCTACCTATTTGCTACTAGCTTGTTAACTTGTAAAAGCGACCAGTTACTCGTTAATAGCTACCTATTTGCTACTAGCTTGTTGACTTGTAAAACCGACTAGGAACTGGTTTATGGCTTCCTATTTTCTATTAGCTTGTTGACTTGTAAAACCGACTAGTTACTCGTTAATTGCTTTCTATTTGCTACCACCTTGTTGACTTCTAAAACTTGTAAACCGACTAGTTACTCGTTAATTGCTTCCTATTTGCTACTAGCTTGTTGACTTGTAAAACCGACTTGTTACTGGTTAATTGCTTCTTATTTGCTACTAGCTGGTTTATTTGTAAAACCGACTAGTAACTCGTTAATTGCTTCCTATTTGCTACTAGCTTGTTGACTTGTAAAACCGACTAGTTACTCGTTAATTGCTTTCTATTTGCTACCACCTTGTTGACTTCTAAAACTGACTAGTTACTCGTTAATTGCTTCCTATTGGCTACTACCTTGTTGACTTGTAAAACCGACTAGTTACTCGTTAATTGCTTCCTATTTGCTACTAGCTTGTTGACTTGTAAAACCGACTAGTTACTCGTTAATGGATTCCTATTTTCTACTAGCTTGTTGACTTATAAAACTTACTAGTTACTCGTTAATTGCTACCTATTTGCTACTAGCTTGTTGACTTATAAAACCGACTAGTTACTCGTTAATTGCTACCTATTTGCCACTAGCTTGTTGACTTGTAAAACCGACTAGTCACTCGTTTATTGCTTCTTATTTGTTACCAGCTTGTTGACTTATGAAACCGACTAGTTACTCGTTTATTGCTACCTATTTGCTACTAGCTTGTTGACTTGTAAAACCGACTAGTTACCCGTTAATTGCTTCCTATTTGCTACTACCTTGTTGACTTGTAAAACCGAGTAGTTACTCGTTAATTGCTTCCTATTTGCTACTAGCTTTTTTAATTGTCAAACCAACTAGTTACTCGTTAATTGCTTTCTATTTGCTACTACCTTGTTGACTTCTAAAACTTGTAAACCGACTAGTTACTCGTTAATTGCTTCCTATTTGCTACTAGCTTGTTGACTTGTAAAACCGACTTGTTACTGGTTAATTGCTTCTTATTTGCTACTAGCTGGTTTATTTTTAAAACCGACTAGTTACTCGTTAATTGCTACCTATTTGCTACTAGCTTGTTGACTTGTAAAACCGACTAGTTACTCGTTAATTGCTTCATATTGGCTACTACCTTGTTGACTTGTAAAACCGACTAGTTACTCGTTAATTGCTTCCTATTTGCTACTAGCTTGTGACTTGTAAAACCGACTAGTTACTCGTTAATGGATTCCTATTTTCTACTAGCTTGTTGACTTATAAAACTTACTAGTTACTCGTTATTTGCTCCTATTTGCTACTAGCTTGTTGACTTATAAAACTTACTAGTGACTCGTTACTTGCTACCTATTTGCCACTAGCTTGTTGACTTGTAAAACCGAATAGTCACTCGTTTATTGCTTCTTATTTGTTACTAGCTTGTTGACTTATGAAACCGACTAGTTACTCGTTTATTGCTACCTATTTGCTACTAGCTTGTTTACTTGTAAAAGCAACTAGTTACTCGTTAATTGCTACCTATTTGCTACTAGGTTGTTGACTTGTAAACCGTCTAGTTACTCGTCAATTGCTTCCTATTTGCTACTAGATTGTGTACTTGTAAAACCGACTAGTTACTCGTATATTGCTTCCTATTTGCTACTACCTTGTTTACTTGTAAAACCGACTAGTTACTCGTTAATGGATTCCTATTTCCTACTAGCTTGTTGACTTATAAAACTTACTAGTTACTCGTTAATTGCTTCCTATTTGCTACTAGCTTGTTGACTTATAAAACCGACTAGTTACTCGTTACTTGCTACCTATTTGCCACTAGCTTGTTGACTTGTAAAACCGACTAGTCACTCGTTTATTGCTTCTTATTTGCTACTAGCTTGTTGACTTATGAAACCGACTAGTTACTCGTTTATTGCTACCTATTTGCTACTAGCTTGTTTACTTGTAAAAGCAACTAGTTACTCGTTAATTGCTACCTATTTCCTACTAGCTTGTTGACTTGTAACCCGACTAGTTACTCGTTAATTGCTTTCTATTTGCTACTAGCTTGTTGAAATGTAAAACCGACTAGTTACTCGGTGATTGCTTCCTATTTGCTACTAGCTTGTTGACTTGTAAAACCGACTAGTTACTCGTGAATTGCTTCCTATTTGCTACTTGATTGTTGACTTATAAAACCGACTAGTTACTCGTGTATTGCTACCTATTTGCTACTACCTTGTTGAATTGTAAAACCGACTAGTTACTCGTATATTGCTTCCTATTTGCTATTACCTTATTGAATGGTAAAACCGACTAGTTACTCGTTAATTGCTTCCTATTTGCTACTAGCTTGTTGACTTGTAAAACCGACTAGTTACTCGGTGATTGCTTCCTATTTGCTACCAGCTTGTTGACTTGTAAAACCGACTAGTTACTCGTTAATTGCTTTCTATTTGCTACTAGCTTGTTGAAATGTAAAACCGACTAGTTACTCGGTGATTGCTTCCTATTTGCTACTAGCTTGTTGACTTGTAAAACCGACTAGTTACTCGTTAATCGATACCTATTTGCTACTAGCTTGTTTACTTGTAAAACCGACTAGTTACTCGTTAATTGCTACCTATTGGCTACTACCATTGTTGACTTGTAAAACCAACCAGTTACTCGTTAATTGCTACCTATTTGCTGCTACTTTGTTGACTTGTACAACCGACTTGTTACTCGTTAATTGCTTCCTATTTTCTACTACATTGTTGACTTGTCAAACCGACTATTTACTCGTTAATTGCTTTCTATTTGCTACTAGCTTGTTGGCTTGTAACACGGATTTGTTACTCGTTAATTGCATCCTATTTGCTACTACCTTGTTGACTTGTAAAACCGACTAGTTACTCGTTAATTGCTACTTATTTGCTACTAGCTTGTTGACTTGTAAAGCCGACTAGTTACTCGTTAATTGTCTCCTAGTTGCTATTGCCTTGTTGATATGTGAAATCGATTAGTTTGTTATTATTTTGTTTCTTATCTTCTACTAGCTTGTTGGCTTGTTAAACGTACTAGTTAATTGTTTTCATATTTGCTAATAGCTTGTTGACTACTGAGACCGACTAGTTAGTTGTTAATTTTTTTTATTTGCTAGTAGCTTGCTTACTTGTTAAACCGAGTAGGTAATTGATAATTGTTTCATTCTGAAACCTATAAAATAGTTACTTGTTTCCTATTTGCTATTAGCTTGTTGACTTTTGAAAAAGACTATTAAATTGTTAAATGTTCTTTATTTGCTACTAATTTGTTGACTTGTTAAAATCTACTAGTATCTCGTTAGTTTTTTCTTATCTGCTGCTAGCTTGTTGACTTGTAAAACCTATTGGTTAGTTAATTGTTTGCAATTTGCTACTTACTTGTGCACTTTTTAACCCGACCAGTTAGTTTTTAATTGTTTCTTATTTGCTACTAGCTTATTGACGTGTTAAACCGACTAGTTAACTAATTGTTTACTATTTGCTATTAGCTTGTTAACTCTTTAAACCGACTAGGTATTTAATTGTTTCTTATTTGCTACTAGTTCTTGACTTATTAAACTGACAATTTAGTTCATCGTTTCCTGTTTTCCACTAGCTTGTTGACTTGTTAAACTGACCAGTAAGTTTTAATTGTTACCGGTTTGCCGAGAACTTGTGGACTTTTTAAACTGACTAGGTATTTAATTGTTTGCTATTTGCTACTTGCTTGTTAGCTTGTTAAATAGACCAGTTGTTTCATAATTGTTACCTATTTGTTTACTTACGTGTCGACTTGTTAAACTGACGATGTGTTAATTGTTCCTATTTGCTACAAATTGGTTGACTTGTGAAACCGACTAGTAGGTTTTCAATTGTTTTGTATCCGCCACTAGGTTGTTGACTTGTTACACTTACTAGTTAGTTAATTACTTCCTTTTTTACCACCTGGATTTGTCAAACTGACTTGTTACATATACATTGTTTCTTATTTGCTACTAGATTGTTGATTTGTGAAACCCACCAGTTAGCTGTTAATTGTTTTTATTGTCTATGAGCTTGTTGACTTGTTAGACCTATTACTTAGTGTTGTAGACCCGTGCTAGGGGTCACAAAGATAACAACCACAAATTGTGACAGGTTAAAATATACAATGTATTTATTCATAGCAATACAGTAACGCCACTAAATGTGGTAGGAGATGACCGGATTCCTACCATGCGGTAAAACATGAATAGGAATGTCCTCTCTTTGAGTCTTTGCAATCATGGTATTTATTATAGATGGTTGCTTCTATTAGTTCTTCAATAGGGGTGATTTGTACCCCACAACACACCCCTCCCGAATGATGGTATAGCTCTTTTTTCTGGGATTGATCTCTATGGGATCGATCCTTTTTCTTTCTCTGGAAGATCGGCGTTGTTCGGCTGCTTGTGGTGTTACCAGGTCGAACGTGTCATATATATGGTCCATTACTTCTTGTTCAACAGGAGGTTGTCTGTCGTCATCAGTGACACGTTTCCGAATTTGGTTCAAATGCTTCTTGTGAGTGAATTTTGGACCTTCGATTATGTAAACCATCCGCCCGATCCTCTGCTTGACCTTTCCTAGTTCCCACATCATACTATTATTTTTGTGTACCTGGAAAAATACCTTTTCCCCAGGTAAATACCTCTTTTTAGGAAATGTAGTATTCGGCGGTTTTTTGAATATTGGTTTTGCTTCATCCAGCAATTCGAATCTCGCTTTTATTTTCGTGCAGCATTCAAGCTTTTCAGAAAAAACACTTGTAAAAAAATTTTTAAGATCTTTTTTTAGTTTGACGGCTTCGGCCGTTAAATTTTCGATTTTTTTGACAAAAATCACTCATTGGCGAATCCCATAATTCAAATTCTTGGATCCAGTCAGATCCAAATAAATTTGATGCGTTCCTAAGAACGAATACTTTTAGCTTTTTTGTCTTTCTTTTTAGTGAAACATTGATAATTAATTCACCCTCAAAATGTATCTTTTCACCAGTTACCGATCTTGCGATTTTATTCGTCTTCATCATCGTGGGCTTACCTAATTTCTTCCACGTGTGAACATTTATAATCGATATATCCGACCCTGAATCGAGTTGCAGATTTACTTCTCTATTTCCGATTCTCACTGTAACATATTTCCTTATGTTCTCTGTTGGTGAAGGGTCCCTTTTTGCAGTTTTTATGTAGTTTTTTTTTCTTACTTTTGCTCTGCAATATGAGGCCTTGTGCCCTGCTCGTTTGCATAGGTCACACGTTATTTTCTTATGGTACCAACATGCATTGTACCCATGAGGTCCTCCACATTTACTACAAGGGGTCCTAGGCTTTTGTCTATCCTGATAATTTTGTGAAGGGTTCTTTTTGCCTCTTGGTTGGTAATAGCTGGCGGGTGAGTGTCCTTTATTTTTGGAGCGTATCTTTTTTAATGTGAGCGATACCTGCTTCCTCTATGTTTCGGGAATCTTGTTTCACTGCCACGAACCGTTGACAATCTTCAGCCAGTTTCTGAAGCGTTAAATCAGGTTCTAATTCCAGTTTATTTAGAGCACGACGTCTTATATCGGCGTCTTTTGTGGCTATCAAACCTTGTGTGAATATTAGGCATCTAAAATTATCTGCCGTTAATGATGACAACTTGAAATAGACGCAAAAGTCGTATAATCCTGATTTTCCTTATGTGTAATATTCATACATTTCCATCTTTTATGGAAAAGGCTTGTCTTTGGACAGTATAACTCCATTAACAGTTTGACTGCCTCGTCAAACGACAATTCGTTGGTTTTTCGTGGCAAAATATAATCCACGAATTTGTTATGTTCGGATGCACCCAACTTCCGTAGTAATAAACGAACCTTCTTTTGATCCGTCCATGAACCACAATCAATCTTGAATAAGTCTTCAAATCTTCTGAAGTATGCTTACAAGGTTAGGTCTTCCTCAGGAGCATAGCAAAATGTATCAATGGCTGACCAGATCGCATTTTGCGAAAAAGCCGTACTGTTTTCCTGTCCGTTGTCCTTATTCATTAAAACTTGCGTTAACAAATCCATTTTTTTATCTGATTGGTTTTGATGCTCTAAATGTAATTTTTTCAATTCCAATATTTGTTCGTTCATTTCTTTCTTTTCTTCCGCGGCGTATTTCATCATTTCTTTTTTTTCTCTTCCCTGTTTTTCCTCGAAGTATTTCATTAAACTTAACTGCTTCTCGTCATTTTGTTTCTGTACTATCAATTGTTCTTCTCGAAACCTTTTTTCAAGTTCTAATCGTTGATTTTGTTGAAGTTTTATCATTTCCAAAATCTGTTTTGAAAAATCCTCCATTTTTTTTTTTTCTATGACAAAAATGCGTTTTCAGAAACAAACCAATTCTTTTTCTATAGTACCAACTCTATAAAAAAAACTTTTACAATGTTTGTATCTGGTTATATTGACGAGTATTTCCTTAATTTATTTTTCCTTGTGTGGCAATTTTCCACTAGAAAATAATTCAGCGTTTGTGTTTATACAAAAAAAGTTTGACCTTTTTTTTTTTCTTCAATTTTTTTTTCGTAACGTGTAAGTATTTAGTTCAAATCCTTGTTGAACGTACACTTTTTTTTTGTTGTTTTACAAAGAATTAGTTGGGTTTTTTTTTGTGAAAGAAAAAACGAGTTCATAGCATTTATTTAAATATTGGCCATAATTTCCGCTTTAAGTGCGTAACAGAATATCATATTTTCTCATTAACACAAAGTGTGATGCCGTACCTGCTTGTCGAAAGTGTTTTTTTTAACGTGCCAGTCAGTTAGAGAAAAATTTATTTTAATCGGAAAAATCCGACGTAACTTTTTAATTTTGCGAATACTCGCTTTAGCCAAAATAAAATATACTATCATTTACTTGCTGTATTTTCGTAATTTTTTTTTCAATGCTAATGCCTTTTTAAGACAATCTTTTTAGAACGAACAAATTCTTTTTTTTTTGTACTTACTGAAACTTTGAGTCGTTTTTTTTTTCAGTTGTCGTAAATCCACGCCATTTATGAGTTCCGTTTTAACTCGTAATTTAGGCTTCTTGTGGCTTTTTTTTTTCAACAGCAAGATAAGACTTTTTTGACGACGTCTTTTGTTGTTTGACGTTTTTTTTTGTTTTTGTTTTTTTAAGTAAATCCTTGCCCGAATCTTCGTTATTCAGTTTTTTGTCGAATGATCCGGTAACTTTCTTGAGTAATCCTGATCGCGCGTTGTCGTGACTGGTATAAGTCAGAATCCTCACGTTTGTTCTTTAATCTCATCTTCGTCGCCAGTGTTGTAGACCCGTGCTAGGGGTCACAAAGATAACAACCACAAATTGTGACAGGTTAAAATATACAATGTATTTATTCATAGCAATACAGTAACGTCACTAAATGTGGTAGGAGATGACCGGATTCCTACCATGCGGTAAAACATGAATAGGAATGTCCTTTATTTAACACCTACCCACTATAGGAGTATGTGAAACAAGGTCGGAAAGTGGGATTTGAAAAGCCAGCGCCCGAGAAGGTGGGCGCTCTAGCCATTAAAAATTGCCTGGGCAGCCCCGTCGGCATTCCCCGGTAGGGGCGCCTCAGGCAGTAAGCTATAAACTTACTCCTCCCCAAAGAGGAGAGGCAAAGCCTGGGAGGGTGGACCTCCTAGAACTGCACAGGACAGACCCATAGACCGGCGGAATCATGCCCCGAAGGCCAAGACAACACCGGTCTATAGGGTGTAGTATCCATCGGAACAGATACCACACGTGGTACGAGGACTCTCACATGATAGGAATGTCTTTTATTTAACACCTACCCACTATAGGAGTATGTGACACAAGGTCGGAAAGTGGGATTTGAAAAGCCAGCGCCCGAGAAGGTGAGCGCTTTAGCCATTAAAAATTGCCTGGACAACCCCGTCGGCATTCCCCGGTAGGGGCGCCTCAGGCAGTAAGCTATAAACTTACTCCTCCCCAAAGAGGAGAGGCAAAGCCTGGGAGGGTGGACCTCCTAGAACTGCACAGGACAGACCCATAGACCGGCGGAATCATGCCCCGAAGGCCAAGACAACACTGGTCTATAGGGTGTAGTATCCATCGGAACAGATACCACACGTGGTACGAGGACTCTCACATGATAGGAATGTCCTCTCTTTGAGTCTTTGCAACCATGGTATTTATTATAGATGGTTGCTTCCATTAGTTCTTCAATAGGGGTGATTTGTACCCCACAACACTTAGTTAATTGTTTTTTCATCTACTACTAGTTGTTTGGCTTGTTAAACCGACTAGTTAGTTTGTTGTTATTTCCTATTTGCTACTAGCTTGTTGACTTGTTAAACTGACTAGTTAGTTGTTAATTTTTTATTATCTGCTACTAGATTGTTAACTTGCAAAACCAACTAGTTATTTAATTGTTGCCTATTTGCTACTAACTGGTTGACTTGTGAAACCGACTAGTAAGTTGTTAATTGTTTCCTATTTGCTACTAGTTTTTTTTACTTATAAACCAAACAAGTTAGTTGTTCATTGTATCTTATTTACGACCAGCTTGTTGACTTGTGAATCGTACTTGTTAGTTAATTGTTTCCGATTTGCTACTAGCTTGCTGACTTGTTAAACCGACTAGTTAGTTGTTAATTGTTTCTTACTTGCTACTAGCTTGTAGCTTATTAAACGAACTTGTTAATTGTTTATTATTTGTTACTGGCTTGTTGACTTGTTAAACGGACTAGTTAATTGAATTTTTCCTATTTGTTACTAGCTTGTTTACTTGTCAAACCAACTAGTCAGTTAATTGTTTCCATATTTGCTACTAAATGAACGAATTAATCGATCCTTACTTATTTTCTACTTATTTTCTACTAGCTTATTTTCTATTAGCTTATTTTCTACTAGCTCATCATTCTACTAGCTTATTTTCTATTAGCTTATTTTCTACTAGCTTATTTTCTACTAGCTTATTTTTCTACTAGCTTATTATTCTGCTAGCTTATTTTCCACTAGATTATTATTCTACTAACTTATTTTCTACTAGCTTATTATTCTACTAACTTATTTTCTACTAACTTATTTTCTACTAGCTTATTTTCTACTAACTTATTTTCTACTAACTTATTTCTACTAGCTTATTTTCTATTAGCTTATTATTCTACTAGCTTATTTTCTATAAGCTTATTATTCTACTAGCTTATTTTCTACTAGCTTATTATTCTACTAGCTTATTTTCTACTAGCTTATTTTCTAATAGCTTATTTTCTACTAACTTATTTTCTACTAACTTATTTCTAATAGCTTATTTTCTACTAGCTTATTATTCTACTAGCTTATTTTCTACTAGCATATTATTCTGCTAGCTTATTTTCTACTAGATTATTATTCTATTTACTTATTTTCTACTAGCTTATTATTCTACTAACTTATTTTCTACTAACTTATTTTCTACTAGATTATTTTCTACTAACTTATTTTCTACTAATTTATTTCTACTAGCTTATTTTCTATTAGCTTATTATTCTACTAGCTTATTATTCTACTAGCTTATTATTCTACTAACTTATTTTCTAATAGCTTATTTTCTACTAGCTTATTATTCTACTAGCTTATTTTCTACTAGCTTATTTTTCTACTAGCTTTTTATTCTGTTAGCTTATTTTCTACTAGCTTATTATTCTACTAACTTATTTTCTACTAGCTTATTATTCTACTAGCTTATTATTCTACTAGCTTATTTTCTACTAGATTATTATTCTACTGGCTTATTTTCTTTTAGCTTATTTTGTAATAGCTTATTTTCTACTAGCTTATTATTCTACTAGCTTATTTTCTACTAGCTTATTATTCTACTAGCTTATTATTCTACTAGCTTATTTTCTACTAGATTATGTTCTACTAGCTCATCATTCTACTAGCTTATTTTCTATTAGCTTATTTTCTACTAGCTTATTTTTCTACTGGCTTATTATTCTGCTAGCTTATTTTCAACTAGATTATTATTCTACTAACTTATTTTCTACTAGCTTATTATACTACTAACTTATTTTCTATTAGCTTATTTTCTACTAGCTTATTTTCTACTAGCTTATTTTTCTACTAGCTTATTATTCTGCTAGCTTATTTTCTACTAGCTTATTATTCTACTAACTTATTTTCTACTAGCTTATTATTCTACTAACTTATTTTCTACTAACTTATTTTCTACTAGCTTATTTTCTACTAACTTATTTTCTACTAACTTATTTCTACTAGCTTATTATTCTACTAGCTTATTTTCTACTAGCTTATTTTCTACTAGCTTATTTTCTACTAACTTATTTCTATTAGCTTATTTTCTACTAGCTTATTATTCTGCTAGCTTATTTTCTACTAGATTATTATTCTACTAGCTTATTTTCTACTAGCTTATTATTCTACTAGCTTATTTTCTACTAGATTATTATTCTACTAGCTTATTTTCTTTTAGCTTATTTTCTAATAGCTTATTTTCTACTAGCTTATTATTCTACTAGCTTATTTTCTACTAGCTTATTTTTCTACTAGCTTTTTATTCTGTCAGCTTTTTTTCTACTAGCTTATTATTTTACTAACTTATTTTCTACTAGCTTATTATTCTACTAGCTTATTATTCTACAAGCTTATTTTCTACTAGATTATTATTCTACTAGCTTATTTTCTTTTAGCTTATTTTCTAATAGCTTATTTTCTACTAGCTTATTATTCTACTAGCTTATTATTCTACTAGCTCATCATTCTACTAGCTTATTTTCTATTAGCTTATTTTCTACTAGCTTATTTTTCTACTAGCTTTTTATTCTGCTAGCTTATTTTCTACTAGATTATAATTCTACTAACTTATTTTCTACTAGCTTATTATTCTACTATTCTAGTAGAAAATTATTCTATTATTCTAGTAGAAAATAAGTTAGTAGAATAATAATATTCTACTAACTTATTTTCTACTAGCTTATTTTCTACTAACTTATTTCTACTAGCTTATTTTCTACTAGCTTATTATTCTACTAGCTTATTTTCTATTAGCTTATTTTCTACTAGCTCATCATTCTACTAGCTTATTTTCTATTAGCTTATTTTCTACTAGCTTATTTTCTACTAGCTTATTTTTCTACTAGCTTATTATTCTGCTAGCTTATTTTCCACTAGATTATTATTCTACTAACTTATTTTCTACTAGCTTATTATTCTACTAACTTATTTTCTACTAACTTATTTTCTACTAGCTTATTTTCTACTAACTTATTTTCTACTAACTTATTTCTACTAGCTTATTTTCTATTAGCTTATTATTCTACTAGCTTATTTTCTATAAGCTTATTATTCTACTAGCTTATTTTCTACTAGCTTATTATTCTACTAGCTTATTTTCTACTAGCTTATTTTCTAATAGCTTATTTTCTACTAACTTATTTTCTACTAACTTATTTCTAATAGCTTATTTTCTACTAGCTTATTATTCTACTAGCTTATTTTCTACTAGCTTATTATTCTGCTAGCTTATTTTCTACTAGATTATTATTCTATTAACTTATTTTCTACTAGCTTATTATTCTACTAACTTATTTTCTACTAACTTATTTTCTACTAGCTTATTTTCTACTAACTTATTTTCTACTAATTTATTTCTACTAGCTTATTTTCTATTAGCTTATTATTCTACTAGCTTATTATTCTACTAGCTTATTATTCTACTAACTTATTTTCTAATAGCTTATTTTCTACTAGCTTATTATTCTACTAGCTTATTTTCTACTAGCTTATTTTTCTACTAGCTTTTTATTCTGTTAGCTTATTTTCTACTAGCTTATTATTCTACTAACTTATTTTCTACTAGCTTATTATTCTACTAGCTTATTATTCTACTAGCTTATTTTCTACTAGATTATTATTCTACTGGCTTATTTTCTTTTAGCTTATTTTGTAATAGCTTATTTTCTACTAGCTTATTATTCTACTAGCTTATTTTCTACTAGCTTATTATTCTACTAGCTTATTATTCTACTAGCTTATTTTCTACTAGATTATGTTCTACTAGCTCATCATTCTACTAGCTTATTTTCTATTAGCTTATTTTCTACTAGCTTATTTTTCTACTAGCTTATTATTCTGCTAGCTTATTTTCAACTAGATTATTATTCTACTAACTTATTTTCTACTAGCTTATTATTCTACTAACTTATTTTCTATTAGCTTATTTTCTACTAGCTTATTTTCTACTAGCTTATTTTTCTACTAGCTTATTATTCTGCTAGCTTATTTTCTACTAGCTTATTATTCTACTAACTTATTTTCTACTAGCTTATTATTCTACTAACTTATTTTCTACTAACTTATTTTCTACTAGCTTATTTTCTACTAACTTATTTTCTACTAACTTATTTCTACTAGCTTATTATTCTACTAGCTTATTTTCTACTAGCTTATTTTCTACTAGCTTATTATTCTGCTAGCTTATTTTCTACTAGATTATTATTCTACTAGCTTATTTTCTACTAGCTTATTATTCTACTAGCTTATTTTCTACTAGATTATTATTCTACTAGCTTATTTTCTTTTAGCTTATTTTCTAATAGCTTATTTTCTACTAGCTTATTATTCTACTAGCTTATTTTCTACTAGCTTATTATTCTACTAGCTTATTTTCTACTAGCTTATTATTCTACTAGCTTATTTTCTACTAGCTTATTTTTCTACTAGCTTTTTATTCTGTCAGCTTTTTTTCTACTAGCTTATTATTTTACTAACTTATTTTCTACTAGCTTATTATTCTACTAGCTTATTATTCTACTAGCTTATTTTCTACTAGATTATTATTCTACTAGCTTATTTTCTTTTAGCTTATTTTCTAATAGCTTATTTTCTACTAGCTTATTATTCTACTAGCTTATTATTCTACTAGCTCATCATTCTACTAGCTTATTTTCTATTAGCTTATTTTCTACTAGCTTATTTTTCTACTAGCTTTTTATTCTGCTAGCTTATTTTCTACTAGATTATAATTCTACTAACTTATTTTCTACTAGCTTATTATTCTACTATTCTAGTAGAAAATTATTCTATTATTCTAGTAGAAAATAAGTTAGTAGAATAATAATATTCTACTAACTTATTTTCTACTAGCTTATTTTCTACTAACTTATTTCTACTAGCTTATTTTCTACTAGCTTATTATTCTACTAGCTTATTTTCCATTAGCTTATTATTCTACTAACTTATTTTCTAATAGCTTATTTTCTACTAGCTTATTTTCTACTAACTTATTTCTAATAGCTTATTTTCTACTAGCTTATTATTCTACTAGCTTATTTTCTACTAGCTTATTTTTCTACTAGCTTTTTATTCTGTTAGCTTATTTTCTACTAGCTTATTATTCTACTAGCTTATTTTCTACTAGCTTATTTTTCTACTAGCTTTTTATTCTGTTAGCTTATTTTCTACTAGCTTATTATTCTACTAACTTATATTCTACTAGCTTATTATTCTACTAGCTTATTATTCTGCTAGCTTATTTTCTACTAGATTATTATTCTACTAATTTATTTCTACTAGCTTATTTTCTATTAGCTTATTATTCTACTAACTTATTTTCTAATAGCTTATTTTCTACTAGCTTATTATTCTACTAGCTTATTTTCTACTAGCTTATTTTTCTACTAGCTTTTTATTCTGTTAGCTTATTTTCTACTAGCTTATTATTCTACTAACTTATTTTCTACTAGCTTATTATTCTACTTGCTTATTATTCTACTAGCTTATTTTCTACTAGATTATTATTCTACTGGCTTATTTTCTTTTAGCTTATTTTGTAATAGCTTATTTTCTACTAGCTTATTATTCTACTAGCTTATTTTCTACTAGCTTATTATTCTAGCTTATTATTCTACTAGCTTATTTTCTAATAGCTTATGTTCTACTAGCTCATCATTCTACTAGCTTATTTTCTATTAGCTTATTTTCTACAAGCTTATTTTTCTACTATCTTATTATTCTGCTAGCTTATTTTCTACTAACTTATTTTCTACTAGCTTATTTTCTACTAACTTATTTTCTACTAACTTATTTCTACTAGCTTATTTTCTACTAGCTTATTATTCTACTAGCTTATTTTCTACTAACTTATTTCTACTAGCTTATTTTCTACTAGCTTATTATTCTGCTAGCTTATTTTCTACTAGATTATTATTCTACTAGCTTATTTTCTACAAGCTTATTTTTCTACTATCTTATTATTCTGCTAGCTTATTTTCTACTAACTTATTTTCTACTAGCTTATTTTCTACTAACTTATTTTCTACTAACTTATTTCTACTAGCTTATTTTCTACTAGCTTATTATTCTACTAGCTTATTTTCTACTAACTTATTTCTACTAGCTTATTTTCTACTAGCTTATTATTCTGCTAGCTTATTTTCTACTAGATTATTATTCTACTAGCTTATTTTCTACTAGCTTATTATTCTACTAGCTTTTTATTCTGTTAGGTTATTTTCGAATAGCTTTATATTCTACTAACTTATTTTCTACTAGATTATTATTCTACTAGCTTATTTTCTTTTAGCTTATTTTCTAATAGCTTATTTTCTACTAGCTTATTATTCTACTAGCTTATTTTCTACTAGCTTATTATTCTACTAGCTTATTATTCTACTAACTTATTTTCTACTAGCTTTATTATTCTACTAACTTATTTTCTATTAACTTATTTCTACTAGCTTATTTTCTACTAGCTTATTATTGAACTAGCTTATTTTCTATTAGCTTATTTCTACTAACTTATTTTCTAATAGCTTATTTTTTACTAACTTATTTTCTACTAGCTTATTTCTAATAGCTTATTTTCTACTAGCTTATTTTTCTACTAGCTTTTTATTCTGTCAGCCTTTTTACTACTAGCTTATTATTTTACTAACTTATTTTCTACTCGCTTATTATTCTACTAGCTTATTATTCTACTAGCTTATTTTCTACTAGATTATTATTCTACTAGCTCATCATTCTACTAGCTTATTTTCTATTAGCTTATTTTCTACTAGCTTATTTTTCTACTAGCTTTTTATTCTGCTAGCTTATTTTCTACTAGATTATAATTCTACTAACTTATTTTCTACTAGCTTATTATTCTACTATTCTAGTAGAAAATTATTCTATTATTCTAGTAGAAAATAAGTAAGTAGAATAATAATATTCTACTAACTTATTTTCTACTAGCTTATTTTCTACTAACTTATTTCTACTAGCTTATTTTCTACTAGCTTATTTTCTATTAGCTTATTATTCTACTAACTTATTTTCTAATAGCTTATTTTCTACTAACTTATTTTCTACTAACTTATTTCTAATAGCTTATTTTCTACTAGCTTATTATTCTACTAGCTTATTTTCTACTAGCTTATTTTTCTACTAGCTTTTTATTCTGTTAGCTTATTTTCTACTAGCTTATTATTCTACTAGCTTATTTTCTACTAGCTTATTTTTCTACTAGCTTTTTATTCTGTTAGCTTATTTTCTACTAGCTTATTATTCTACTAACTTATTTTCTACTAGCTTATTATTCTACTAGCTTATTAATCTGCCAGCTTATTTTCTACTAGATTATTATTCTACTAACTTATTTTCTACTAACTTATTTTCTACTAGCTTATTTTCTACTAACTTATTTTCTACTAATTTATTTCTACTAGCTTATTTTCTATTAGCTTATTATTCTACTAGCTTATTTTCTATTAGCTTATTATTCTACTAGCTTATTTTCTACTAGCTTATTATTCTACTAGCTTATTATTCTACTAGCTTATTATTCTACTAACTTATTTTCTAATAGCTTATTTTCTACTAGCTTATTATTCTACTAACTTATTTTCTACTAGATTATTATTCTACTGGCTTATTTTCTTTTAGCTTATTTTGTAATAGCTTATTTTCTACTAGCTTATTATTCTACTAGCTTATTTTCTACTAGCTTATTGTTCTACTAGCTTATTATTCTACTAGCTTATTTTCTAATAGCTTATGTTCTACTAGCTCATCATTCTACTAGCTTATTTTCTATTAGCTTATTTTCAACTAGATTATTATTCTACTAACTTATTTTCTACTAGCTTATTATTCTACTAACTTATTTTCTATTAGCTTATTTTCTACTAGCTTATTTTCTACTAGCTTATTTTTCTACTAGCTTATTATTCTGCTAGCTTATTTTCTACTAGCTTATTATTCTACTAACTTATTTTCTACTAGCTTATTATTCTACTAACTTATTTTCTACTAACTTATTTTCTACTAGCTTATTTTCTACTAACTTATTTCTACTAGCTTATTTTCTACTAGCTTATTATTCTACTAGCTTATTTTCTACTAGCTTATTTTCTACTAACTTATTTCTACTAGCTTATTTTCTACTAGCTTATTATTCTGCTAGCTTATTTTCTACTAGATTATTATTCTACTAGCTTATTTTCTACTAGCTTATTATTCTACTAGCTTTTTATTCTGTTAGGTTATTTTCGACTAGCTTATTATTCTACTAGCTTATTTTCTACTAGATTATTATTCTACTAGCTTATTTTCTTTTAGCTTATTTTCTAATAGCTTATTTTCTACTAGCTTATTATTCTACTAGCTTATTTTCTACTAGCTTATTATTCTACTAGCTTATTATTCTACTAACTTATTTTCTACTAGCTTATTACTCTACTAACTTATTTTCTATTAACTTATTTCTACTAGCTTATTTTCTACTAGCTTATTATTGAACTAGCTTATTTTCTATTAGCTTATTATTCTACTAACTTATTTTCTAATAGCTTATTTTTTACTAACTTATTTTCTACTAGCTTATTTCTAATAGCTTATTTTCTACTAGCTTATTATTCTACTAGCTTATTTTCAACTAGCTTATTTTTCTACTAGCTTATTTTCTTTTAGCTTTTTATTCTGTCAGCTTTTTTTCTACTAGCTTATTATTTTACTAACTTATTTTCTACTAGCTTATTATTCTACTAGCTTATTATTCTACTAGCTTATTTTCTACTAGATTATTATTCTACTAGCTTATTTTCTTTTAGCTTATTTTCTACTAGCTTATTTTCTACTAGCTTATTATTCTACTAGCTTATTATTCTACTAGCTCATCATTCTACTAGCTTATTTTCTATTAGCTTATTTTCTACTAGCTTATTTTTCTACTAGCTTTTTATTCTGCTAGCTTATTTTCTACTAGAATAATATTCTACTAACTTATTTTCTACTAGCTTATTTTCTACTAACTTATTTCTACTAGCTTATTTTCTACTAGCTTATTATTCTACTAGCTTATTTTCTATTAGCTTATTATTCTACTAACTTATTTTCTAATAGCTTATTTTCTACTAACTTATTTTCTACTAACTTATTTCTAATAGCTTATTTTCTACTAGCTTATTATTCTACTAGCTTATTTTCTACTAGCTTATTTTTCTACTAGCTTTTTATTCTGTTAGCTTATTTTCTACTAGCTTATTATTCTACTAACTTATTTTCTACTAGATTATTATTCTACTAACTTATTTTTTACTAGCTTATTATTCTACTAGCTTATTTTCTTTTAACTTATTTTTTAGAAGCTTATTTTCTACTAGCTTGACTTGTTAAACTGACTAGTTATTTGTTCATTGTTCATTATTGCTACTAGTTTATTAGCTGGTTAAACCGAATAGTTAGTTGTTAATTGTTTTTTATTTGCAACTAGTTTTTTTACTTTCATCTACTAGTAAAATATTAATTCTTTCACATTTTCTACTAGCTAGTTTACTCGTGAAACTGAGTAGTTATATTTTAATCGTTTCTTATTACCTATTAGTCTTTTGACATGTAAAACTGACTAATTAGTTAATTGCTACTAGCTGGTTGACTTGTTAAACCAACTAGTTAGTTCGATTTTATTTGCTACTACCTTATGAAATTGGGATACAGACTAGTTAGTTGTTAATTGTTTCTTATCCACTACTAGCTTGTTGGCTTGTTAAACGGACTAGTTAGTTGTTAATTGTTTCTTATCTGCTACTAGCTTGTTGGCTTGTTAAACGGACTAGTTAGTTGTTAAGTTTTTCTTATTTGCTAGTAGCTAGCTTAGTAGTTAATTGTTAATTGTGTTAATATTTTCAAAAAGCTTGTTGAATTGTGAACCCTACTAGTTAATTAATAATTGTTTTAATATTTGCTACTAGCTTGTTGATTTGTGAACCCTACTAGTTAATTCATAATTGTTTTTGGTATTTGCTACTAGCTTCTTTACCTGTGAACCCTACTAGTTAATTGTTAATTTTTTTGATATTTGCGACAAGCCTGTTGACTTGTGAACCCTACTAGTTAATTGTTAATTGTTTTAATATTTGCTACTAGCTTGTTTACTTGTGAACCCTACTAGTTAATTGTTAATTGTTTTAATATTTGCTACTAGCTTGTTTACTTGATAACCCTAATAGTTAATTGTTAATTGTTTTAATATTTGCTACTAGCTTGTTTACTTGATAACCCTAATAGTTAATTGTTAATTGTTTTAATATTTGCAACTAGCTTGTTTACTTGATAACCCTAATAGTTAATTGTTAATTGTTTTAATATTTGCAACTAGCTTGTTTACTTGATAACCCTAATAGTTAATTGTTAATTGTTTTAATATTTGCTACTAGCTTGTTTACTTGATAACCCTAATAGTTAATTGTTAATTGTTTTAATATTTGCAACTAGCTTGTTTACTTGATAACCCTAATAGTTAATTGTTAATTGTTTTAATATTTGCAACTAGCTTGTTTACTTGATAACCCTAATAGTTAATTGTTAATTGTTTTAATATTTGCTACTAGCTTGTTTACTTGATAACCCTAATAGTTAATTGTTAATTGTTTTAATATTTGCAACTAGCTTGTTTACTTGATAACCCTAATAGTTAATTGTTAATTGTTTTAATATTTGCAACTAGCTTGTTTACTTGATAACCCTAATAGTTAATTGTTAATTGTTTTAATATTTGCAACTAGCTTGTTTACTTGATAACCCTAATAGTTAATTGTTAATTGTTTTAATATTTGCAACTAGCTTGTTTACTTGATAACCCTAATAGTTAATTGTTAATTGTTTTAATATTTGCTACTAGCTTGTTTACTTGATAACCCTAATAGTTAATTGTTAATTGTTTTAATATTTGCAACTAGCTTGTTTACTTGATAACCCTAATAGTTAATTGTTAATTGTTTTAATATTTGCTACTAGCTTGTTGATTTGTGAACCCTACTAGTTAATTAATAATTGTTTTTATATTTGCTACTAGCTTCTTTACCTGTGAACCCTACTAGTTAATTGTTAATTTTTTTGATATTTGCGACAAGCCTGTTGACTTGTGAACCCTACTAGTTAATTGTTAATTGTTTTAATATTTGCTACTAGCTTGTTTACTTGTGAACCCTACTAGTTAATTGTTAATTGTTTTAATATTTGCTACTAGCTTGTTTACTTGATAACCCTAATAGTTAATTGTTAATTGTTTTAATATTTGCTACTAGCTTGTTTACTTGATAACCCTACTAGTTAATTGTTAATTGTTTTAATATTTGCAACTAGCTTGTTTACTTGATAACCCTAATAGTTAATTGTTAATTGTTTTAATATTTGCAACTAGCTTGTTTACTTGATAACCCTAATAGTTAATTGTTAATTGTTTTAATATTTGCTACTAGCTTGTTTACTTGATAACCCTAATAGTTAATTGTTAATTGTTTTAATATTTGCTACTAGCTTGTTTACTTGATAACCCTAATAGTTAATTGTTAATTGTTTTAATATTTGCAACTAGCTTGTTTACTTGATAACCCTAATAGTTAATTGTTAATTGTTTTAATATTTGCTACTAGCTTGTTTACTTGATAACCCTACTAGTTAATTGTTAATTGTGTTAATATTTTCAAAAAGCTTGTTTACTTGTGAACCCTACTAGTTAATTAATAATTGTTTTAATATTTGCTACTAGCTTGTTGACTTGTGAACCCTACTAGTTAATTCATAATTGTTTTAATATTTGCTACTAGCTTGTTTACTTGTGAACCCTACTAGTTAATTGTTAATTGTTTTAATATTTGCTACTAGCTTGTTTACTTGTGAACCCTACTAGTTAATTGTTAATTGTTTTAATATTTGCTACTAGCTTGTTTACTTGTGAACCCTACTAGTTAATTAATAATTGTTTTAATATTTGCTACTAGCTTGTTGACTTGTGAACCCTACTAGTTAATTGTTAATTGTTTTAATATTTGCAACTAGCTTGTTTACTTGATAACCCTACTAGTTAATTGTTAATTGTTTTAATATTTGCAACTAGCTTGTTTACTTGATAACCCTAATAGTTAATTGTTAATTGTTTTAATATTTGCTACTAGCTTGTTGACTTGTGAACCCTACTAGTTAATTGTTAATTGTTTTAATATTTGCTACTAGCTTGTTTACTTGATAACCCTAATAGTTAATTGTTAATTGTTTTAATATTTGCAACTAGCTTGTTTACTTGATAACCCTAATAGTTAATTGTTAATTGTTTTAATATTTGCTACTAGCTTGTTTACTTGATAACCCTAATAGTTAATTGTTAATTGTTTTAATATTTGCTACTAGCTTGTTTACTTGATAACCCTACTAGTTAATTGTTAATTGTGTTAATATTTTCAAAAAGCTTGTTTACTTGTGAACCCTACTAGTTAATTAATAATTGTTTTAATATTTGCTACTAGCTTGTTGACTTGTGAACCCTACTAGTTAATTCATAATTGTTTTAATATTTGCTACTAGCTTGTTTACTTGTGAACCCTACTAGTTAATTGTTAATTGTTTTAATATTTGCTACTAGCTTGTTTACTTGTGAACCCTACTAGTTAATTGTTAATTGTTTTAATATTTGCTACTAGCTTGTTTACTTGTGAACCCTACTAGTTAATTAATAATTGTTTTAATATTTGCTACTAGCTTGTTGACTTGTGAACCCTACTAGTTAATTGTTAATTGTTTTAATATTTGCAACTAGCTTGTTTACTTGATAACCCTACTAGTTAATTGTTAATTGTTTTAATATTTGCAACTAGCTTGTTTACTTGATAACCCTACTAGTTAATTGTTAATTTTTTTAATATTTGCAACTAGCTTGTTTACTTGATAACCCTACTAGTTAATTGTTAATTGTTTTAATATTTGCTACTAGCTTGTTTACTTGATAACCCTACTAGTTAATTGTTAATTTTTTTAATATTTGCAACTAGCTTGTTTACTTGATAACCCTACTAGTTAATTGTTATTTTTTTAATATTTGCAACTAGCTTGTTTACTTGATAACCCTACTAGTTAATTGTTAATTGTTTTAATATTTGCGACAAGCTTGTTTACTTGTGAACCCTACTAGTTAATTAATAATTGTTTTAATATTTGCTACTAGCTTGTTTACTTGTGAACCCTACTAGTTAATTGTTAATTGTTTTAATATTTGCTACTAGCTTGTTTACTTGTGAACCCTACTAGTTAATTGTTATTTTTTTTAATATTTGCTACTAGCTTGTTTACTTGTAAACCCTACTTGTTAGTTGTTAATTGTTTTAATATTTGCTACTAGCGTCTTTATTTGTTTAAATGGATCGCTTACTTATTACTTTTTTCAAATTTGCTACTTACTTGTAAACTTGTCAAAAGAACTGCTTACTGGTTAATTGCTTCTTATTCGCTACTAGCTTGTCCATTTGCTGAAATTAGTTCTTAACTTGTTAAAAAACGAAATTGTTGACAATAAAAGTATATATAATTGCTCCGTCTCTTCACAAGTCAGTAACTTTTAGAATATACTGCTATCACTTTTCTTTCGTCAATCTCTTTGACTGTGTTCGGCATTCTGAGCTATACCATAGATGTGGCAGTTTTATGCAGGATAAAAACAAAGCATGGACGGAATTGTAAATTTAAGCCAATACTTCAATGTCCAAAGAAAGAATGTCGAACCTCACGATCTGTGAAAAACAATTACCCGTTGCTGTTGTTATTGCTGCTGCTGTTGCTGCTGCTGTTGCTGCTGCTGTTTGTTTGGTTATTTGTTTGTTTGTTTGTTTGTTTGTTTGTTTGTTTTATTCATAATCGAGAAAATGTCCAACTAATTAAACTTGGAATTGGTGTTCCTTTTATTAAATGGTCTTTCTCATTAAACATTTTTTGGAGTTCATACATCAGATCCATTACTCTTTCTGCTTCTCGTAAAGTCGGTTCTCTCTATCGCTCTAAACACTTTCTCACACCTGAGGCTATTCTCTATCTCTACAATTCCACAATCAGACCATGTATGGAGTACTGTTGTCATATTTGGCCTGGTAGATCTCTGTCCCATTTGAGGGTTCTTGATAAGGTGCAGAAACGTATCTGTAATTTAATTGGCCCTACCCTTTCTTCTTCGCTACACCCCCTCTCTCACAGACGTGATGTTGTTAGTCTCAGTCTTTTCTATAAATACTATTATGGCATGTGTTCTTCGGAATTATGTGATCTATTCCCCGCTTCTTTTTTTCCAGCTCGTTTGACTCGTTGGTCTAGTGGTCTCCATCAATTCGCTGTTTTGATACCTCACTGTAATACAGCTTCCTATTCCAGTAGCTTCTTTCCAAGAATCGCAGGCTTGTGGAACTCTCTTCCTGCTGACTGTTTCCCCCTTACCTATAATCTTGGTCTTTCAAGACTAAGATCAATAGGTATCTCCTGTCTTTGCGATAATCATATTTGTTCTTGTTAGCTCCTTACATCAAGTGGCTTCATGCATTGTATGGAGCTATTTCCATGAAAAAAATTTGAAATTCTTAATAAACCTGAATGCAATAATCAAATTAACGGGTAATTGCACCAGCACCGTCACTCACTGATTCAACAAAGTGTAGTATCTGTTCTCATGCTACACTTCGTCTATTCTGTTCTCGATCAGTAAAAGAGAAGTACTTCCAGACGTAGACATTTTTTTTATTTTTCCCCAATCAAGAGTTTCACTCTTTGGGGCACTGGATTTACCCTACATTAAAATGTGCTTAACTTTGCCCTCGTTGGGGAAATAAGTAAATAAAAACAACTTGCTTTGTTTTAAGATATTACAGGTAGATATTACAGGTAGGGCACGGGTAGATATTACAGGTAGAGAACAGGTAGATATTACAGGTAGGGCACGGGTAGATATTACAAGTAGAGAACAGGTAGATATTACAGGTAGGGTACAGGTAGATATTACAGGTATGGCACAGGTAGATATTACAGGTAGGGCACATGTAGATATAACAGCTAGAGCACAGGTAGATATTACAGGTAGAGCACACGTTGATATTACAGGTAGAGCACACGTTGATATTACAGGTAGAGCACAGGTAGATATTACAGGTAGAGCACACGTTGATATTACAGGTAGAGCACACGTTGATATTACAAGTATAGCACATGTTGATATTACAGGTAGAGCACAGGTAGATATTACAGGTAAAGCACAGGTAGATATTACATGTAGATATTACAAGTAGAGCACAGGTAGATATTACATGTAGATATTACAGAAGGAGCACAGGTAGATATTACTGGTAGAGCACAAGTAGATATTAAATGTAGAGCACAGGTAGATATTACAGGTATAGAAAAGGTAGATATTACAGGTTATGGTACAGGTAGATATTACAGGTATGGCACAGGTAGATATTACAGGTAGGACACGGGTAGATATTACAGCTAGAGAACAGGTAGATATTACAGGTAGAGCACACGTTGATATTACAGGTAGAGCACACGTTGATATTACAAGTATAGCACATGTTGATATTACAGGTAGAGCACAGGTAGATATTACAGGTAAAGCACAGGTATATATTACATGTAGATATTACAAGTAGAGCACAGGTAGATATTACATGTAGATATTACAGAAGGAGCACAGGTAGATATTACTGGTAGAGCACAAGTAGATATTAAATGTAGAGCACAGGTAGATATTACAGGTATAGAAAAAGTAGATATTACAGGTTATGGTACAGGTAGATATTACAGGTATGGCACAGGTAGATATTACAGGTAGGACACGGGTAGATATTACAGCTAGAGAACAGGTAGATATTACAGGTAGAGCACACGTTGATATTACAGGTAGAGCACACGTTGATATTACAGGTAGAGCACATGTTGATATTACAGGTAGAGCACAGGTAGATATTACAGGTAGAGCACACGTTGATATTACAGGTAGAGCGCATGTTGATATTACAGCTAGAGCACAGGTAGATATTACAGGTAGAGCACACGTTGATATTACAGGTAGAGCACACGTTAATATTACAGGTAGAGCACACGTTGATATTACAGGTAGAGCACATGTTGATATTACAGGTAGAGCACAGGTAGATATTACAGGTAGACCACAGGTAGATATTACAGGTAGAGCACAGGTAGATATTACAGGTAAAGCACAGGTAGATATTACAGGTAGAGCACAGGTAGATATTACAGGTAGAGCACACGTTGATATTACAGGTAGAGCACATGTTGATATTACAGCTAGAGCACAGGTAGATATTACAGGTAGAGCACACGTTGATATTACAGGTAGAGCACACGTTGATATTACAGGTAGAGCACATGTTGATATTACAGGTAGAGCACAAGTAGATATTACAGGTAGAGCACAGGTAGATATTACAGGTTAAGCACAGGTAGATATTACAGGTAAAGCACAGGTAGATATTATAGGTAGAGCACAGGTAGATATTACAGGTAGAGCAAACGTTGATATTACAGGTAGAGCACACGTTGATATTACAGGTAGAGCACATGTTGATATTACAGGTAGAGCACAGGCAGATATTACAGGTAGAGCACAGGTAGATATTACAGGTAGAGCACAGGTAGATATTAAATGTAGAGCACAGGTAGATATTACAGGTATAGAAAAGGTAGATATTACAGGTTATGGTACAGGTAGATATTACAGGTATGGCACATGTAGATATTACAGGTAGGACACGGGTAGATATTACAGCTACAGAACAGGTAGATATTACAGATAGAGCACACGTTGATATTACAGGTAGAGCACATATTGATATTACAGGTAGAGCACATGTTGATATTACAGGTAGAGCACAGGTAGATATTACAGGTAGAGCACACGTTGATATTACAGGTAGAGCGCATGTTGATATTACAGCTAGAGCACAGGTAGATATTACAGGTAGAGCACACGTTGATATTACAGGTAGAGCACACGTTGATATTACAGGTAGAGCACATGTTGATATTACAGGTAGAGCACAGGTAGATATTACAGGTAGAGCACAGGTAGATATTACAGGTAGAGCACAGGTAGGTATTACAGGTAAAGCACAGGTAGATATTACAGGTAGAGCACAGGTAGATATTACAGGTAGAGCACACGTTGATATTACAGGTAGAGCACATGTTGATATTACAGCTAGAGCACAGGTAGATGTTACAGGTAGAGCACACGTTGATATTACAGGTAGAGAACACGTTGATATTACAGGTAGAGCACATGTTGATATTACAGGTAAAGCACAAGTAGATATTACAGGTAGAGCACAGGTAGATATTACAGGTTAAGCACAGGTAGATATTACATGGAAAGCACAGGTAGATATTACAGGTAGAGCACAGGTAGATATTACAGGTAGAGCACACGTTGATATTACAGGTAGAGCACACGTTGATATTACAGGTAGAGCACATGTTGATATTACAGGTAGAGCACAGGCAGATATTACAGGTAGAGCACAGGTAGATATTACAGGTAGAGCACAGGTAGATATTACAGGTAAAGCACAGGTAGATATTACAGGTAGAGCACAGGTTGATATTACAGGTAGAGCACAGGTAGATATTACAGGTAGATCACAGGTACATATTGTAATATGTACCTGTGATCTACCTGTAATATCTACATATGCCCTACCTGTAATATCTAGTTGTGCTTTACCTGTAATATCTAACTGTACTCTACCTGTAATATCTACCTGTGCTCTACCTGTAATATCTACATGTGCTCTACTTGTAAGTAGAGCACATGTAGATATTACAGGTAGAGCACAGGTAGATATTACAGATAGAGTACAGTTAGATATTACAGGTAGAGCACAACTAGATATTACAGGTAGGGCATATGTAGATATTACAGGTAGAGAACAAGTAGATAGTACAGGTAGAGCACAGGTAGATACTACAGGTAAAGCACAGGTAGATATTACAGGTAGATATTACAGGTAGAGCACAGGTAGATGTTACATGTAGATATTACAGGTTAAGTACGTGTAGATATTACAGGTAG
The DNA here is from genome assembly GCA_963556195.1 of Sepiola atlantica. Taxonomy (NCBI): domain Eukaryota; kingdom Metazoa; phylum Mollusca; class Cephalopoda; order Sepiida; family Sepiolidae; genus Sepiola; species Sepiola atlantica. Next base: position 229,265,146 of record OY744516.1, read on the forward strand.
ATATTACAGAAATAGCACAGGTAGATATTACAGGTAGAGAACAGGTAGATATTACAGGTAGAGCACAGGCAGATATTACAGGTATGGCACAGGTAGATGTTACAGGTTGGGTACAGGTAGATATTACAGGTAAGGCACAGGTAGATATTATAGGTAGGGCCCAGGTAGATATTACAGCTAGAGCACAGGTAGATATTACAGGTAGAGCACACGTTGATATTACAGGTAGAGCACATGTTGATATAACAGGTAGAGCACAGTAGATATAAAGAGGTAGAGCACATGTAGATATTACAGGTAAAGCACAGGTAGATATTACAGGTAGAGCACAGGTTGATATTACAGACAGAGCACAGGAGGATATTACAGGTAGAGCACAGGTTGATATAAAGAGGTAGAGCACAGGTAGATATTACAGAGAGAACAGGTACATATTAACGATAGATATTAAAGATAGAGCACAGGTTGATATTACAGGTAGAGCACAGGTAGATATTGCAGGTAGATCACAGGTACATATTACAGGTAGAGCACAAGTAGATATTACAGGTAGGGCACAAGTAGATATTACAGGTAGAGCACAGGTATATATTACAGGTGGAGCACAGTAAGATATCACAGGTAAAGTACAGGTAGATATTACAGGTAGGGCACAGGTAGATATTACAGGTAGAGAAAAGGTAGATATTACAGGAAAAACAAAGGAAGATATTACAGGTAGGGCACAGGTAGATATTACAGGTAGGGCACTGGTTGATATTACAGGTAGAGAACAGGTAGATATTACAGGAAAAACAAAGGTAGATATTACAGGTAGGGCACAGGTAGATATTAGAGGTAGAGCACAGGTATATATTACAGGTAGGGCACTGGTAGATATTACAGGTAGAGCACAGGTAGATATTACAGGTAAAGCACAAATAGATATTACAGGTAGGGCACAGGAAGATATTACAGGTAGAGCACATGTGGATATTACAGGTAGGGCACTGGTAGATATAACAGGGAGAGCACAGGTAGATATTACAGGTAGAGCACAGGTACATATTACAGGTAGGGCACAGGTAGATATTACAGGTAGAGCACAGGTACATATTACAGGTAGAGCCCAGTTAGATATTACAGGTAGAGCACTGGTAGATATTACAGGTAGGGCACTGGTAGATATTACAGGTAGGGCACTGGTAGATATTACAGGAAAAACAAAGGTAGATATTACAGGTAGGGCACATGTAGATATTACAGGTAGAGCACAGGTAGATATTACAGGTAGGGCACTGGTAGATATTACAGGTAGAGCACAGGTATATATTACAGGTGGAGCACAGTTAGATATCACAGGTAAAGCACAGGTAGATATTACAGGTAGGGCACAGGTAGATATTACAGGGAGGGCACTGGTTGATATTACAGGTAGAGAACAGGTAGATATTACAGGAAAAACAAAGGTAGATATTACAGGTAGGGCACAGGTAGATATTAGAGGTAGAGCACAGGTATATATTACAGGTAGGGTACTGGTAGATATTACAGGTAGAGCACAGGTAGATATTACAGGTAAAGCACAGGTAGATATTACAGGTAGGGCACAGGTAGATATTACAGGTAGAGCACATGTGGATATTACAGGTAGGGCACTGGTAGATATTACAGGGAGAGCACAGGTAGATATTACAGGTAGAGCACAGGTACATATTACAGGTAGAGCACAGGTAGATATTACAGGTAGGCACAGGTAGATATTACAGGTAGGGCACATTAAGATATAACAGGTAGAGCACAGGTAGATATTACAGGAAAAACAAAGGTTAATATTACAGGTAAGGCACAGGTAGATATTACAGGTAGAGCACCGGTACATATTACAGGTAGAGCCCAGTTAGATATTACAGGTAGAGCACTGGTAGATATTACAGGTAGGGCACTGGTAGATATTACAGGTAGGGCACTGGTAGATATTACAGGAAAAACAAAGGTAGATATTACAGGTAGGGCACAGGTAGATATTACAGCTAGAGCACAGGTAGATATTACAGGTAGGGCACTGGTAGATATTACAGGTAGAGCACAGGTAGATATTACAGGAAAAACAAAGGTAGATATTACAGGTATGGCACAGGTAGATATTACAGGTCCAGCACATGACGATATTACAGGACAAACAAAGGTAGATATTACAGGTAAGGCACTGCTAGATATTACAGGTAGAGCATAGGTAGATATTACAAGAAAAACAAATGTAGATATTACAGGTAGGGCACAGGTAGATATTACAAGAAGGGCACATGCACATATTACAGGTAGATCACAGGTAGATATAACAGGTAGGGCACATTAAGATATTGCAGATAGAGTACAGGTAGATATTACAGGTAAAGCACAGGGAGATATTACAAGTAGGGTACAGGTAAAAATAACAGGTTGGGCACAGGTAGATATTACAGGTAGAGCACAGGTAGATATTACAGGTAGAGAACAGGTGGATATTACAGGTAGGGCACAGGTAGATATTAAAGGTAGATCACAGGTAGATATTGCAGGTAGGGCACAGGTAGATATTACAGGTAAAACACAGGTAGATATTGCTGGTAGGGCACAGGTACATATTAAAAGAAAGAGCACAGGTACATATTACGGGTAGAGCACATGTAGATATTACAGGAAAAACAAAGGTAGATATTACAGGTATGGCCCAGGTAGATATTACAGGTAGGGCACTGGTAGATATTACAGGTAGAGCACAGGTAGATATTACAGGTAGAGCACAGTTAGATATTACAGGAAAAACAAAGGTAGATATTACAGGTAGGGCACAGGTAGATATTACAGCTAGAGCACAGGTAGATATTACAGGAAAAACAAAGGTAGATATTACAGGTAGGGCACAGGTAGATATTACAGGTAGAGCACAGGTAGATATTACAGGAAAAACAAAGGTAGATATTACAGGTAAGGCACATTTAGATATTACAGGTAGAGCACAAGTAGATATCACAGGTAAAGCAAAGGTAGATATTACAAGTAGGGTACAGGTAAAAATAACAGGTAAGACACAGGTAGATATTACAGGTATAGCACAGGTAGATATTACAGGTAGAGAACAGGTGGATATTACAGGTAGGGCACAGGTAGATATTTAAGGTAGAACACAGGTAGATATTGCAGGTAGGGTACAGGTAGATATTACAGGTAGAACACAGGTAGATACTGCCGGTAGGGCACAGGTAGATATTACAGATAGAGCACAGGTACATATTACAGGAAGAGAACAGGTACATATTACATATAGAGTACAGGTAGATATTACAGGTAGGGCACAAGTAGATATTACAGGTAGAGCACATGTAGATATTACAGGTAAAGCACAGGTACATATTACAGGTAGTGCTCAGGTAGATATAACACGTAGAGCACAGGTAGATATTACAGGTAGGGTACATGTAGATATTAAAGGTAGAGCACAAGTAGATATTACATGTAGAGCACAGGTAGATATCACAGGTAGAGCACAGGTTGATATTACCGGTAGAGCACAGGTACATATTACAGGTAGAGCAAAGGTAGATATCACAGGAAGGGCACAGGTACATATTATAAGTATGGTACAGGTAAAAATAACTCGTAGGGCACAGGTAGATATTACAGGTAGAGCACAGGTAGATATTACAGGAAAAAAAAAGGTAGATATTACAGGTAAGGCACATTTAGATATTACAGGTAGAGCACAGGTAGATATCACAGGTAAAGCACAGGTAGATATTACAAGTAGGGTACAGGTAAAAATAACAGGTAGGGCACAGGTAGATATTACAGGTATAGCACAGGTAGATATTACAGGTAGAGAACAGGTGGATATTACAGGTAGGGCACATGTAGATATTAAAGGTAGAACACAGGTAGATATTGCAGGTAGGGTACAGGTAGATATTACAGGTAGAACACAGGTAGATATTGCAAGTAGGGCACAGGTAGATATTACAGGTAGAGCACAGGTACATATTACAGATAGAGCACAGGTACATATTACAGGTAGAGCACAGGTAGATATTACAGGTAGGGCACAAGTAGATATTACAGGTAGAGCACATGTAGATATTACAGGTAAAGCACAGGTACATATTACAGGTAGGGCTCAGGTAGATATAACACGTAGAGCACAGGTAGATATTACAGGTAGGGTACATGTAGATATTAAAGGTAGAGCACAGGTAGATATTACAGGTAGAGCACAGGTAGATATTACAGGTAGAGCACAGGTTGATATTACAGGTAGAGCACAGGTACATATTACAGGTAGAGCACAGGTAGATATTACAGGTAGGGCACAGGTAAATATTACAAGTAGGGTACAGGTAAAAATAACTGGTAGGGTACAGGTAGAGTACTGGTAGATATTACAGGTAGGGCACAGGTAGATATTAGAGGTAGAACACATGTAGACATTGCAGGTAGGGCACATGTGAGATATTACAGGTAGAACACAGGTAGATATTGCAGGTAGGGCACAGGTAGATATTAAAGGTAGAGCACAGGTACATGTTACATGTAGAGCACAGGTACATTTTACAGGTAAACATCATTCACTTACGACTCATTTCTTGGCCGAGGAAGCATTGTCTTTTAAATGGCCAGATTTCTTAATTTTAATTCCGTTTAAGTGCGCTCCATCTACGACTTGAACTAAATTTTCACCATTGGATTAACTTCATTTTGAACGCCTTTCTGTAATGCCTCCACGAAACTTTATCTTCTCCATCGAAACTTTCTTCCATTGGACACCCTATCGGCGGACATTTACCACCTGGACTAACCTAATATCTTTTACACGAACTTTTTTTCACCCATCATTTTCTTAATATTTTTTCAAATGTTGAATTTTGGCTTTTCTATTGCCAACTTATCTATCTGTATAATACAACAAATAAGAATTCATATTAATATATAACATGATCCCAGGAAAAGATGGCTATTCTTCTTGTTAATAATCAAAATCATTGCTTTACGTTAGTCATTTCTGGCGATCAGTTTAAATCTTATTAACGTCGAAAGAATAGACGAGAGTTCTTGGGTTAGTAAATGTAGAAGAGTTGAGGTGGCGGGTGGTCAGTTGGAAGGAGGTCAAGAAAAAATGGGAGGAAGTGATAAAAATGAACTTGAGAGAAAGAGGGATAAATAAAGACCTGGTCAGAGATAGGTTAGTTTGGAAATCAATATCTTTAACGTATACCAGCATGTAAAACGGACATTATGTAAGATAATGAAGAGTGGCAAAAATGAATCGTGGACGAGTCCATTGTGGGTGGGACATCGAGAAAGAAAGAAATCGACTTGATAACTGTTAACAAGGAGAAGGTTCCGCAGTGCAAGCGAGACTTGAAAGACGGCGGTTTCAGAAACGTGAAGAGCCGAGAGCGCTTGGTGATAGAAGTATCGAAGTACCAGAAGAATGGGAGTTTACCGATGTTTATGGCACCGATGAAGCTTTATTGGCTATGGTATCCAAGCCCGTCTTGCTGTTAGGCTTTCATGTTCGCTTAAATAAAATGCAACTGATAAGCCAGTTGGTACTGTGAAGGAATCCCCTGACTTGTATTTCATTAAACAGACAATTGGAAGTGCTTGTGGAACAATTGCTTCAGTTCACGCTCGGGTAGACAATGCAAAGCAAATTGCTTTCCAATCAGATGTATATATGAACGAGTTTCTAGCAGAAACCAAGTCTGTAACCTCAGCAAGAAAAAGACTTTCATGAGACAAAAGTATGTCAAAAGATTTTTTTATATGTGTGTGCGTAGCTGGCGTAAATAATCCGGTGATCGGAAATAAAGAAAACCAAAGTGTTTCCATCTCCGTTCTGTTCTTTGTCATTCTTGTTGGATCTTACCGGGTACCCCGAAAGAACGGGTAATGCAACAATTAGACCAATGATGATGATGATGATTATGATGATGATTATGAACCTAAATTAACAAAATCTAAAACTATTTGTTTCATAAAAGATTAAATAAGTATTTTTTTAAATAACGTTTTTCTTTTTTATTTATTGTTTTTGCTTGCTTTTTTGTTGTTTTCAACTTGTCAAGTCAATTTTATGCTATATTACTCTTTAGTAAGCTGATATTACTCTTTAGTAAGCTGATATTACTCTTTAGTAAGCTGATATTAATCCTTCTACGACAAATTGCTAAATTAATATTTGATCTTCAATTATTTTGATCCCTGATTAAGACAATTTGCCAACTGGAACGTTTTACATTTTACGCTTGTTGTTGTTGTTGTTGTTGTTGTTGTCTGACTAATTTTGATGATAATTTCTCTGGTTGTAAATGGAATCTACAGGTTAGAATTACAGCTTTTTCATCGGTTGAAACATTTTTGTTTCTTCTTTTTTTTTATCAGACTCTGACCGGGCGATTTCATGCTTAGCTAATCTGTACGAATGACGATGGCACCAGGAAAGAAAACAGGTCAAAAATGAGTCGCTATAAATACTTGTCAGTATGGAAAAAGGATCCGTGCATCAGTGGGGACTTCTGTTATAACCAACGAATCGTTTTTGATTATGCCCGTAATTTTAAGATGGCAGAAAGTAGTCCTAAAAATGTTCCAGTCAGTGTTGCATTCGTGACAGTAAGGGTGTGGAGTATTTCACTTGTGGATTGACGACACTCAAAATTCCTGAGTGATTCCTTTTTCGAAGTGACTGCATATACAGTGACTCTATACTATATTTGACTATGACCCAACATAATTTTGTGGTGTTAGCAGATCAGGTTGTCTGAAGATACCGGCTTCCTGGCTAAAAATGCACCAAATATTGATGTTAAAGTTTTTTCCTTTCCCTTTGCAAAACTCAATCGTGTTGTGCGAAGCCAAAAAACAAAAACAACATTTTTCCTCTACAAAGCAACGAAACCAAATACCATAAATCAATACTTGAACATATAAAGAATATTGAGCATAAATACCATTGCCAAAATGGCCTGATTCGGTATTTAATAACCCGAAAACGGGTTGATATGCCGTCAAAAACAACCAAACCAAACACCATGAATAAATACTTAAACATATAAAGAACTTGAAGCATAAAACCTTTTACCAAAAGGATTGAATTCGATATTTAATAACCTGAAACGGGTTGATATGTCGTCAAAAACAACCAAACCAAACACCATGAATAAATACTTAAACATATAAAGAACTTGAAGCATAAAACCTTTTACCAAAAGGATTGAATTCGACAATAAATAACCTGAAACGGGTTGATATGCCGTAAAACAAAACAACCAAACCAAACCAAACACCATGAATAAATACTTAAACATATAAAGAACTTGAAGCATAAAACCTTTTACCAAAAGGATTGAATTCGACAATAAATAACCTGAAAAGGGTTGATATGCCGTAAAACAAAACAACCAAACTAAAACAAACATAATTTTAGTTTTTGCAGACTGAGATAATTAGTATTGCAACTTTGATTGAAAACAAACAAATAGATAATTTTTTATTTTAAAATTTTCCAATTTTCGAATGATAAAGACCACATTAAAAATGAGGAAGTGGAGAACCGACACAGACGAGCAATCGGACTATATGAAGATCTACTGCCACTGTGAAGTAGAATAAAATGAAGTGGCACGGCCATGTGACACGATCATCAGGTCTTGCAATGACAATCTTGCAAGGAACTGTACAGGGAGGGAGAAGGAAAGACAGACAAAAAAGGGAGCGGGAGAACAACATCCGAGGGTGAATAGAGTTGACGCTCAGGAAGGCAGAAAATCGGAAGGGCTGGAGTAAGCTGGTTGACAGGTCATCTTTAACATGCCAACAGTCATCTATACCAAGGGACAAATGAGCTGAGAAGGATGAAAGACGCCATTTTGATGACTACTCAACAAAGAAAGTTAACCTTTCATTCGATTATTCATGAATCGAATCAAGGGAGGCGCGAGAGCGCTCTATTCCTTAATAGACTTCACGAATGGCCTATGCTGGAAATCTCATTTCTTTGATCAATCATAACTCAAAAACCAATTAACCAAATTAGTTAAAACTTTGCACAACATTTTTATTTGATAGGTTCTATAAGGGTGTAAGATTTCAGCATCATTAGTCAAGGCAACCCAGAGATCCAGAAAGTTCAATCATGAAATCATGTTAGCTGTGTGTACGTATGTGCCACCCTGTATCTCATCAACTATTGGATGGATTCCGCTGATTTTTGGCAGAGATAGAGGTTCTAGGGTCTAGTTGATGAAATTTTAATTTCAGTTTACCATATACCTTAGTTTTCCAGAAAATTCCAAAAAACCTTATGAGAAAGCATTGTGTGAGGCATAGCCTTTACAAAAGTAGTGACATTCCATGAAAAGTGCCAGTATACTGAAATCAAATGCCCTTAATAGGGTTAAGATGAAAATTCATATACACTAAATGTACAAAAGCAAGGAAATTCCAAAATGTTTACACTTTTATTGTCATTAAGGGTATGACTACATATCAACCAAACCATTTCATTATCACAACACTACAGTATAAATCTCTATGCATGAGTGGATGAAGTGTGTGAGGTGCGCTGATGAAAAATTCCTACCAGTAAAATACATAGCCCTGTTGTGCTCACATACCCTTATTTATATATATATATATATATATATATATATATATATATATATATATATATATATATATATATATATTAATATTTATATATATATATGTATATATATATTAATATTATATATTAATATTTATATATATATATATGTATATATATATTAATATTATATATTAATATTTATATATATATATATATATATATATATATATATATATATATATATTAATATTTATATATATATATATATATGTATATATATATATTAATATTATATATAAATATTTATATATATATATATATATATTAATATTAAATATTAATATTTATATATATATATATATATGTTAATATTATATATTAATATTTATATATATATATATTAATATTAAATATTAATATTTATATATATATATTAATATTTAATATTTATATTTATATATATATACTTATATACATATATATTTATATATATACTTATATATATACTTATATATATACTTATATATATACTTATATATATTTATATATAGATATACATGTATATATTTATATATATATATATTAATATTTATATGTATGTATTAATATTTATATATACATTAATATTAATATTTATATATATATATAAATATTTATATATATATATTATTATTTATATATATATTATATTCATATATATATATATAATATTAATATGTATATATATATAATATTAATATATATATATAATATTAATATTTATATATATATATATCATATTAATATTTATATATATATAATATTAATATGTATATAATATTAGTATATATATAATATTAAAATATATAGATGATATTAAAATTATATATATATATGTAATATATTACAATTATTTATATAATATTAATATTTTTATATATATATATAATATTAATATTTATATATATATAATATTTATATATATATGTATAATATTAATATATATATATATATAATATTAATATTTATATATATATATATAATATAAATATTTATATATATAATATTAATATATATAATATTAATATTTATATATATATATATCTATATATATATATATGATATAAGTATTTATACATATATTGATATTTATATTAATATATTTATATATATATATTAATATTTATATATATATGTATATTAATATTATATATTTATATTAATATGTATATATATTTATATATATATTTATATATATATATATTTATATATAGATATGCATATATATATTTATATATATATATATATATATTAATATATAGATATACATATATATATTTATATATATATATATGCATATTAATATTTATATGTATGTATTAATATTTATATATGTGTTAATATTTATATATATATATAAATATTTATATTTATATATGTATTAATATTTATATATATATATTAATATTTATATATATAATATTTATATATATATATAATATTAATATGTATATATATATATAATATATATAGAGAGAGAAAGAGAGAGAATATTAATATTTATATTAATATATCATATATATATATATAATATTAAAATATATATAATATTATAATTATATATATATAATATTAATATTTATATATATATATATATATAATATTAATATATATATGATATAAATATTTTTATATATATATAATATAAATATTTATACATATATATTGATATTTATGTTTACATATTTATATATTTATATTAATATGTATATATATATGAATATATATATATATATATATATATATATATATATATATATATATATATATATATATATATATATATATGGGAAAATGAAAAAGGAAAACCAAAAAATGGATGTTTTTTATGTGTACATCAACGTTTCGTCTTTATTTATAAGACTTCATTAGGATGATAAAATAGAGAAAAAATGTCATGCAAGCACAGATACATGTAGGGTAGACATATTGGGAAAAATAGAATGAAATAGTGGCCAACTGCTGGGTGGACGTCCGTATTTGTTGGAGAAATAGAAATGAATGTAGAAAAGAATGAGTGGGGAAAAAAATGGAAGGATGGGGTGAGCCAGGACTACTGTGGCTGGTGGTAAGAGAAAGAGGTGGTGGATGAGCAGGGGTAAAGTGGATGGCAGAGAGGGAGGTGAGGAAGAGGGGGGGGGGTGTTTGACCAGATGGCTGCGGTTCAAGATTGAAGGGGAAAAAGTAAGTTGGAATGTTTGTGTATGGGGTGTGTATGCAGGGAAAGGAGGATGGGTAGAGAGGAAGGGGGCTGTGATTTTGGTGGATGGGCGAAAGTTATGGTCTTAGAGAGCGTTTTGAGAAAATGAGGGAATTTAAGAAGGGGTATGGGAGAAAATAGTTGAGTGGGGGGAGAGGGAGGATTTGTTGTGATAGGGTGTGAAATATTTGGAAAATGATAGCAATGAGTGAGGGATTGGGGGGGGTGGAGGAGGGCGGTGATTGAAAGGGTGGGTATGGAATATTTGAGATATTTGGAACATGAGAAAGTTTATTTGGACTGCAGTATTAAAAGTGTGAGGAAAAAGTAAGGAGAAGATGAAGATTCAAGGAGAAAAAGAAAGGGAAAAGTAAATGGGAGAGTGTTATAGAGGTTGGAGATGAAAAAAGTTTAACCATGATCAGGCAAGAGTCTTTGTTCTGTGAGGATGATCTTGCTTATTAAGGGTGATAGGTTAAAGAAACCATTACGTTGCTTGATGGTGGTGGAGGCGGTGATGAGGGCAGTTTCTAATAATCTTCGCCGAGATTTGTTGTGGATATATTTAGTGATTTTGGCTTGTTCATTTAGAGTGAAAAAGTCTCGCTCGCACACACACACACACACACACACACACACACACACACATATATATATATATATATATAGTTTTAAATAAGCGGAATTTTTTTAATCTCCGTAGGTGTGTTCTCGAAAGCTCTTTATATATATATATATATATATATATATATATATATATATATATATATATATATATATATATATATATATATATATATATATATATATATATATATACTCGAGAGCTCTTTATATATATATATAGTCTGGGAAGTTTCTCAACCATTAAAACTATATAAAAAAAATTTTTTTAAATAAAAAATAAACATTTTAGTCCCAAGTCGTTCGGTGGAAAATCACTTTTTTGTAAGTCAATTTACTTTTTGCAGTCACTATATTAGTTTGCTTCCAAGAATTTACGCTAGTATTAACATTATTTAAGGGATCATCAGTTGTTTACCATGAAAAACTGTTTCAGGAATTTAAAAACAAAACCGTATTTTATTTTATGGCTTCCCAGCAGAGTTGATCAGACCGCACTTCCCTTAAAAGACAAGAACATAAACGTTCCGTATATTAGATCTAAGTTTTGTTCCAGATAAATATTTTGCTAACTTATTTAGTTATTACAAAAATGGCTGCCTTACATGTGTTGTTCGTCTGTGTCTAAGAAAATGTATCCGTTATTTACAAAAATGTTGCTGTATTTTAAAGTGTTCGGACAAATCTATTGCACTACTTTTTTGGTGATTGATAGTTTTATGTATTTTTATTTTTATGATTTTATTATATTTAGTTTTATATTAAAAATATTTAAAAATTAAATATATATATATACATGTATTTTTTAATTTATTTTTTAAAATTATTATATGTGTTATGTATAGACGTTTATACATATTGTACATTATTTTTATTTAGATAGTTTTGGATTTGCTCTATCAATTTACTTTGATCAATTTGATATGACTTAAAAGCGTCAGGATGGCGAGTAATTGCCTTATTTAATTGTTTAAATATTTTATTTTGATCGCCACCTTGTTTAATCATTCTTATTATTAGGTCAGAAATTGGGGGTATAAAATCTACTAATTTTAAAGTAGCACGAGCAATCCTCAGAAATTCGGGCATAATGCTCCCGTAAAAAATATACACAGGGCAGGTACTATTTTTATGTGGCATCCTCACGATACGAAAAGGGAATGAATTTTTTTTATCAAACAGTTTATAGATAAATATTTTATCTTCAATTTTGATATCCAAGTCAAGAATTGTAGCTTGTGTTCCCGTACGTTCACAGTTTAATTTTAACTCTTTAGGATATATTAATTGTTTAGTATTTTGAAACTCTTCGTTATATATATATATATATATATATATATATATATATATATATATATATATATATATATATATATATATATATATATATATATGGGATAATCTCCTAAACTAAGGAACAGATCAATATGAATTTTGGAATATTTATTCTAGGTAACACGGTGAGTAATATCTTTCTGTAAACTTTACCATTTATAGGATGCGCCCATCCACATTCGCTTTTAAAATAGGTTCGATATAAAAAAAATTAATAAAGAAAACAATTGCTCTACATCAAACTTTGAGTTATATTAAGTAAGACATTTTTAAAGTCTAAATAGCTCAGTTCGTATAAAAGATGGCGTCTAATAATTATCATGGAACCCATGTTCCTCTTTGTAACTGTATTTCATGTATCCTATATCAATGTGAGTGTTGCTTTTTTATCTTTTTTTTCTGATGTTTCTGGACACCTGAAATGAATTCGGAAAGTGAGTGTTTTTTTCTTTGGGTCATCAGAAATGATGATAATAATTTATATACGAAAAGTTTAAATTACTATGATTTTATATAAATAGTTTAGTTATATATCTAGATAGATAGCTAGTGCGAATACTGGCGAAGCATAATATGAATAATGGCTTGAAAAATGCACCCCTCTTTTAGATATGCGGAAACCGAGAAAATAAAGTTAGAAGAAAACAAACTAAGAGGGAGAACAAGTTAAAAACTTTAAGAAAACATTTTACATTTTTTTCAAACCCGATAAATTAAAAAATTAAAAATAAAAACACGACACTCATTTTTCTTTATCTCTCATCATCACGTCTATTTCTTTTTGTTTTTCTACCTTCATCCGAAATTGGATTAGATTTTTTTATTTGAAAATATATGTTTTGTTTATGTTTGGGAAGGCGTGGTCTTTCTGTGACGTCAGATATAGTGTCAAGCTAAACTCATTCCTTTCAGGTGCTAACATAATTGGGATACTGAAAATACGCTCAGTCTAATTGTTCTATTTAGGTATGTTTTAAAAGAGAATATGAATGTTGACATAAAATCATTATTTTATTTCAGTACCGCGATTCTTAAAAGATTCTTGGAAGATTCTTAAAGAATTTTTTTGCTTTCTTTTACAGATTTGCTTTCATTAAAAATAACGACAATTCACCATTGGCCATCACTGTTACGCCATGTGCATCTCATATCAATTGGAAAGTTACGTTTCGTGCAATCCAGTGTAAGTTAGCACGGTTTATTTGAAAATTCCACCATTTTCTTCTTTTTCATGGATACAGGGTAGTTGCTAGAAAAGCGGGAAATTTGTCAAACGGTCATTTATTTTTACAAAGAATAACTTTTATATATAACACAATCACGGATGCTCAAAATGTCGTCCGTGCAAATCGAAGAAGTGACGCAATAACATTTAAATAAGATAACATTTTAACAATCAAATTTACAACCTCAGATTTTCCGCTTTTCTAGCGACCAGCCTGTATATTCTGAAATGTTTTTGTTTGAATAATGTACGAGCGTTTCTGAATGTAAAAATAAAACATCAAAATGATCACAAAATCACGGGATTAAATAAGAAATAACAAATAATCAATCAACAATCATATTGGGAACAATCGATCCGCGTGAATGAACAATCGATCCGCGAAAAGCTGGAGGGCAGATCGATTAAACCTTCATTAAGACAACAGTTCGAAGGAAAACATATCTAACACAATTCCTCTAAACAAAACATGGCATGCACACGTAGCACAACGGATAAAGGTGTTAAGTAATAATCAGTTCTAAGTGACAGTGTTCCTGGGGGTTAGGGGTTCAATCCTCACTACAGGTAATAATACTAACTAAGAATAAAATAAAAATGACTTAAGATTTCTACGGAATGAGAACAATCTACCTCCTATGGATTGAATAAAGGGTTCCGTTCGAAATTCACTATGGATTCCCAAGTTCGACATAAGGATTCACGAGTTCGACGGGACGCCCCGGAGGTTACATCGGCCGAAACGTTGTGAGGATAACACTCAAGATGAGAAAAGTAATGCGAATGATACAGATAATACGAATACTTTTCACTTCCTGTTTTTGGTCGAGGGGGGGATAAGTAAAATAAATTCTTCGGCTTTTTTGACTGGCTTGATTCTGTCAGTTGCCATTGGTTTCCCGATTATTTCTATAATCTGATAATTATAGGGGGTGGGGCACGTGAAGGTTGCCAACATCCAACAGTGATAGTGGTGCTATGGAACCGAATGGGTTCGAACCTGGCACGCCCAGGTCGTCAGTCCGTGTTGTTATCCCCTTCACTCTCCTCAGGCTTATCATGGTCAAATTGGGGTTTACAGTTTATAATAACCAAGATTATGGGGGCCCAACTAAACCGAATTACGGCCATATCACTACCACGGTAACGCCAAGGTATAAACATCCCTTCTATTTATGGCTGAAATAACAACTTCATTCAATGAATTGTTTCAAATGGTATTAACTAACCCCTAAAATCGTAAGGGGCAGAAGAAGAAAGTGATGTAATTGATGACAATACTATAAAATCCAGTCAGAATTATTACAGATATTCATTCATATAACAATGCGATTAAGGAAGGTATGAACGACCCTCTCATAGATATTTGTTTGGACATTAAATAACCCCATAAAAAGTGTATATACTATGATGATGTATGGAAATAAAACCTGGCCAGTGATGGATGTGTAATTTTAATCTTAAAGACAGGCTTAGTTCTGATGACCTCAGAGGAAGATTAAATCTGGACAGTATAAGGAGATGTGTACAGTACAGAACAGGAGACTCCGATGGTCTGGTCATGTTGAAAGAATGGATGAGATATCTTGGGTTAGTAGATGCAGAACAGTTGAAGTAACAGGTCCAGTTCGGAGGGGAAGGCGAAGGAAAACATGTGAAGAAGTGATAAGGATTAACTTGACGTGTTGCATAGCCCCTCTGCTTGGGCCACGGCATTTCTCGTTTTGTGCACTCGTCCCGGAACGGGCCATGGCAGTCCTCGTTTAATCACTCGTCATTTTTAACACCATAAATCATATAGTTTGCATACCTTTAAATTTCTCCCTTGTCGCGTAGAGGGTGCGTGTCGTCCAGTGGCTGTCTTCTTTCTTCTCTTCTGTACTGCCGTGAACATCGCCGCTACAATAAAAACTTCATGACCGACTCAATCGACAAACAATCTTTTAAATTTAATTTCTGTTTATTACAGGCGTTAGTTATCTATCGGTTTGGAGATATTCACCAACATCAAGAGAGAGAGAGAGCAAATTACTGCTTTCGTAATTACTTATCAATGAAGTCTTTAACCATTCGTGGAAGGGGGGAAGAGATCTTCGCCTGTATTTTCATAGGGAAATAATTCCCCTATTTATGTTGCAGACTACATCATAAAAATCACGTCTGATAGGTTCGCCTCCAAAACCCAGACTACTAAAACTCGCTTCTCACGAAGAACGAGTGACGTCACGGATCCCTCGTCTTCCCACGCAAAAGCCGGTGACGTCACAGAGCCTCTATCGCAGGTGCGCATTGACACTTGATCTGAGGTCTCGTCAAGTGGTGACCATGTCACGTCTGTGAGCTCCGACTGTGAGAACAGGCCGTATTCTGCACTCGACTGCACGGGTCCATCCGCACTAATTCGCGCAAGTCAAACCAACGATTTCCAACAGATACGGTCATTCCCATAGGGCCATTATCCAACAGAGAGAAAGAAGGATAAATAAAGACCTGGCCAGAGATAGGTTAGTTTGGAAGTTAATTGCTAAAGCATTCCAACGCATGTAAAACAGACGTTAACCGATGATGATGATGATGATGATGATGATGATGATGATGATGATGATGATGATGATGATTCTAGTGGTTATATATATATATATATATATATATATATATATATATATATATATATATATATATATATATATAAGTGCAGATTAGTCGTCCGAGGCTGTAGCAATGCGGTGTAGTTGCCGTAAGGTGGAAAAGTTAAAAGAAATAAACGAAGAGCGAAAGTGAAACTCAAAACGATTTATTAATAATTTCATGAAACTGATTAAAGACCAAAATAGTAAATACTGTCTGGTAAGTAACAGTTCGGCAAAGGGTAATCTTAAATTTTCGAAAGAAAAACTTTCATTTTCAGAAGACAACAATAAAAGACCGAGTGGGTCGAAAAAACGGGAAAAACCGGTGTCAAATCCAAAATTAGTTACGCACAAACCGAAATCACCCGCATACAGGACAAATGCTCTTCTACTTCCGATAAAACAACACACACTGAAGCCTTCCACCAAACCCTATTAACCAACGGTTTCCCCCTAGCTACCATATCTAGCCTTAACAACACCAGAAGACGTAGACACCACACTCTCACCAACACTTGCTTCCTTAAACTCCCCTTCTTTAGCGACCGTATCACTTCTGCTATCCGCAATGCCATACGTAGTGAGAACCTTAACATACAACTTTCTCACACAGGCACTTCTCTCCGACAACATTTATCCAAAAAAAGCCACTACACCCCAGACCCCTGCTCTCTAGCTAGTTGCCCCATCCCCAACTCTGGCCTCTGCCTCCGCACCTATACAGTATACAACCTACAATGCGCTAAATGTCAAAAGTTCTACATCGGTAGTACCGTTAGGCCTCTACACCAATGCATTAAAGAGCATCTAAACACCCACATTTCTTCCTTCCATAAACACTTAATATCATGTGGCAACACACACCGCTCCATTAGTGTCCGCATCCTCAACTCCGTCCGCAATATAGGTCAGCTTCGAATTTCGGAAGCTATTCTAATCTCTAAATTTCGTGCAACCCTGAATAACAGATTCGAGTTGTCTTCCCCTTTCATCCTATGATTCTTACATCCTCACACTCCCACCCCCAACTTACTTGCCTTTGTCTCCTCTTTATTTGCCAGCGCCACCCACCCCACATTTTTGCTTGCCTTTGTCTCCTCGGTATTTGCCAGCGCAACCCACCCCACATTTTTACACTTTACATATTATAATTGTGGAATGGAATGATATGCACTTTATTTACATGTATTTGGACCTAGTGTTTGTGTATGCATATATACATGTATGTGAATATGTGTGTATTCTCATGTATGTGTATGTGTATGCTCAATAAAATAAAATAATAAAAGAAATTAAAGTAAAAAAGAGAAAAAAATAGAAATTGAAATGAATTAAAAAAATGAAAAAGAAATTATAGTAATAAAAGAATAAATTAAATATACGAATAGATCATAATAACAAAGGAAAATTAAAGAAGAAAATAATAAATGTAAAATAAAAAAATCTATAAATCAATAAATAGAATAAATTTATATAAATTTAGTTCTAGGAGTATCATACCCTTGGAATACTCTTAAATTAACTTTAAGAAAAAAAATAAAAATAAAAAATAGGTGAGTGAATGAATGAATAAATAAATATGTATTTAGATATTTACACTTTATGTATGTATATGTGTGTATGTATATATTTTTTTTATTTATGTTTTTTATCCCTAGTTCCCCCTCCCCTTCCCCAACGTCTCTTCTTATTCCTCCCCCCCCCCTTCCCCTGTTCCTACGGTTCCTTCCTACCTCCTTGGCATTGATCCATTCCACAATTCAAATTCTTTCTCAAATTTCAAATCTCATTTCTAAATATATTTTTTCCATAAGTTATCCCCCTTTGATGACGCATATTACAATAATAACAGCTCACACGTAAATTTAAATTTGAATTGAATAAAGAAAAAGAGAGAAATAAAAAATTAATTAATGAATCATATAAAATAAAATATGATAAAATTATAATAATTAGTATATTAATAAGCAAATGTTTATAATATTTTAACTTTAGTGGTATAATTGCTTAATAGAATTTTGACCTTTTCTGCGTTCCTACTTCCAATTGTCTGCTGCCGTATTTCGATGTTTTGACACCGGTTTTTCCCGTTTTTTCGACCCACTCGGTCTTTTATTGTTGTCTTCTGAAAATGAAAGTTTTTCTTTCGAAAATTTAAGATTACCCTTTGCCGAACTGTTACTTACCAGACAGTATTTACTATTTTGGTCTTTAATCAGTTTCGTGAAATTATTAATAAATCGTTTTGAGTTTCACTTTCTCTCTTCGTTTATTTATTTTCACTTTTCCACCTTACGGCAACTACACCACATTGCTACAGCCTCGGACGACTAATCTGCACTTATATTTACCAGCAATGCTTCAAGAAAACTACTTTCCTCTTTTTATATATATATATATATATATATATATATATATATATATATATATATATATATAACAGCATTTTGCTACATTCCAAAGACTATGATTTTATTCATCTTACGAATCATTATTTCAAAACAAAAACCTTTGGTACAATTACGAACCCGTTTCGTTCATCAGAAGACCAACCGTCATGTATTTATATGTCAATATCGGATCTTTGTTCCGTGAACTCATCAGAAAGCCATAAAGTTTTCAAATAGAAAAATACATAGTGATGCGACAAAACAAAAACCTGAAAAGCAAACAACTCACATCGGATTCACCTAAATCGATTAAGACTCCATAAACGTTACGTAGAGAAGGCAGCCATCTTGTTATTTGGAGAAGAGCTATGAAAAAAACGCACAACATTGTCAAAAGAACTTGCTTTTTTATATATATGTTCTGTTGTTACATGTTGACAATCATCGAGCTTTCACTTTGAATGCTGAAACATATATTTTCACACACCTGTAATATATATATATATGTGTGTGTGTGTGTGTGTGTGTGTGTGTGTACGTGTGTATGTGTGTGTGGAATTCGGTATATTCGGACTACTGTTCTCATCTTGGGTGTTTTTATCACAACGTTTCGGCCGACGTAACCTTCGACTTTTTTCATGTGTACTTTGTCGAACTTGGGACTCTTTCTGTCGAACTCGGGAATCTTTCTGTCGAACTCGGGAATCTGGACGGAATTTCGAACGGAACCCTTTATTAAATCCACGGGGGTAGCATGCTCTCGTTCCATCTGCCATGACTGGGAAGAAGTCTTCAGTAATTCGCAATTTTTTGTATCGCCCGCACTAAGGATTGAACCTTCAACCTTCAGATGACTCTCACTTAGAACTGAATTATACTTGCGGACAATTCTAGTATGAATTTTGGTAGCCTTAAACCTATTCTTTTTTTTTTATCTAACTACTTATAACTATAGATCACTACTTATCTATTATTTATAATTATAGGTTCCCATATTGTATTGAATTCTATACTATGGCTGCTTAATAAGTCATTGTCGCCTAACATATGTGCTGCTTCTTTGAGTCGTCTTACTCTCCACCGTTCTTCTCTATCTATAATTTTTACTTCATCCCGTTTTACTTAATATATATATTATTGCGATGGAAGGCTATTATTGTTTTTGAGGATGAGAATGTAAAGGAAAGCTAAAGAATTGTTTTGTTCACTTTCGAAAGTGAACTTAATGCAAGGTTCAACTTTGTTGAGTGCTTGTGCTAATGTTTCTATTTTATGCCTAACAGGTAGAAAGATTAAAATATCGTCAATATATCTGAAATAGGTAGCATTTTTAGGGATCGCAAACCAACCAACGAAAATGATTACTTACATTATTATTCACATCATAATAACTATATAAAAAATAGCATGATAATCGGTTTTTATCTCAGGGCTCTGCGTATTTGCAGCCCTGAACATCTCTCTCAGGAATATAATAAAATAGAATCTTTTCTCACTACTTTAAAATATCCCAAACATGTCATTCGTTCCGCTAAAAAGAAAGCGTTTCAAATACATCTAAAAAAGATCAAAAATACTAATACATCTCCTAATACTACACAACCCATATTAAGGAATGTTTTCCTTCCTACTAACTCTCGTAACACACATCTCTTTTCTTCGCTTTCCCAACATAGTTTTAGAATTATCCAAGCTACCTCACTAACCATCAAAAACATTTTACAAATGCATAAAAACAAAAATAAAGTCTTTTCATCTCCCACTACAGCTGGAATTTATACTATTCCTTGCGCCGACTGTGGAAAAATATATTTCGGCGAGACACAACGTCCGTTAAAGAAACGAATATATGAACACAATCGTGCCATAAAAAAAACAGTGATACCTTAAATGCATTATGCACTCACATGATCTCTTCCGGCCACCACTTCAATACACATAAGGCAATTTCTATCAAACATATTCATGATACTAAACTTCGACGTCTCACAGAATCCTGTCTGATCCTATGTCATAAGAACACCATCGCCCAGAGACAAAGTTTTGATAACATTTCCATTCCTTCTGCTAGATCGATTCTATATGAGATGAATTTAAATGAATATGACGTTGGTTAACTTTTAACCCTTGTTTCTCTTCTTCCTCCTCCTCCTCCTCCTCCTCCTCCTCCTCCCCTGCTTCCTCCTCCTCCCTTGTTTCGAATCCCTACGTCAACAGCTTCAAATTACTACTAACGTCAAAAGTCTAATAGACTTTTGACGTTTTCAATCCGACTTTGGATTTGAATCAGCAGGCGATATCCAAGCACTGATATTTTCTCTCTCTCTTTTTCTTCTTTAGTAGCTTTCGACAGTCAAATGTCGATTTTACTCTTTCTTACTTTTGCTCTCGCTTCTTCTTCTTTTTCTTCTTCTTCTTCAACTGGCGTTCTAAAGACACTGGTTGATTGGTCTCTTTTTCTTCTTCTTCCTCTTCTTCATCTTCTTTTTCTTTCTTTTTTCATAACATTCCTCGCGTCCCTACTCCCCCTTTTTGTTGTTCTCTGCACGTGACATTTTTTTCCAATCGCATTCTTTGTATAAATTTGAAAACTTTTCCGTTTTGAAATAAAGTTTACCAACCGAACGAAAATGGTCGTATCTTAACGACCGAAATATCTCGGTAGAACTTTACAACATGAGTTTTTGAGTTTATTTTTGTTAGTTGTTGAATTGCTTATTCTTTATTCCATTTTTATTTTTACATATTTTCTGAAACATTGTTTCTTTTTTCTCATATATATATATATATATATTTGTGTTATAGTGGAATAATTCCAGGAGGAAATCCGGGTATGAGAGCTCAATGTAGTAAACAGAGCAATAATAAAATATAATAACACGAAATCACATAATTGTCGATGCAATAATTTATTTCAACCGTTCGGTTTTTTCAAGCATCACTCAGACAATTACATTTTTGAGACTGATAGAAAATTGAATTTCCCTACCACAGTTCCAATACAATCATAGATGGTAGTAGTAGCAACCAATTTGATACATCTTTTATAGAGAGGGGGAAAAATTTAAAACTTATATTTAACTATGGCGGGCGAAGGGGAGGGATCTTTAAGTTAATCAACTAAAAACTGCCATGTCAAAATTATGACACATACGACTTGGCGATATCAACCATATAGGCAATTTTACTCACGCGCATACACAAAACTAAATACGCACACGTCATATGCGCACTCACATACATAATCTCACTCGCACATTATCATAATTAAGCATAATCACATACGCAACTTTTATTCATCTCCAGCCAGAATGCGTCCGGCGAAACCCGTGTTCTCAAATTCGGTTAGAGAAAAGAAAGAAAGAAACAATTAACAGGCACAGAGAATATATAGACAGACCGCGTGTCATAAATTCTCAGTCCGTCTGGGTTGAAATAAGATTACACGCACATACATATATGTATACATACAAATCCATACGCACATACACACACATATATACACATACACACCCACACATATACATATCTATACACATATACATATACACACATACATACATATATATATATATATATATATACATACATATACATACATGAATACACCCATATATATCTCTGAATCTATTTGAAATATTGACCAAATGCATACGCATGTAGTTGTTCACACATGTAAACATACATACACATACACACACACACACATATATACATATACGCACATATACACACATATACGTACGCACACATACATATATATCCACACACCTACACACAATATTTACATAACACTCTATATTCTTACTGATGTAATATGAGTTCTAAAAATTAGTCTTACCTTATTTATATTTTAGATTAATTTGATAATCTATTATTATAAATATCATGCGGGGGGGGGGGGTTATCGTACCTAATGTTATTCAATTTGGTATCTTCACCGTTGTAATTCTAGAGGCCCATCGGATTACTAATTCAAGTCTAATAATGTCTATTGGTAATATTTGACATTTATACTTATATTAATTCAAAAACTAGTGTATTACCTGCAGAAAAAATTTTCATACCACTATCTTATTTTAAGTAAATAATAAATATCCGCGTATCCACAAATACTATATATCACCAAGTCAGTAAATCTGTGTCTATCACAGATATTATTATAAATATTATGGGGGGGGGGGGGTTTACCGTAAGTAATGTTATTCAGTTTGGTATCTTCACCGTTATAAGTCTAGAGGTCCATCGGATTACCAATTCAAGTCTAATAATGTCTAGTGGTAATATTTGGCATTTATACTTATATTAATTCAATAACCGCAGAATTTTTTTAAAAACACTATCTTATTTTAAGTAAATAATCTGAATAAATAAATATTTCAAAATACCATTATATACGCATACACACAAATACTATATATCACCAAGTCGGCAATTCTGTGTCTATAGCAGATATTATTATAACTATTATGTTGGTGGTGGGGGGGGGGTTACCTTAAATAATGTTATTTAATTTGGTATCTTCACCGTTATAAGTCTAGAGGTCCATCGGATTACTAGTCGTTGATTATTTTAAATTTATATTTATGTCTGCACTTAGCCATAAGTTCATCTCGTTTATTCAAGAGGTTATTTCGATCATATTTTAGGATTCTTATTTTTTCTTCTAGACATAAGTTGCATCTTTGTCTAAATCCATCTGGAATATTCGAAAAACATAAGATTGACCACGAAATCACCGGGGACCTGTTCTCATTTTTCAGATGCCACCATTGTTTAGCTAACTCCGTTTTGCTCTTGAGTTCTGGGTTATTGAAAGAGTGTTTGTGGTCATAAAAACGTTGTTTCCAGTTTCCCGCGGAGATGCCGATGTAAACCTTTTTATCCCTGTTGTTATCTTCCGGATGAATAGTGGCCTTATAAACCACACACTCAACTTTACAGTTACCGTCCAGTGGGCAGTTATTTTTCACTTGACAATTACATTTATTTACTGTGACCTTATTCTTACTAGGATTGTTAAGTAATTTACGATTATGGGTGCTGATAATTCTGTCCATGTTCTTGGTGCAAGAGTAGCTGATTTTAATGGTTTTTCTATTAAATATCTTCCTAAGTGGATTATTTATGCTAAAATGTTTATCTACCAGGTTCAAGAATACTCTCCCGATGTTGATGTTAGATAGTTGGCAGTAGGGAGGATTGAACCATATTATTTTTCGGCCTCTATTCCTGGATTTATTTTTATTTTCTTTCTTGGTATATTTGAGTTTTTCATTATATCCGCTTTTCTCTAGCGCTCCATTGTATAAATGCTTATTTGCTTCAAAAATGTCTCTGTTAGCCGAAAGCTTATTTATTCTAGTATTAATTGTTTTAGGTATTTGTTTAATTATGCAGTTCGGGTGGTTAGATCTAGTGTTGATATAAGATGGTGTGTGATTATCTTTATTGAAGGGTTTGTATGTCCCCTTTCCTAAGTCTAAGGTAATATCTAGATAGTTTACTTCTTTACAATTTGGGGTTATATCTATTTTAAATCCAAGGTATTTGAATGCTCTTATTAATTTTTTATGTATTTTGGATACCAGGGGGCCGTCACTATTGGGGATAACAATTAGTCCATCATCCCTATATAACCCCACTAAATTAGGCTCTACAATTCTGCTAATAGTGTACATTATAAAAATGCCCACCAGATCGGCAATCTGGGCTGAGTCAAAAGCACCCATCGGGACATCAAATTTGTTGTTGTTCAATTTAATCCATGTTTCTCGATTGTTTATAAGGATGGATTTGCGACAGGCCATAATTAATCTTACCTGCTCATCGGATATATCCACGAAATTCCCAGCATAGTTAATGCTGTTCGTAAGTAATTCCTTGGAAATCGAGGGGTAAAAATCCATAATATCGAATTGTATAAAGCAGGCATTCCTCTTATTTTCAATTGATTTAAACCATTCGATAGTATCCGCCGAGTCCTTCCAAAGATTAAATTTGGTAGCTTCTAGAGTTACATTAATAATATTTCGTAGAATCTCCCTAGATACATGGCCGAGTTCCGATTTCGTAGAGTTGATTATTCTCGCTTGTTTCTTAATGTGGAAATTTTTCTTATGGTCCTTGATGAGTATGTATGCGTTTCTCTTATCAATTTTTCCCACTCTATCCTCGATATTCAGTTTGGATGCAAATTCCTTGGTATCCTCATTGATTATTTTTTCAGTGTCGTGGGTATCCTTTCTGTAATTATTACAGATTAAGAACGTATTACTTATGTGTGGATATATATGTATGTGTGCGTACGTATATGTGTGTATATGTGCGTATATGTATATATGTGTGTGTGTGTGTATGTGTATGTATGTTTACATGTGTGAACAACTACATGCGTATGCATTTGGTCAATATAATTATTACAGAGTAAGAACGTATTACTTATGTGTGGATATATATGTATGTGTGCGTACGTATATGTGTGTATATGTGCGTATATGTATATATGTGTGTGTGTGTGTATGTGTATGTATGTTTACATGTGTGAACAACTACATGCGTATGCATTTGGTCAATATTTCAAATAGATTCAGAGATATATATGGGTGTATTCATGTATGTATATGTATGTATATATATATATATATATATATGTATGTATGTGTGTATATGTATATGTGTATAGATATGTATATGTGTGGGTGTGTATGTGTATATATGTGTGTGTATGTGCGTATGGATTTGTATGTATACATATATGTATGTGCGTGTAATCTTATTTCAACCCAGACGGACTGAGAATTTATGACACGCGGTCTGTCTATATATTCTCTGTGCCTGTTAATTGTTTCTTTCTTTCTTTTCTCTAACCGAATTTGAGAACACGGGTTTCGCCGGACGCATTCTGGCTGGAGATGAATAAAAGTTGCGTATGTGATTATGCTTAATTATGATAATGTGCGAGTGAGATTATGTATGTGAGTGCGCATATGACGTGTGCGTATTTAGTTTTGTGTATGCGCGTGAGTAAAATTGCCTATATGGTTGATATCGCCAAGTCGTATGTGTCATAATTTTGACATGGCAGTTTTTAGTTGATTAACTTAAAGATCCCTCCCCTTCGCCCGCCATAGTTAAATATAAGTTTTAAATTTTTCCCCCTCTCTATAAAAGATGTATCAAATTGGTTGCTACTACTACCATCTATGATTGTATTGGAACTGTGGTAGGGAAATTCAATTTTCTATCAGTCTCAAAAATGTAATTGTCTGAGTGATGCTTGAAAAAACCGAACGGTTGAAATAAATTATTGCATCGACAATTATGTGATTTCGTGTTATTATATTTTATATATATATATATATATATATATATATATATATATATATATATATATATATATATATATATATATATATATATTAATGTATATATATATATATATATATATTATTGGAGTAAGAACGTATTACTTATTTATTTATGAAAAATATTTTCAGAAATAAGAAAATTTAGGACACCACGATTTCCTTATTAAGGGGGCTTTTACTAAGGAAACCAACTCGGTAGAATTTACCTACCCAGCGATCAGTTTATATATATATATATATATATATATATATATATATATATATATATATATATATATATATATATATATAGTAATCCAGATAAAGTACACATACACGGGATAGGTATCCAAAGAATTTAAACCGGGCTTATGAAGAGTGCTCAATATCAAATAAAGCTTATATATATATATATATGATTATTTTTATTTATATATTTTGTAATGTCTGTATAAATAAAAAATAATAAATATATATATATATATATATATATATATATATATAACATCACAAGTTAGGCAAATAGATGATGATGATGATGATGATGATGATGATGATGATGATGATGATGATGATGATGATGATGATGATGATGATGATGATGATGATTAACAACAATAACAACAACCCATGTAAACTGATTAGCATAACAACTAGCTGTAGGCAAAATAAATTATATGGGAAATAAATGGAACTAGTTTCATTTCCAAATCTTATTAGAATGTGTTAATGTTTTCAATTGTTATACGATTTTTATTGGTTATTTTGTTGTCTTTTTTATGATCTAATTCCTATAATTTATGATCTAATTGCTATAATGTATGATCTAATTGCTATAATTTATGATCTAATTGCTATAATTTATTATCTAATTCCTATAATTTATGATCTAATTCCTATAATTTATGATTTAATTACTATAATTTATGATCAAATTCCTATAATTTATGATCTAATTGCTTTAATTTATGATCAAATTCCTATAATTTATGATCTAATTCCTATAATTTATGATCTAATTGCTATAATTTATGATTATTTAATTCCTATAATTTATGATCTAATTGCTATAATTTATGATCTAATTGCTTTAATTTATGATCTAATTCCTATAATTTATGATCTAATTGCAATAATTTATGATCTAATTCCTATAATTTATGATCTAATTGCTATAATTTATTATCTAATTTCTATAATTTACGATCTAATTGCAATAATTTCTGCTAATCGTCATCTCGATTTATTTTCAGTGGACTCCGTCACAGCCAATACATCCACAGTTCCTTTAATTCATCTTCAAAATTTCACAAGTGACGCAACAAGCACGTATAGAGACGACAACAGCCGAAAAGGCTTATATTTAATTGAATTGGAACCTGTCACCAGAGAAACATACGCTCGGATTTATGTGACTACGACGCCGGCAATTGACCGCGTGTTTCCAGTACTCCCCACAGACAGCAGAGTAGACGTTACTCTGAAAAATAAAGAAATTAACATTCTATGGAAAGCTAGTTCAACTACGCTGGGTCATATTGAATACTGTGTAGTGTTCAGTCGAAAGCGACCGTTCCACAGCCATTGCGGGGCTCTGGCTCATCTGTACGGGGATGTTAAGCCTACTCTACCCCCTCATACAGGTTTTGGCTTCAAAGGCGAAAAAGAAAAAAGGAGACAATTAAGAAAATCAGCGAAACCAGTCCGTGCCGCCTCGAAGGGGCAAGTATTTCATGAATGCGTCGGTAGTGAACTTTCATACACGTTCAAAAAAGCAAAGTCAGGTCGAAAATATTTCATAAATGTCTTTGCGATCAACAAGGCAACCAACATGTCCGTCAGTTACGCCGGTTCCCAAGTGAGGCTCAAACGCGGGAAAAGGAAACGCCTCACGCTAAAAGAAGGGAAAATCCAAACGTTAACATTTAAACGGAAAAAAAATCAAAAGGTTCAGTTCAGCCTTCGTGAGAATGTGAACGTTTTAAACCTGCATATGCAGGCCTGTGGTGGCACCATGAAGGTGCGAATCTCCAAGAGCAAAGGAAAAGGGAAAATCGCCAGGACTACGGTGAAGTTATTCAAAACACTTACGTTAAGAGACATGAAAAGTGGGGATTATCAGATAAGTATTTCTGGCGACAAGAAGAGGAATCTCCTTGAACAGTCAATGACGTTATTGCTCTACGACAATTCCTCGCAAATTGATGTACCAAAACTGCCAAAGAACCTGCAAGTAACGGCGTCGGCAAATTTGATCCAGTGTGATCGAGTCAGTCTCACTTGGATCTCTATCAAAAACAAACAGCACTATTGCATATACAAGAGTATAATGCCAGATTCTCAAACGAAGAACATCACGAACTTGAAAACAAGACCACAATGCACGGCACTCAGCACGAGACAGAAGTCGCAGAAAGTTCTGTGTCAATTCGCACAACACACAACAGGTAAAAAGCAAGAAGAGTTAACAGAAACAGTAGAGAAACTAAGTCCAGGAACTAGTTATATATTTTCTGTCTATGTAGGCTCAAGAGAACAGGAAATGTTTACTTATCAGTCGGTATTTGTTAGAACAAAATCCACCTGTTAATTAAAGGACGTATTTGCTAGACACACTCGTATACTTACAGATATGCTCTTACCGACAGGAGTGGATTGGGCCACCGGGAGGGACACCGAGCAAATTGCCTGTGGGCTGGTGCTACCTGGCGTCCAGTAAGTAGGCTGATAACCGGATTAACCTTAGTTTCAATCGACGATCATATGTGTGTGCTACTGCGTAACCCACCCGCTACATTAGTTGTTCGTATCTGTATATGTATGGTTTGATCTTTTATATGTTTATTTTATTTAAGTGTTTGTTATTACAACAAATAAAGCTATTTTAGCGATCATGGGTCAAATGGGATGAAGTATTTGACCTTGGAACGTGTTCTAATACCCCATTTCATACGGCCTCAGATTTCACCGGGGCCACACAATGGCCTATTTCCCCATCCACCCAACAACTGTATGCCAGAACCACAGCCTACGCTAATGTCGACTGGTGTTAGATGTTTTCCCAGTCCATTTTCGGGCTTCCAATCCACCACTGCTTACATTGCACATACTCACATAAATGTATATACGATGCAATACTAATTGCATTACTTCTATCATTGACAAAATCGGCATGCAAAAAATTACTGACGGCAGGAAAAACTGAAATGGGTTACTAAAAAACGAAAAGAAACAAATTAAACTCATATAAACATTTTCATCATAAAATCTGATAAGGAAAAGCAAAAACCATAATTATATAATTTAAATAATAATTATATAAGCTAAATAATAATTATATAAGTCGATAATAATAATAATAATCTTTCTAAATAGAGATTAAACTTTGCATGAAAAAATTTAGTATTACAAAATCTGAAGCTTTACAAAAAGTTTAATTCTTAAAATCTTAATTTAAATCAATCTTAACAATTTAGATTTTAATGGGATTAGTAATGAAACCTTTGTTACTGGAACGAGATTGGAGTTTAAGACGACGTAAAGGCCATCTTCAGGATTCTTGGTTATAAATTAAAAGTAACAATTTTGATTGTTTTATTGAGAACTAAAGATAATTAATCTAAGCTACTATTTTTTTGAGGAGATAAGCGTTGTGTTTCCATAGTAAAAGGAAATTAAGTTGAAGAAATCAATTAAAAGAATTCTACTTCCGGTTGAAGTAAAAGATGGTCTCTCCTTTATACTGATTGCCCACTTGACTTATACGTTGCATTTAAATTGGCGAAGACAAAAGACTGAAGTCTATTATGTATAACGTTGAACAAAAAAGAAGTGAACAAAGTTGAAGACACTGTCCACAGTCGTCTGAAGATTCATGATCCGGGTTTCAATTGAAAATTTCTCTCAGACTGATATCAACCCTGGCCAAAAAACGAATGATTCTATTTTATCTGTAACTTTCGAGATAAGAAATAGATTCATCATTTTTCTATAATGGAAAACATTATGTCAGTTGCACGGCCATTATTTAAATTCTTCTTTTAACATACGATGTCAGATAGCACATGCCATACCCTGTGCTCATCGGCCGTCAACGAGGGATGGTAACACAGTTTCGATAGGTAACTACCGCCACTCCTGGAACCATCAGCAGCTTTTGCCACCGGACAGGATATTAAAAAATGGGTAAGCGTTACTATTGACGACATAAATTATTTTAAATAAAATGTAGTTAGAAAGTTAGTCAAAAACAATGTATTTTGGTCTTTCTACTCATTTTTTTATGAATTTGCGTTAAAAAACATTTAACAAGAAATATATGCCTGCGAAATTACTGTAAAAATCGGTTGTGAATAAATAAATATCGCCATGTTTGTTCTGGATGTAAGGTATACGGTAAGTAATGTATAACACCGTGGCTGGCCACTTTACTCACAACTAATACTTACGGTGACTTCACGGGCTTATATTTCCTACTAAATCTTAAACATTAGATTTTTTACAAATAGGTCACAAATGAGTAGGTCAAGCAAAATAAATTGTTTTTGACTAATTTCACAACTGTATTGCGTTTCAAATAATTTATGCCGCTAATATTAACGTTTACCATAGATTAACGTATTAATAAGAAAGCACAAGTGCAATTTCGAGGTTCTCAACAAAATGCGTTTATTTTTGGTCGTTAACGTAAAGATACAAATTCAAGTCACGTGAAAAAAATATTTTCGAAGCAAAATTTTCTTCTCATGAAAATGCGTTTAAGTAAACAAAAGCAACAATTTTTGTCTATTAATACTTTTAGCTAATTGTTCAATTCTTCTGATATATCTTTTATATATATATATATATATATATATATATATATATATATATATATATATATATATGTATATATATATATATATATAATAATTATTACTATTTCGTGTATCCACATAACATTTTATAAGGAGATATAATTTTTTATGTATCAATTTTCAGTATTTACTTCAACAGTGCTCGATACGTAAGTAGAGTTAGGTAGTAAGCTATGAAAATATATTTATGGCAATTAAGCTACACAGAGGCTCCCGCGTTTCATCCCTGGGAGGAATCCTCAGGCTAAAATGTTAACACTAAAATTTTATCCTGAAGATTTTATATATATATATATATATATATATATATATATATATATATATATATATATATATTTCACTGGAAGACTTGGGACTATAAGTTTGTTTTTTTTGTTGTTGTTTTTTAATATAGTTTTAATGGTTGAGAAACTTCCGAGACTATATATATATATATATATATATATATATATATATATATATATATATATATAGAGAGAGAGAGAGAGAGAGAGAGAGAGAGAGAGAGAGAGAGAGAGAGAGAGAATCAGAGTGAAGATTATTAATGGAAGTACGAAACATTTCAGTTTTGCTAAGAATAATCTTCTGTAAGTTAAATAACAATCCTAAAAAAGTCAAATCCATAACAAATCAAATCCGCAACCATTTTATCTGCTGTTTAGTTATGGTTCCAGATTTGATTCCGATAAGAAGTTTGCAGCATTTTACTAGAATCAAATCTAGAAACATTACTAGACAGCAGGCGTTAAAACTGTTCATTATATCTTGCAGACGACACCATAGCTGGAGAGTCACACATAAGCAAAAGAAGAAAAACAAGAAGAAAATTTGTATAAATTTGGTTATTCGGACTACATTTCTCATCTTGAGTGTTATCATCACAACGTTTCGGCTGCTGTAACCTCCGGCTTTCTTCAGGTGTATCTCTTCGAATTCGGGAATATTTCTGTCGAACTCGGGAATCTGGACGGAATTTCGAACGGAATTTCGCAAGGACCTGTGGCGCAGTGGATGTAGTACTAAGTTAAATTCAATTCTAAGTGATTGTCATCTGAAGGTTGAAGGTTCGGTCCTCGCTGCGGGCGATACGAAGAATTACGAATTACTGAAGACTTCGCCCAGTCATGGCTGACAGAACGAGAGCATGTTACCTCCATGGATTAAATAAAGGGTTCGTTTGAAATTCCAGAAATGTTTCCGAGTTTGAAGAGATACACCTGAAGAAGGCTGGGGGTTATAGCGGCCGAAACGTTGTGATGATAACACTCGAGATGAGAAATGTAGTCCAACTAACCAAACGTATACAAATTATCAATCCTCATCTCAGAAATATAAGAAGAAAATTGTTCATTGTGTTATCTTCGTGAAATCGTTCTATAAAATTGTTTCATACGGATTTTTTTTTTTTTTATGGAAAACTCTCCAATGTCAAAATGGTGTTATTTTATTCCACATTCGCTAAATTTATCGGAACGATGCCGAGTAAATGCGACCAGTTTGTAAGAAAGTGGAGACCTTGCCAAGTGGAGCACTAATTCAAAATAGTGATGTCTACAATTTTTATCTTTTAATTTTCCCCTTTTTATTTTTTATTTCAATAAACATTCGATAAATAGTAAATAAATAATAATAATAATTCAAAGTGTATTATCAAAGTTACGTATAAGCGAGAAACATGCGTACACACACACAGGATTTTGTCTGATAGTTTAATTTTTTTATATAGAAATCGCTCCAGGAAAGGCATGAAGCCACTTGATGTAAGGAGCTAAAAAAAATACTACTTCAACACACAAAAAAAAGCCAACGATAGGTATTAGATGGATAGATTCTGACCCAGAAAACAGCAATTCTTCCCCCTTTGTCAGAAACATCCATCATGGAATGTGAGGACTAAAGGACAAAACAAGGGAAGCGAGAGTTCAAGGCTGCCGAAAGTGAACCGAAAGTTAGTCACTTTCTCCTTTCTCAGATTTCATGGTTGATTGCTCTATATGCATAAAGATATGAGATGAATGCACCTCAATCTGTCTACACTTGTTTAAAAATGTTCTTTGATGTAGTCTCTAATACTTGTTATTTTTTACTGTTATTTGTATGTAAAACCTTTTTGTGGTTAATTAACATTTTTATAGCAATTTTGTGAGAATGCAAAACGAAAAAAAAACTGTTATTAAATCAGACTGCGGATCAACTAATTAAACGGCAACAAAATTTTTCTAGATTTGAACTTTTATGGATTTGACCTGATTTTTAACATTTTCTTTACCTTTAATCAAATATCCTGAAGATGATTCTAAGTGGAATCAAAGGTACTTGCTTCCTGATTTTGGCTCTGAGATTAAAAGACATATCAGAAGAATTGAAAAATTGAATAGAAAGATGAAAAAAATTGGATAATTACTATTTGTATGAATGGAAGTATTTCTCTGGCCTCCTTACAGGTATGAATGGGGGGGGGTGATATTTCTTATAAGCAACAAAGAATGAAAATATTGAAAGAATAAAAATAGAAGGATATCAACGTAGGTATAGGAATGCATATATGGTACCATTTAAAGCTAATCACTTTCTCGACTTTTATTCTGAAAATGGAAGACAATCTTGGAACAATCTTAGAACATTCTTGGAACATGGAAATCGGCAAATGGAAAAACAAAATTAGCTCTTATCATTTCTTTTTTAGAAATGAATAAAAAATTAAAAAACACCTTTAAGGTTTTGTAAAAACGTTATTGAAGATGACATGCATCCACTTTGAGCTTTCAAAATCAAATCAAACAAAAAGGTTTAATATAAAGTTGTTTGCATAAAAGTAAAAAAAAAAATGTATCAAATTCGATTTGTTGTGATCGATTGAACAGAAATGATCTGTCTATTGATCGATCGATTTTAGTGAGTACTGTTATTGCAGTATTAAAACTCAAATATTGATTCCTTTATGCGCACAAAAAAAAACAAAAACAGAGTAAAAGTCCAGAGAGAGGACTTATATATTTTGGCAACTATTTAGATGACGTAAGCGTAATCTTGGGACTGATCTTTTATGCTATTTTTTTTTCCTATAAGCACAAGATGACGTCACTTCTGAATATGTTAGCCTGTGTAAAGGAAACACAAAACAAACAAAAAATATGTTTACCCGTAAAAAAAGACAAAAGAAAACATTGGGTGATCTCTCATAATCATTATTAAAAAAAAATGAATAGAAAATGTGTATTTAATAAAGAGATGTAGTTTGTGTATGTATTTATTAAAAAAAAACAAAAAAAAAGCAGAAGAAAAAAGAAGAAAAAGATATGACCCTAAAATCGAAAGAGATGCTTTTCAAGGTCATTTTTATATTTGTATGTTGACAGTTCAAAAAGGATGTCACTGATGTCCACCAACAATTCCAAAAAAGGGATTCTGTCAGCTGAAATCACCCTTCGAACTCAATGGGTGATAGGTTACAGAATTTACCATTTCTTTGTTATAGGGTTTCTGATAAAAACAAACAAAGTTTCTATATAAGACCTGGATTAAGTTTTGCTTTTTTGCTTTCTTTTTGTTCTTTATTGCTTGTTTGTAATGTTTGTTGTTGTTTTTTTGGCATTTTCTTTTTTTTTATTATTATTATTGTGGTCCACACAATCCATAAAAACCACAAACCGAAAGTTCTAGACTTGAGTTTTACCTTCCATTTGGCTCATCAGTAGAACATATCCGAACTTAGGATTCGAAACCCGAGCCAGCATGCCACATACAAGAATGTCGCTTCTCTTTCTCTCACATTATTGTTTTATAAATAATTGTTCTTGTTTTGGTTTGTCTTTACCTAAATAATTAGCTGTGGCCCATTTAAAATAATTTGGAAGTAATATGTGTTTATGTTAGAAAGATTGTTGCGACAATGTTCACCCGTAATGTTCACCCAACAAAGAAAAATATGTATTTTATTGAATAAAATCATTAAACAATTAGAATGTCGTGGTGGCTCAGTGGTAGAGTACTCGCATGTAAGTGACTTGGGTTTCGAATCCTGAGTTCGGATATGTTCTATTTTGTGGACTGTGGCGTTGTCTGATTGTGAAAATAATTATATATATATCCTCTCACATTAAAAAAATCTAATATATATATATATATATATATATATATATATATATATATATATAAATATATATATATATATATATATATATATATATATAGTTAATTTGGTATAAAATCTTTGTTTATACAAATATTATTTGGCTACACATTTACAGACAGATTTCAGTCAGAGCCAAATAATGTACGTATAAAAAAATAATACTATTATATTCTACTAAATAAACAGCTCTATTTATTATTGAGCACTATATATAAACACAGTAAAGATTCACTGGATTTTAACCTTGTGGATGTAAACTTGCCTGGATTAATACTATATATATCTCTATAGATATTATATGAAGAAGAATGGAAAGGAATTAGAGAAGCAAAAGCCAAATCAAATTTCAATTCAATTGCTCAGAGCAAGGTATATTCCGCAAAAAGGCAAGTTATTCAAGTTAAATTTTCCTTAAGCCAGGCTTTTCAATCATCAAAATATTATCATCAGAGGAATATATATAGATATTATATATGTTTCCATATATTTCTTTCAGTTACCACGAAAGGTAAGGAAGTAGCTCAAGGGATGGTAATGGAATAATAATTATTCAGAATAATTACAGATTTCATCCAACAACTCTTTATTATCAGAAAATTCTTTCTACCGATTTCGAAAATATTATTTTTTCGGTGGAAGGCCGTAGAAAATAAAAATGAAACCATATTAATTAAATTTATTTATTACATTTTTCCTTTTTTACACTCAGACTAAAGGAAATTAGTACTGTAACCCTATTTCCTAGTATTTAAACTTTAAAAATATAATATAATTTATATATATATATTATATATATCATATATAATTTATATATTATATATATTTATATCATATATAATTTATATATATTATATATATCATATATCTTTTATATATAATATAGATTATTTATAATTGATGTATATTATATATATCATATATAATTGAAATATGTATTATATATTATATAGATAATATATATAATTGATATATATTATATATATCATATGTAATATATGTTATAAAATAACTATATATAAAATATATTATATATAATAACTATATTATTTATAACATAGATTATAACTATATTATATAATATATATATATATTATCTGTATTATATTAATTATATAAAATATATATAAAATATACATTATTTATATCATATATATTATAAGAAATAATATATATATTATATACATCATATATAATATATATTATATATAATGTTATATATATTCAATATATAATATATATTCAATATATTATATACATTACACATTATATATAATATATATTATATATATTATATATAATATATGTTATATTATATATGTAATATATAACATATACGTAATATATAATATATATTATATATGTAATATAAACTATATATATATATATAAAAATACATTATATATACTGAATATTATATATATTATATATGTGATATATTATAATATATATTATATATATATAATATTTAATATATATATTGTTTAATATATTTTTGATATATAATATATGTATGATATATAATATATACAATGTATATTGTATATTATATATATACAATATATATATTAAAATATCTGATATATATATATATATACATTATCTATTTTATATATATAATATATATTAACTATTAAATATATATATTATATATTTTTATATATATTATATTATACATTATATATGATATATATTTTATATAAAATAAATATTTTATATATATATTTATTATATATATATATAATACCTTATATATATTTTATATATAAAATGTATAGTCTATATATATATATAATATATTATATATATTTTATACATATAAAATATATTATATATCTTTTATATATATGATATTTATTATACATTAAATATAATATATATTTTATACATTAAATATAATATATATTTTATATATATAATATATATTTTATATATTATACATTAAATATAATATATAATTTATATATAATATAGATTTTATATATTATACAGTAAATATAATATATATATAATATATATTATATATATGTTATATATATGATATATATTATACATTATATATAATATATATTTTATATATATAATATATATTATATATATATATATTATACATTATATATAATCTATATATATAATATATATTATATATTATATACGTTATATATAATATATACTAATATATATAATAAATATTATATATATAATGTGTATTATATATATAACACAGTATATATAATATATATAATATATATTTTATATATATAATATATATAATACATATTATACGTTATATAACATATATTTTACATATATTATATATATTATACATTATATATAATATATATTTTATATATGTAATATATATTTTATATATATAATATATATTTTATATCATTGATATTATATAATAAATTTATTATTAATAATATATTTATATTATATATTATATATAATGTATTATATAATAAATATATATATATATAATATATTTATATTATATATTATATATAATATATTATATAATAAATATATATATATATAATATATTTATATTATATATTATATATAATATATTATATAATAAATATATATATATATAATATATTTATATTATATATTATATATAATATATATTTTATATTATTTATATCATATAATAAATATATTATATATAATATATTTATAATATTATATATTATATGTAATGTATTATATAATAAATATATATATATATATATATATATATAATATATTTATATTCTATATTATATATAATTTATATTTTATATTATTTATATTATATAATAAATATATTATATATAATATATTTATAATATTATATTGCATATTATATAATATATATA
Organism: Sepiola atlantica; assembly: GCA_963556195.1. NCBI lineage: Eukaryota > Metazoa > Mollusca > Cephalopoda > Sepiida > Sepiolidae > Sepiola > Sepiola atlantica. The sequence continues at coordinate 229,303,395 of OY744516.1, forward strand.
TTTATTATAATATATATTGGGTGTTGTTGGGCCAACTGAAATGGAAATTGTTGATGAAAGAACGGTTAATGCATTCAATTGTAGTTAGTTTGTCATGATCAATAGAATTTTATGGTCAGGAAAGTTGAACGTTGGCGGTTGTGCTCAGTTTATAGGTTTATCGAGTCAATGGTAGGACAGACTTTGAGTAGTCACCAACCGCACAAATCATAAGAATATTAACGGGAGCAGCAGACCGAAGTAACTGGAACCTCATCAGAGACATAGTTTTTTGTTGCAGTTGGATGTAGTAGCCAAGACCATCAGCCGGAACAGATGACCAAGGCAATTGCTGAACGATAAATTTGGTTCAGTGGAGAGTTTCTCGCACCAATGATTTCAAATATTATTATTTCCATCAAACAGATCATAAATGAATGTCGTTGTTTTTTTTTTGTTGTTTTTTTTCTATTTTAGTTTTCGTTTTTATGTTTTCTTTATACTTGACAAAATTATGGAAAACTGATTTCCCCGGAGAAGGATGAGAGAGATCTTCCAGTATAGCCATGCAGTCTCTCTTTCTCGTATCACCACTTCTGGCCTTGGAAGTTGTGCCTAGCCGGTTTAATATTACTACCATCTTCAGATGTAGAACGCCTGAGGTTTCTACGGAGATATGGACGAAAACATATTTGTTCAATATTTATTTTTATTTTGTTTTTTTGTGTGGTTACTGCTAGCTTCCATGCATTGGAGCGAGAAGGAAAATCTTACCATACTTCACTTGTGGCAGACTGGTGTAGGTGCAACCGAAAAATAAAATATGATATTTCTAAATTTTTGAGATGAGGATTGATAATTTGTATAATTTTGGTTATTCGGGCTACATTTCTCATCTTGAGTGGTATCATCACAACGTTTCGGCCGCTGTAACCTCCGGCTTTCTTCAGGTGTATCTCTTCGAACTCGGGAATATTTCTGTCGAACTCGGGAATTGCGAATTACTGAAGACTTCTCCCAGTCATGGCTGACGGAACAAGAGCATGCTACCCCCATGGATTAAATAAAGGAATTTGTTCGAAATTCCGTCCAAATTCCCGAGTTCGAAGAGACACACCTGAAGAAGGCCGAAGGTTAGATCAACCGAAACGTTGTGATGATAAAACTCAAGATGAGAAATGTAGTTAGAATAGTCAAAGTTATACAAAACAATATGACAACAGATTCCTATCTAAAACCGTCCCCACAAATGTTTGCAATTCATTCTCACAATTATTCCATCTCATTAACCCTTATCCTCGAATGGCGTCTTGGCCTTGATTCCGGCGGTCTTAGGGATTGTCCTGTGCAGTTCTAGGAGGTCCACCATCCCAGGCTTTGCCTTCTCACCCTTTTGAGAATGGGTTAGTTTATTGCTAATCGCCTGAGGCACCCCTACCGGGTATGCCGACGGGGCTGACCAGGCATTTTTGTAGGCCAGAGTGTTCGTTCTACGGTGCTGGCTTTTCAATCCAACTTTCCTGACCTTGTACCATACCACTGTGGGAGTGAGATAAAAGTTAAAAATTGAAATAAAAAAGTGGTGACTCGTTTTAGTAAATAAATTGTTTTCAATTTCTAACATTAGGAATATAATTAGGGTCCTTATCTTGATCGGCATCGTCACAATCGAACTCATCTGCTTTTACTGAACGGTCTCTCCTTGAGGAAACCCTAACCTTGAGGAACCCCCCTCCTTGCTTTGATAAGCTTCTAGGACTAATTTTTTACCTCAGACCTGAAATAAAAGACTTACATCAAGGCTGTTGCAAAGGGAATAGTTCGACAGTTCAAAACATGTAAATTGCATATCTCAGAAGTTATCATAAAATGCAAAATTGATCTGAAAATATACTTTTGCTTTTTTAAATAAAATTTAATAAAAAAAATATTTATACGCTAAATCTTAATACTATTATTTTAAGATCGTTTTTCTAAGTTTTTGTGCTGTAAAACAATAAAATAAATAAAGCAGTTGATTTAAATGACAAAAACAACTTTTTTTTTTCTCATGTTTTGGAATTTTTGAGATGAGGATTTATAATTTGTATTATTCAGACTATTATTCTCATCTTGGTCGTTATTTTCACGTTTTGGCTGATCTAACCTGTTATCTTCAGGTCATGGCTGACAGAAGAGAACAACCTACCCCATGGATAAAAGGTTTTGTAGAGGTCCTCGATTTTGACAGAAAGATTCCAAAATTACATTTTCCGAAGCATAAAAATAACAGCCAAGATGAGAATAGTTATTTTCCTTTGCCATCTTCTTTCTTGCTCCAAACCAGCCTCACAATTTTTTATAGAATTTTTTGGTGCTTCTGCTGTTACACGACGACATGTTAGGCTTCTCTTAAAAATAGCTAAAGAAATGTATAAACTTGTATAAAAATGTATAAACTTTATGTACTTACGTGGTAGCTGAAAAGACTGTACACCAAAAATTACGCAAATCATCCAGTATTTATTAAATTAAAAAATATTTCATCTATATGTCGCCATTTTTCTTATATTTTAAAGTTTTCTGAACAAAAATCGAGATATGTTGTCTACTTAATAAGCTAGAATGTCTACAGATACGTAAGATCGTTTTGTTTTCTTTTTCTTATAATTTAATAAATACTGGATGAATTTGTGTCATTTGTTCTGTACAATGTTATTTCCAGCTAAAATGTAAGTACATAATAAAGTTTATACATTTTAATGTCATTGCTAAACAGCAGAAGCACTATATATTTTTATTCCAGCTCAAAAGGACAATATTTCAGGCTCAAGTCCCAATTTAAAAATGAATAACAATCAGATTCTTTTTTAATAAGTTTTATTGCAGAGAGAAATGGGTTCATTCTATCTTTTTTATTTCACCCCCAAATAAGACGTAAGGGGCTACTGTGAATTTGGGGTAATATCTACAGGGGCGGCATTCTAGTTGAGTTTTTGTGCAGCAAGATGTTTGTTTACATTACATTTAACTTTCTACATGTTGGTGCAGTCAAATGAAAACGGGGGGCAGGGAGGGAATTCCAAAAGCTAGCAGTTTGAGGAAGGAAGCTATTAGAGTAAAAAGCCTTCCGGCATCTGGGGACCTCTACAGTGAAGGGGTGGGATTTTGCTGATTGTCGGGTCGGTCAGGGGTATTTACGTCGAGGGGACACCAGTGCAGCAAGTTCATTGGCGCACATTCCATGGAAGTACTTGTAAACCAAACACAGGGATGCAACATTGCAGTGATGGAACAGGGGCTGGAGCCTGGTAGACAGTGTGGAGCCTATTAGATTAGTGATTCTTTTTTGGATCCTGTCTAAGAGGAATAGACTAATGATTGGTGCACCAGCTCAGATGTGACAACAATACTCCATGTATGGGCGGATGATGGCTTTATACAGATATAGGATACTAGCAGGTGAGAGAAGTTTTCTAGCCCGGTAAAGGGAGCCTACTTTCTTTGCAGCAGCCTTGGCAATGTCTTTTATGTATTTGTTCCAATTCATGTTGCCTGTGAATGTTAGGCTGAGGAGTTTGAATGATAGGGTGCTACCAGCTATGGTAATTAATGGTTTCTTATATTTGTTAAAGAAAAGCAGCTGTGTTTTAGGAGCATTAAATGTTACCATCCATTTTTGTTACTATTCAACCACAGATTGGAGGTCATTTTTCAAGGATTCAGCCATTGCCTTAGGAGAAACAGGGTCTTTCATCTGACCTTCTTCGTAGAAATAGTGGCACAGACAAATTCAAAACTGAAACAAAACTAAATTGAAAATATGAAAATAAAATCAAGCAAAAAGAAAAGAAAGAAAAAGAAAAGGTTTTTAAAATTAACAATTTTTATGTCTTTTATCAAATTGTAACGCATAGAGAAATTCTGCCACCATTTCTAGCACTAGTTATAGATCAATTCTAAAACTTTAAAAGCAGTTCCTATAATTAAAAACAAATAATTTAAGCGACTAACATGGCAATCAAGATGCATTGAAATAAACATGATGCCTCAATTGGTTCACGTCTGTGTATCACAGCCATGGTCCGATACCGTGTAGAAGTTCAGTCGGTGCTTATCCAGAAGTACGGGCACATTCAAAAAAATTATTCTCACGGGCTGAATATATCCTATACCCAAAATCACGTAAATTAATAAACAAGTTTTTTTTTTATAAAAGAAAAACTAATTTCATCGATAAACAAATAAGACAGAAATATCCGCGTCATTTTCGGCATGTTCAAGGGAGATAATGCAAACTTTTATACAATTATATATGACACGTAGGAAGTTTACAAAAGTTCTGTATTATCTCCCTTGAATATCTCGCTTGAACATGCCCAAATAGCGGCGATATTTCCCTCTTATTTGTTTATCGATGTTTTATTGAAAACCCTAACCAGAGATATTTAATAATGAAAGAATTTCTATCGCAAACAATTGATGGAAAACATAGCTTGCCAGAAGGAGGGGTTCATACCTAAGCCAAGACTGACCATAATAATCCAGTGGCCATTTCTGTCATCAACATGAGGATGTCACTCTAAACCGAAACAAAGAAATTGTAGATTATGCAAATTACAATGAGTAATCTGTTAACAAAAACAACAAACAAAAAAAGAAATGAAGAAAATATCAAATTTAATTCAAAAATTCTTTTTTTAAACTTCATTGCAATCTATACAAATTTTCTGATTGAGATAACTAAAATATCCACATCCACAGCATCCGTAAATGAGTCAGTTTTTATTGAGATACGATTTTATCAAAACGTGATGGAAGATTTTATATTTAATAATTTTTTCACACTTTCTTTATATGCATTTAAATTATTGAAATCTTCTCCGTCATCAATTAATGAAGTCACCGTCTTCTTGTATTCTTGCACTTCAGAAAGGGATACGACAGAGTTCTTGGTAACATCAGGATGCAAATAATCAACTTTGCTGGCAGGAGAATCGGTCTGTCGAAATAAAACAAAACATGTTAATCTTCAGCAAAAGGTTTTCATTTTATTTATTTATCAGTTTTTCAAATAGAAAAAAAAGAATCAATGAAAAGAGAAAAAGTATATTTCATATATTTAAATAATAAAAGTTGTTTTGTTCTACAGCATATCAACCCTTTTTGCTTTATTTAATGCCGAATCTGGTCATTTTGGAAAAAGTTCTCATGCTTCAAGTTCTTTACATGTTCAAGTATTCATTCATGGTGTTTGGTTTGGTTGTTTTGTTTTATGGCATATGAACCTTTTTCAGATTATTTAATGCTGAATCCGGTCATTTTGGTGAAGGTTTTTTATGCTTCAAGTTCTTTATATGTTTAAGTATTTATTCATGGTGTTTGGTTGAGTGAAAGGGGGAATGGAAAGTGGCGGGAAATTGTTTTTTGCTTTGGATTTTGCAGAAGTTATGCAAAGAAAAAAAACAACAAAACATCAATATTTGGTGCATTTTTAGTCAATAACTTCAGACAGCCTGATCTGGTAGCGCCAGTAGGTTCTATTTAACCCATAGATGGGGCCCTTAGAGGTACTACCACTCCGAGCCAGAGTGGACCTGGAAGTAATGGCAACTAAGGGGCACTTCCACATTCTCCACAGCTCTCAAATGGAGGCCTCATCACTGGATGTCTTTTAAGGTCATACCCAGGATCAAATGATAAAACTCTTAACACTAAATCCTGTATTCAATACGGAGAAGAATTAGAATAGCACAGTTAATCCCTATAATAGTCACTGCATTTAATAGAAAAGAATGCAAAAACTATTACAGAAGTCATAAAGTGACATCAAGTTCGATGCAAAAATTTACTTCCCTTGAACAAATTGTAGGAGTTACTTCCCTTACCACGTTGATCGACAATCTGTAAAAATGTTATTTTACAAAATGTTTATTTTGTGAAATGACATTTTAATGACCATTTTAAACAAAAAGTTAAAACTTAAAAAATTAGTTTTAAAAAAAAATTAGTTTTTATAAAAAACATAGAATTGTGTTGAACCGATTATTGAAAAGTGAAAATAATCTATGTGGTTCATGCTGCCGAGAAAGAAGTTAACCAGCGACAACATCTGCTACTCATTCTGAAAATGATATTCCTAAACAGAACTATTCGTTATAAAAATCAAAACAATCGGTAAATAAAAAACGAATGAGCAATTCACAAAAGTGATGGGTTTTCTCAAAATCGAAGATGGTCAACATTTCGTTTCAAACTTTGCCCAGAAATTCACATTTTCAATCCATTAACTATTTTGAAATGTCATGGAAAACTTTACAATATGACTTGATAACATAAATGAGAGAAAAGAGATTATCGAAAATCTTTGCAATAAAATCTAAAATCCAACACATTATTCTTACTTTTTTGTCGATTTCTTTGATTTTCATTAACAAATTAGTAATATTTTCTTTGGACACATTGGAATCCCAAAAGAATCTCTCCCAGTCATCTTCGGTCTTATCGGCTTCCCAAGATTCAACTCGCTGAAAATAGAAAAGGTTTGCCATTATAAAAAAAGCAGCTCATACATTCATTTTAACTCCTAAAAAAAATAACACAGAAAACGATCTTTCAAATATTTTTTTTATTGTATATAGATAAATGTTCTCTTGCACACACACACATATATATATATATATATATATATATATATATATATATATATATATAGGGGAGGACTTGAATGCCTACTAGACACCACCCTTGAGTGTCTTCGGTCTCTCTGTACAGGGGTTTGTCAGAGACTCTGACATGAGGATACTTCCCATTTGAAGTAAACCCTGACCAAATATTAAAAATAAATGGTGTGTTGTCTCCTCAAGCCAGCCAACACGTTCCCTGAATTGCGGCAGAGGCACCCCCTATTAATAGAGGGCAGCTTTGAATAACAAATTAGAAGCCATTGACAATGAGGAAAAGATAGGAAAATATGAATAAAAATAAAAGTAAATACTGGCAGGCCGGCACCCAGGATAAAAAGTGCCCATCAACACGTTCATATACCAGGCAGGAAGATGTAAGCAATGGTGTAAATCTTCATGCCTCTGAAAATGGTGCTCCAGCCATGACAGAGTCCAACCAGGGTCAGCCATCTGGCCTTAAGACAAAAAGTCCTGGACCCCTATCTCCATCATATACAGCAACAACAAAAATGAAATGTAAAAGGCTTAAAAGCCCAACCATGGACTGTTGCACAAAAGAAGGTGCTATTGTTTTGCTACCATTATTCAAAGTTTGAAAAGTGGAGCAAAATATCCAATGAAATCCTGTCCCGAAAATATTATATATATAAGAGAGAGAGAGAGAGAGAGAGAGAGAGCGAGAGAGAGATCTTATATCTAAATAAATACATAGAAAAGTTGGGTTCATTTCTCACACTAAAAATGAGGTCAAAACACCTTATTTTAAGTTAATTCAAGTTCACACAACAGCATCACCTTGTGTACGCAGTGTGATGATGTACAGAAGTGAAATCTGGACAGTGAAAGTTGAGAACATGTGTTGCCTGGAGAGAAATGATATGAGAATGATATGATGGGTGTATAATGTGAGTCTTAAAGACATGTTTAGTTCTGATGACCTCAGAGGAAGATTAAATCTGAACAGTATAGGGAGATGTGTGCAGGACAGGAGACCTCAACGGTATGGCAACATTGAAAGAATGGATGAGAGTTCTTGGGTGAGTGAATGTAGAACAGTTGAGGTTGCAGATTCTGTTCACGGGGTTAAGCCAAGTAAAACATGGGAGGAAGTGATAAGAATGGATTTGAGAGAAAGAGGGATAAATAAAGACCTGGACAGAGATAGATTAGTTTCGAAGTCAAATTCTTAAAGCCGTCCAATACATGCAAGCATGTAAAAACCACATTAAACCGATGATGGTGATGATGATGATGCTGCTGCTGGACAATGATGACTGGTAACCTGAGAAATCTATTCTTACAGAAAATTATTGCAAGTTTTAAGAGGAGAAACGGGTTAGGGTTGATAAACTGAAATGAAATATATTTGGTTCACTACTCGGAGTGTAAAGAATTATTCTTTCTGTTCTTATCACCAACAACAGTCCAACATGCATGTGAACGACGCGGTGTTCACAACCAAACTTCGAGTCGAAAATTGAATTCCTTTTTCTCTTTCTCACTCTCTCTCAGCACTCGACGTGGTCACAACGTCAACTTTTCTTTGCCGCTCCCCAGAGTAAAGTGTCTACTCTTTTTTTTGACAACGAGAATTAGCCCATGCAAAACTAGGCTTATTTGCATATGTGAACTCTCGTCGCGTGACAAAAGTTACAAGTTTCCATTTTGTAACCGGAACAATACATGACGCAACCCTCACTCGTTTTCCCTGTGGACCTGCATGATGGCTGCTACAGGTTATGCCCTCATAGCCCCCTTAGGAGTGCACTTAGAGATTTGGGAAAGCTTCCATTGTCTTCCCAGGTAAATTTCACATGAGAATACACTTTTAGAGTTTATGTAAATTCTCTAACTTTTCTATAGGAAACACACAAACATCACACACACACAAACATTGAGTTTTATATAGAGAGAAGATAGCGATAAATTCTACCAAATAAATATCATCATAGATGTTATCTACATTTCATATCTCGTTCAACTTATTCCCATCAGAAGATTGTGTAAGATATGAAACGCATGTGACATGTAGACACAATAAATAACATTTATTTATAGTAAGTTTTCATTTTGCTTTATTTTGTGCAATTTTATCCGGACACATTGTGCGAGTCTAGAAGAATACAAAGTTAAATCAATTCTATTAGTTAGGTACGGCAATCGTCAGGTTGGGGTTAGGCAGTAATTAAGTCGATTCAGTGTCAGAACTTGAGAGTGATTAATCAACAAGTTTTATTTCTAAAAGAGATGACACATCCGTGAAGAAATGTACAAATATTTATAGCAGACATTTTTTGTAAATCATCCGAAAGCATTTTGTGTAAACAAATAGTTTTTGCTAAAATCTTCTTTAATCAACATCAATAAATAACAGGAAATGTCAAGGAATGAAGTAAATCCTTCCATTTATATCTTTTTGAAGTAAACAAGCAAAAACGAATACGCCATGGGCCAAGTTAAAAGTTGAACGCTTGGGGAAACACATTTTTAGATGTGAACATCACATCTCTATAACTGACCTTCTTTTTTTTTTAATGGAAATTGCTCCAGACAAGGCATGAAGCCACTAGATGTAATGGGGCTAACAAGAACAAAAGATGATTATTGCAAAGACAGGAGATGTCTAGTGGCCTTAGTCTTGAAAAGACCAAAGCTATAAGTAGGAGGTCAGCAGGAAGAGAGTTCCACAAGGCTGCAGCTCTTGGAAAGAAGCTACTGGAATAGGAAGCTGTATTACAATGAGGTATCAAAACAGCGAATTGATGGAGACCACTAGACCAACGAGTCAAATGAGCTAGAACAAAAGAAGCGGGGAATAGATCACACAATTCTGAAGAACACATGCCATAATAGTATTTATAGAAAAGACTGAAACTAGCAACACACATCTGTGAGAGAGAGGGTGCAGAGAAGAAGAAAGGGTGCAGTAAATCAAATTACAGATATGCTTTTTAACCTTAACAAGACCCCTCAAATGGGACAGAGATTCACCAACCCAATAATGACAACAGTACTCCATACATGGTCTGACTAAGTCTGTTGGTCGATCAGTCTCGCTTAAACTTCACTTTGACCATGAAAGTTGCGGAGATTGGTTAAGCAAGCTGTTGCAGCTGCGTGAGTTATTAATTTCTTTTAGTTACGAACGAGTAAAACCGAGTTATTTTGTGTGAGTTTTTTTAAGTAGATTTTTGTTTTCATCAGTATTATAACAAAAATAGTACTTTTCACCATTCGAAAAAAACATTGAAAACAATTTATATGATTTGAATAAAAAAACACTGAAAACAATTTATATGATTTGAATAAAAAACATTGAAAACGATTTATATGATTTGAATAAAAAATATTGAAAACGATTTATATGATTTGAATAAAAAACATTGAAAACAATTTTTATGATTTGAATAAAAAATATTGAAAACAATTTTTATGATTTGAATAAAAAATATTGAAAAAATTTTTATGATTTGAATAAAAAATATTGAAAACAATTTTTATGATTTGAATAAAAAATATTTTATTCATCTTGGCAACTTAAAAAAGATTATTTTTTGATTTGTTTTACAGATTGAGTTTTCGTCACAAATTGAGGCCAGACAGACAATAACTAATTGCATCTTTGTTTTAATGAATGGAATTAATGTTCTCAATGAAAATAAATATGATTGCGAGTTCAACCCCTAGTTTAATTTATCACGATTTAAAAAATGAAGTATTCCTACACAGAATGAGAACACCCATATAGATTAAATAAAATTGCAAAATAAGTCACAGGATACAAAAGATAACTGAAAAAGACACAAAATTCCAACTACAAAAACAACCAATCTAAAGATAAAGTCTGACTGTAAATAATAATCATCATCATCATAATCTCCTTATCATAATAACTATAAATAATAATCATCATCATCATAATAATCTCCTTATCATAATAACTATAAATAATAATCATCATCATCATCATAATCTCCTTATCATAATAACTATAAATAATAATCATCATCATCATAATAATCTCCTTATCATAATAACTATAAATAATAATCATCATCATCATCATAATCTCCTTATCATAATAACTATAAATAATAATCATCATCATCATAATAATCTCCTTATCATAACTATAAATAATAATCATCATCATAATAATCTCCTTATCATAATAACTATAAATAATAATCATCATCATCATCATAATAATAATAATATTCGGCTTAACTTTATTTGTCCATCCTTCTCTCTAATCTAAAAGATCCCACACTACCCATCAAGCTCCAGCCCCTGTCCCATCGCCGCAATGTTGCACATGTGCGTGTTTTACAAGTACTTTCATGGAATGTGTTCCAATGAACTTGCTGCTCTGGTGTTCCCTCGACGTAAATACAACCGACCAACCCGACAATCAGTTAAATCCCATCCATTCACTGTGGAGGTCCCCAGATGCCAAAGAGCTTTCTACTCTAACTATTTCCTAGATTATTTCCTCGAGCTTCCAGCCTTTGGAACTTTATCCCTGCTCCCTGTTTCCCTGACTGTATCGGCATGCAGAAATTTAAATGTAATGTAAACAAACATCTCACTGCAAAACCCCCTAATCTACAGTATATGTTTCAGTGACAATATGCCCGCTTGTCTGGGGTGAATTAAAAGTAAAAATAAAAATCCATTTTTATCACTTCTTCCCATGTTTTCCTTGATCTTAGGGTTAGGATTATTGGTCTTCCCCTGTGAATAGGATCTGCTACCTTGACTATTCTACATCTACTGACCCCAAAACCCCCATCTATTCTTTTAACGTGGCCATACCATCAACGTTTTGTTCTGCACACATCTCCCTATACTGTTCAGATTTAATCTTTCTCTGAGGTCATCAGATCTAAGCCTTTCTTTAAAACTCATATTACACATCCATCATATAATTCTCATATCATTTCTCTCCATGCAACACATGTCCTCAACCCTCACTGGCCAGGTTTCACTTCCATACATCATCACACTGCATACACATGCCTGATAGACTCTTTTCTTGGTCGATAGTGATACCACTCTGCTAGTTAGTAATGGAAGAAGTTCCCTGAACTTACTCCTAATTCTTGCTATCACACTATCACCTGCTCCACCCTGTGCTCCTGTAAATAATGTAGACATTTGGACAAAATAGCACATAATTAAAAGAATAACCTATATCAGTGCATGCCTAACCAACATATATGCAAGTACATGATGAGAGGATAGTAATGTACAAAAAAATAATGAAAAGTGTCCGATAAAAGAGAAAATGTATTTTCCCCACTTTTCAACTGTGTGGTCAGCTTTAGAAGTTGAGTAATGAAACTGACCAGTAAACTTTTCCTGACATAAAAAAAACTAGACATCAAAGAGTTTTGATTTTCCTATCATTTTTCTGGATAGGTTGTAGCAGCTTGGTGTTCAGAAATATTTTTAGGTTTCGTCATGCAGGAAAATACAACTTTCGGTGAAAGAAAACACCTAAATTGAAAGCATTTTCAGAGTAATGACCGTTTATCCATACGCTCGCTCAAGTCAAAATTACTTGTTGCAGAGTCTTTATTGTTGAGTCACTTTAGTTAGTAGATTATTGTGTCCCTATTTTCGTGCCTCCCCACAAGGGTAGAGTTAGACACAAGGTCAGTTGTTAATATGAGGAAAATTCCAGCTCTCCAAAAATTTAAATTGTCTCAGTCTAGAAAGACCTCTCATTCACTGACCGAGGACAGAACAGATATCACACTTTGATTCCAGTCCGAAAGCAGAGTGTCATGCATCAGCCTTCAGTGATTAAAAGCACTACATAAATAATAAGAACATAAGTCAGTCGCGAGACTGCATAGCTTCGCCTGACAATGTAAGTCTTATCTGGGCAGTACTTCTCCATATTGTATGAAGTATTCCCAAAATTATGTCATGGAAATGTTGATTACTCAAAAACTATTTATCTAATCAGGCTGAAATATTGCATCAGATTCATACGTCAAGTTTGGGAAAATCACAAGTTGACATTCCGTTAAAATTTTGACCGTGACTGAACTTGTCATGGTCAAGGTTATTAAATCAGTTCTAAGTTAGATCATGACAAATATTCTGACCAGGTTTAGTGACGATTGGTCAATCAATGTGGACGCTAGGCTGTACACAAACAAACATAGTGACAAATTTGACCAAATACATAACCGGCTTGGCGGAGGTAAAAAGTTGTGATCCACTTCGATGATGGAACTTTTTTTAGTATCTCTTTTTGTTGGACGCAGCCGAAGGCTTTTGTACTTTCAATCAAATCTGGCCAGTCACAACATGGGAAGTTAAGTCGCAGGTGAAAGTACTTGCGGTCCAGCAAACGATGCCAGCCATCTTACAAAAACAGACGTTTTTATAAATCCTTTTTCTCATGAACAAAAAAAATAAAATAAATAAATAAGCCTCAAATCGTATTTGTTTGTGTGGCCTTATTTTTTTTAAATTCATGAATATATTTAAGGGTGAAAAAAATAATGAAGAAAGTTTTAAGTTTCAAATCAATTTACATGTTTTAGGTGTTTTTTACACATTTATTAGAGTAAATAAATGAAAGAAAAGAAAAACCATTGAGGGAGAGAGAAAGAAACAAAGAGAGAACGACAGAGAGAGAGAGAAAGAAAGAAAGAGAGAATGACAGAGAGAGAAAGAGAGAGAACGACAGAGAGAGAGAAAGAAAAAGAGAGAGAGAACGACAGAGAGAGAAAGAAAGAGAGAGAGAGAGAGAGAACGACAGAGAGAGAGAGAGAGAGAGAGAGAGAATGTAAAAGTTTATATTTCAAAAGCAGGTCAAGCAAAAACATTATTTATCCCAAGCCTTGTGAATATCAGATTTAATGATTCAATTAACTTTTTTTTGTTCACCAATGAATATAAACTCTGACAGAAAACTTCTTATAAAATGTTGTAGAATTAATGAATGTGTGTGTGTATATATATATATATATATATATATATATAAACTGATAAAATGTTTCAGTGTCTTTTTTCGCCTACATTTTGATGCAAAGTATTATTATAATAATAATTATTATTATTATTATTATTATGTGTGTGTGTGTGTATATATATATATATATATATATATATATATATATTATAACAAAGTTATCTACAACTACATCACAAGCACTTTTTTTTATTTAACTGAACAGAGAAGTTTTCTTGTCATCTTTTTATAGATAAAGTAAATTACTCTTTTATGTTTGAAGTGTACCACCAAACCACCTATTCTTCGGAAATTTGGAATGAAGGTTTTACATATAACAGTGTCATAGCCTCTCTCTCTTTCATATATATATATGTGTCATTTATTTATTAATTTTGTCTGCAATATTTTTCAACGAATTCAATTATTTATGCAATGCTAGTCAGAAATAATTTTCTCTTCACCAATGTGATGCCCTCAAATGGGGAGCGGCATATATTTTTTAAATATAATTCTCCACAGATACGTGTTTAGTCGTTATACGACTCATCAGCATGGCTGAACCTAGTGAGATTTTAATTTGTTCAAAAGTATCGCAAACAAAATAAACAAATAAGTGACATTTATAAAAAAGCGATACTCTTCATCACTAACAGAGAGTAGTTCAGTGGTAGAGTGTCAGTCTCTCGGATCCTGGTTTACAATCTCATGTCCACGGATAATATAATTATATATATATACTAGCAGAACCCGTCGCCCAGCGTTGCATGGGAGAAAGTACTACCTATTGCATGATGTCGAATAAAAAAAGATACGGCCTATTGTTTTTTCTCCCACGTCTACCGTGTTGGCGAATGTTTTAAATTAAAAAAAAAAGAAAAAAGTGGTAGAGTAGAATGGGATCGAACGCTTAAACTGGCGATAAAGAAACCTGTCTTCTTACCGATTGGGCCACGGATTCGGGTTAAAAATATAAGTGAAAATAGGCCAATTAAGCTTGATTACCAGGAAAATAATAAATAAGAACCGGTGTTTTGTGAAAATTAAACTATGTGTATTAGTTCCCGGTGTCGATGAGTAGAGTGACAGTACATAATTGTTAGGGAGAAAAGTTTTTGCTACCACCTATATGGAGTTGGTTTTTCGGAGAGACATTGATGGTGGGCCAAATGTAATATTTAGTGTTAAGTAGAAAAAAATAATAACAAATTTACTAAAACACGCTCGAGTGAATAAGTGTAGTATAGTGGTGAGTTTAGTAGCCTGTGATGCATGTGGTTATTTTCCTATACTCCGAGAAGGTACAGGGGAAAAATCGTCTCTACTTTATATATTAGATATATATATATATATATATAGTGCTTGTATGGTTGTTAGTTCATAGATGTTAATCCAATGAAACTACAGTGCTTATAAAATAGTGCCTAATAACAAGTAGAGTTGTATTTTAGTATATATATTTTATTTATACAAATATTTTTGGCTACATATGTGCATACATGTTTCAGCTGTGACTTTATTTCAAGTCCAGCTTCCTCAAGATGCAGTAAATATACTGAAAAGACAAATGAATTCATTTCTCACAGAAAGTTGGGTTGGAGGGGAGAGATGAGGGGTAGAGAAGAGGGGGAGGAGAAGTCGAAATTCATAAAGGGAGTCAGGCATATTAGAAGGTATTCATCTTATCAATACGTACACCATGTATATGCCCATACACATATATATATATATACAGAAGGGTTCAACTAGAAAAGTGGTAAAATATGTATGTATATATGTTAACTAAAAATTGTTTTTGCTATGGGAGATAAATTCTTCATGATTTTTTTAGGAGGGGGGGGGGCATGCTGAAAAGTTTGTAATGAAAAAAAATAATTACTTACGCTAAGTTCAAGTATTAACCCCCCCCCCCCATAAAAAAACGTTTCATTAAATCCTAAGTCCGAATAACAAGCTTATCCTCATAAAATACCTTCTTTAACTCTACAACTAACCATAAGTTCGAGTGGCAATCACTCAAAACTTCCTTAACCCTATTACTAACCCTAAATCCAAGTAGCAAGCCCTCCCCCAAATAAAAGCATCTGTAAAACTACACGTAATCCCCCCCAAAAAATGCACAGAATTTATCTCCAATAGCAAAAAAAAAATGTTTCTTTGGTTAGGTCTTCTACCTCCCCCTACCCACATCGGGAATCGTTTGAAGTAAGGTGAAAGGCAAAGAGAGGAGGAGGAAAAGAGAAAAAAAACAGTGAAGAAAAAAAGATAAAGCAAGGGAGAGAGAGAGAGAGAAAAAAAAAAAAGAAAGAGAAAGAGAAATAAAATTGATCCAAATGTCAAAAAAATCGTAAAACTTAACCGATTCAGCAGTATTATAAAAAAATTTTTTTTCAAGATTTAAGCGGAAATTTGCCTTTTCTGAATTTCACAATAAAAGTGAAATTCTGCTTTTTCTGAATAACAAACAAATAAAATCCCACTAAAGAGTAGAGAACTCTCATTCCTGTTACATATATTCTCCAGTGTGTTAATAAAACAGTTTTTTCAATCATCACCAACTCTGGACTTGACACACAGGACTGATAGCAATATGATCAATCAAAATATTACTGATGTTTTCTTCCATTACTTAGTATGCAACCAGAATGCATCATTATTGATGTCAATTCGAGGTTTATCCAGACGAAAAGTTAATATAATGCTAGGCACTCCAGAAAAACATTCGACTGAGTCAGCGTGCTGCTATTCTGAATTCATAACAGCAAGCCGCAATCAATAAACTGCTTCTCCGGTCATAATTTTTAAAAAGTCAAAATCTTTTTCATGTAAAACTTTATAATTAAAACTTGCTGGTAAATTTTTTTTTTAATGAAAATTAAATATAAAGTAAAAACGGATTTTTTTTTTAAATATCTGCGATCTGACAGCATGATGATTGGTAGAAAAATTCATATTTCAATGTTTCGGAAAAAAACAACAAAAAAACATTTATTTTACTTATTTTTCTAAAAGAAATTATTTAAAATAAAAATACAAAACTTTTCCATTTCCGTAAGTTTTAATTATAAAGTTTTACATGAAAAAGATTTTGACTTTTTAAAAATTATGATCGGAGAGACAGTCTATTGATTGCTGCTTGCAATGTTGTGAATTCGGAATAACGGCACGCTGACTCAGAGCAATAAATAAAAATATCTACCACACACACAACGTAGGCAAAATATGTGACAAGGGCAGGTTTAATGCCGGTAAGTAGCACATTATTAACAAAAAGAACATTTTCTTTACTAAAAAAGTGGGAGTAGTAAACTTTCTGTTAGAATCAGGGTTATACAGGGTGGGCAAAAATAAGGGTCCTATTTTTAAAAATTCATAACTTTTTTATTTATTGATTTTTTTTCTTTTTTTTTTTTAGAATAAGTAAAGGACCCCTTCCGAAGCAAGCATGAGCCGTATTAGCCCTAAGGAACGTACCCTCATTTAGAAAACATTATTTTTGCTTAAAAAACTCAAAACCGTGTAAAAAACAATACTTTAGTTTTTGTAAGTTTTAAGAAGTGTTTTTCGGCTAAAATTTGTTTTGTTTATTTCAAAAAATCTCGGAAGGGTCAGTCTACACACACATAAAGTTTGGTGAGTTTAACTTTTATTTTGTGGAAGTTATTCAAATTCAAGTTATTCAAATTTAAAGATAGGACCCTTATTTTGGCCCACCCTGTATATCTGAATAAATACGAAATTACAATAAAAATTGAATTAAACAAACTGATTTTTAAAATGGCACTTCGGGACGGAATGCTTTGTTTTTTGTGAGAAAACGATTTATTTAAAATACAAATTAAAAATAATAAGATTACATTCGTTGACCTCCATTTCTTCTGTTATGAAATGTAGTCTTTCATTATTTGATATTTTCCTCGATAATCTTGAAGGTTAAGTATTTCAATTTATATTTCTCATTGGTAACATTTTATTTATTACTTGGCATCATCTTCGAACAAGATACTATGGATGTCTTGGTTCCTGGTTTTGTATCGGGTATTTTAGACGACGGTCGCGTCTTTAGGGATTGCCAAGCACCACTCTAACAATCAATAGCCAAATTGGCGAATGGACCGACTCGATAAAAACATATACGTTTAGAATGGATCACCATTTAGCAAGTGCTAAATTTCAACAATAGAATGTTTTTAATACAAAAAGGGAAACGGTAAAGTAAAGAATAAAACATTTATATCGCAACAATTTTACAAAGATATAAAATATAAATAAGCAAAGTTTTCGACGTAAATACACTCGACCAACTCGACAATCAGCTAAGTCCCATCCATTCACTGTGAAGGTCCCCAGATGCCGGAGAGCCTTCTACTCCATTAGCTTCTTTCCTCATGCTGCTAGCTTCTGGAACTCTTTCCCTGCTCCCCCGACTGTACCGACTGCAGAAATTTAAAACTAATGTAAACAGATATCTCGCTGCACAGCTCTCAACTTAGGATGACTCCCAAAACTTACACCCTAATTCTCAGTAGCCCCTTACATGTACAGTGGCCTTGTTTGGGGTGAACTATGATAAAAAAAAAAGGTTGAAAAAGTTTTTGCATAGGAAAAAGAAGACAAGCGTTATGTTTGTTTTTAAGTTCCGTTGTGAGTCCGTGTGTGTGTGTGTGTTTACATACTTGGGTTAAGCTGTTATTCAGAGACAGCAGTCGTGCTTTAAAAGCGGATTTTTGGCTTCTGCACTTCAAGTGGGTGAAGTGAGAATTATTGGAAAGGCGGTAGTTGTTAATGAGAGTCGAGGTGCGTCTTTGGTGTCGCCAAGAAGAACTCTGATTTCTTTTGACCAGTTCACTGTTTTTATAAAGTTTCATTTTGAACCTACTTGTTACCTTCAGATTAAAAACATGTGTGAAAACTGTTTTCAGTGAGTTCACACTCTGCGCCAGCATCTGTATGTACTTATTAGCAACTGATCGCAGTGATTCCCTCTTCAGGAAGAAAGAAAGAAATGGAAAGGAAGAAGAGGAAAGAAGAGTAAATAGTAAGCCGAACGAACCTAGAAAGAAAACGGATAACTAACTTCAATGCCTGTTCGTCTCATCGATTTATTGATCTGCCATAATACCCTATGAATCTCTATTTATATAAAATGAAGTGTGTGTACGTTTATATATCTCTGTGTATAGGATTTACTCCAAAAAAAAAACAAAAAAACTAATTAACCAATCATTATGAATTTTGGAACACAGCTGCTATGCATAAGGGTGGTTAATGTGGGCTATACTTAGTTTAACTTAGTTTTATGCAAAGCAGGCAAAGAGGGCGTGGAAGCCCTTTGTGAAAATTCAGATACTTCTGATTTTTGTAAAATTTTAACAAAATTAGACATCAAATAATATTAGACATTAAACAATATTAGACATCAAATAATATTAGACATCAAACAATATTAGACATCAAACAATATTAGACATCAAACAATATTAGACATCAAACAATATTAGACATCAAATAATAAATATTCCCCAAATTTTACTTTCTTTTGAATATTTTTAAGGGATGACGGTGATTAAGTGAATAACGACGCAGACTGACGACCTGAGTGTGCCAAGTTCGAATTCAGTCGGTTCCTTAGTATTATTTTCACTTATGGATGTTGGCAACCATTACGTGGTTCTCCCTGCAAAAATGCCAACAACAGATTCAAGCCGGTCAACAAAGTTGTACCGTGTTGATACATACAAATTTACTAGGGGTCATAATATGGGCACGACCTGCCATTTAAAAATTCAAATATTTCAGATTTGCATTAAATTTGATCCATAGTCATTAGAAACCAATTAAGCAAGATTCGTTAAATTTCAATTTCTTCTTAAGACCCCTTAAATTATAGACATTTTCTAGAATGAAAATCATGTAATGAATTTTGATCAAAATGGAAATAAGGATTCTAGACATATGGTTTAGTAGCATTATATGTTGATGTTAATCTTCGTAAGGAAACATAGAAGTGGTGCAAAACTGTTCTGTTTGAGGAATCAATTTTACCCGTTCTTCTCGTACATAGTATATGTCTCATGTTAGCAGAAAAGAAAATATCAAAGTGATCGATCGTAAATCATACAAAAGCTAATATTGATTATTTTATTTAACTACTATACATTACTGCATCCTCTGTAAATACCCAGGTTTCGTCCATCTGGTCATCTTGGAATTAGGTAAAATAAAATGCAATACTTCAGACAGAGTCATCAACCTCCGTTAGCATAGATAGGCTAGTGGACATACCTAAACCGGAAGTCTAGTGATGTTCTCTTTAAAAATGTCTCCACTTGGTTTTACAAGCTGCTTTTTACTTGATAATATATATATATAATATATATATATATATATATATATATATAATTATTATTATTTATCTATCCACAAAGAGATATAATATTTTATGTATCAATTTTCAGTATTTATTTCAACAGTACTCAATACGTGAGTAGAGCTAGGTAGTAAGTAATTTTATATATATATATATATATATATAAAGGCCGGGCACTCTGAGTGAGTTTAATAACAAGCAGTACTAATAGCTTCACGCGAGATCCAACACAGTTTGTTGTTGTAAGGTCACTTTCACTGCTCGTGTAAAATACCCGCCGACTCGGTATTTACAACGTTAAATTCCTCCTTAATTATTAGCTAATTTGCGGTGGCCAACGGGGGAACGCTCTTGACTGCAAATCAGTGGCGATTTGTGATCGGAGTTCGAGCCCGCTGACCGTTGAGAATTAACTTCCTGCACTGAAGATTGCGTTAGCATGAAACATCGATGTCTGTAGGTAATAAATAATTAATATTTATTTATAAATATTATTATATATATATATATATATATATATATATATAGTAAGCAATAGAAATATATATGGCAATCAAGCTACACAGAGGCTCCCGTGTTTCATCCCCGGGGGGGAATCGTCAGGCTAAATGCATGGAGTTATTTTTGTCAGGTGTTTTTATATACATGGCTTGCTAGTTAACCAATCAGATTCTTTGTTGTTCCCTCAGCCAATCGTTGGGTTTCCCTCGAACAAAGGCATTGTTGGTGACGCTCCTATTTTTGTTAACAATGGATTTTCCTATATCCTGTTTTCTTTGTTTTGTCAATACAGTGGGCGAATTTATTTTAACACGTGGTTTCTTGTATTTCTATTTTAGGTTTTAAATTTTAACTAATTCAGTTTTTTTATTTATTTATTTATTTATTTATTTATTTTATTTATTATATATCATCCTAAGGTAAATTTATTTCTGTGTAAACAGCTGTTTGCTATTTCACTTCTAGAGTTTAATAGGTTTCGGGAATCTTTAAAATTTAGGATTTCGTATTTTTCATTCAGGCATAATCTACACGGGTCGTCTAAGTTTCTACATGTACTGGCCTGTCTTACTATTTTCCATTCAATTATTGGTGAGTGTCCATTTTCTTTGAGCTCCCAATAATGGTTAGCTAGTGCTGTTTTAGTTTGACGTTCTTTGTTTTTAAATGTGCTTTTATGGTCATAGTATCTGGTCTTAAAGTCTAGGGATGTCATACCCATGTAGTATTTCTTGTTATTTGGTCTTTCGTTGGCAAATATCGTTGCTTGGTATACAACACTTTTAGTTAGGCATTTATTTTGTAGTGGACAAAGTTTACGATTTATGCAGTTACATCTTTTCTGTTCATTGCTAACTTTTTCGTTTCTATTCGGGTGGTTATTATTAGTGTTTTGTTTATTTCTATTAGTATTGTTTATATTTTTGTTCTTCGTAGTGTTATTTTTGTTATATTTTCCACTTTGTTTATTTTTTTCTTCTCTGTTGTTGTCTTTTAGTATTTTGTTGTTGTTATCATTTCTAGGTTTTCACAGCAGCTGTAGGATAGTTTTAGATTATTTTTATTGAATATTTTATGTAGAGGGTTGGTTACGGGGAAGTGTTTTTCAATCAGATTTAGGAATTTTTTGCCTAGTTTAGTTTTTAGCATCTGGTTATAGGGAGGGGTATAGTAGATTATATTTCTTTTTCTTTTGTTTTTATTTTTAATTTTGTTGTAATTATTTGTGTCCTGTTTTTCGGTATTGTGGTAACCACTATTTTTTAGAGCTGTATTGTAAATGTTGATTGATTTTTTAAAAACGCTTTCATTGCTAGAATTGTTGATAAGCCTACTTTCGATCGAATTCGGGATATGTTTTATGTTTGATGGGGGGTGATTAGACTTTGGGTGTACATATATTGGGTTGGCATTATCTTTTAGGTATGGTTCGTAGATGTTTTTACTTAAGTTTAATGTGACGTCTAGAAAGTTCGTTGTTTTAATGTTAGCCATTACTTCTACCTTTAGGCCTAGTTTTTTCATTTCCATATGTATAATTTTCTTGAAATTTTCTCCCTTGACTTTGTTAGAGTCTCTTATTATCACTAATCCATCATCTCTATAAAGGCCGATATCCGTATTATCGAATATATTTGTGAGTGTATATAAAATGAATAACCCCACAAGATCAGATGCCTCCGCAGAGTTAAGGGCACCCATGGCCAAATCAAAGGAGTTTGTCATATTCGTTTTAATCCATTGGTCCTCGTTGTTGATTAAAACTGATCTCCTACATTTTTTAATGATGTGAATTTCATCCTTGGATATATCGGTATATATCTCGGCGAATTCTAGGGCGATATTGAAGAGTTCTTCTGATATGGATGGGTAGAAGTCCACTATGTCGAATTGTAAGAAGGTACAATTGTTCTTATTTTCTATACTGTTAAACCAAGTGATTGCGTCAGCAGTATTCACCCATTGGTTTAATTCTAGGTCTTTTCTTATTTGTTTGTTAATTCTAGATAGAATTGTTTGGCTGATTCTTCCTTTTTCTGGTTTGGTCGGATTAATTAAGCGAGTGCTGGGGTAATTGTTAAAGTTACTTTTGTGGTCTTTAAATAAGATATAGGCTTCTTTAGGTTTTAACTTACTTACTTTGTTGCTAATTTTTAGTTTATCTGTGATTTGTTTACTTTCAGTATTTATTGTATCTATGTAGTTATGTTCGCTTGTATCTAGTTTTTTGTAGTTTTTTGTAATATTTTCTGTTAGTAGTTTGTTATACTCTTGTTTATCTATTTTGTAAAAATTTCTAGTTTTGTCCGCTTTTACGAATATTTTGTTAGAGTTGTTTATGTTTTTAACGATGGTGTGTAATTGTTTTTGGCAATTATTCTGTTGTTTGTGAAATTCTAAGTTTTTAATAACATTTACGAGGTCATTTTCAAAGCTAGTCATGAGATCTATTGGTTTAGCGTTTTTTAGGCTTTTGAATCCGTAGGATTCTTTTGTATCTACGTGTTTATCTTTATTGTTAAGGAAGAAGTGTGCTCGCCATCGCATTCGGCGTATTAGTTCGTCCGTTTTTTTAATTAATTTAATAATGTATCCATGCTTGCTAGGTGTTGGGATGTTTCTAAGTTAATTTTTTCATATTATTTTTTAGTGGTGAAATAAATTCTTGTGAGAGTGCTCAACTGTTTGAGGAGCTAGATATTAGTACTTCATGTATCCACATAAAATATTATAAGGAGATATAATTTTTTATGTGTCAGTTTTCAGAAAACTGACACATAAAAAATTATATCTCCTTATAATATTTTATGTGGATACATGAAGTACTAATATATATATATATATATATATATATATATATATATATATATATATATATGTGTGTGTGTATATATTTATTTATATATGTAATTACGGAAGATTAAGACAACATCAGTACCGTCAGTTTCAAATCCAAACAAAGGGGAGCTATAGCTGGTCTCCTATGCCGAATTCTCATCAGCATCTGTTTATATCTGTCTCCTAGGAAAAAAGAAAAAAAACGCTCTTATTTTTTAATTTTCTTAATAATCGAGCACTCTGCTGGGGTTTTTTCCCCACTAACCTTACATACATATATATATATATATATATATATAGATTATGTTATACTTGTAATATTAACTAGGGCTAGTAAGACCTTAGTGATAATGTGAGAACAAATCAAAAAAAGCTGTAATAATGGGCTCAAAAAGGTTTTAATTGTGTTATGTTTTAAAACTATAGAAAGAGAAGAGACTGAGAAAAACGATTAAAAAAACTGGGATCAATTATCAAAATAATTGAATATGGTTACCTTTGATTCATGATACAGAGCTGTCGTGACGTACACCAAATAATCATAATTTTGTTTCTGCAAGGGACACCTGAAAAAGAAATATCAAAGAATATTTTTTAACATTGTTGGTTTTATTTTACCTGTCAAAAAGCTGGTCTAAGGGTAACATTTAGTCTAACACCGGGGGGGGGGGGGGAGTATCTTCATGAAAGCATTATTAGGCGTTGGCTCACAACCACTACCACGATTTATTCTACTTTGAATTCATTCAAAAATTCATAAACTGTCACGGATAAGTTAATACATTTTTTTTGCATGACTAAAATTAATAAGGAGGAGGATCATCATCATCAGCAGCAACAGCATCATCATTCCTTATTCTTATATAAAAATGAAGTGACTTATTATTTTGCCATCTTTCCCTACAAGATTTGAACTCGTCTGACGAACAAAGGCATAAAAATACTGACTACACCAAATAGTAGTAGTAGTAGTCTTGGTAACAACAGTTAGTCATTTTATGGCAAAACTCATACCTATCATTGTTTTTCCTATTTCTCATTATGTTTTCCTGTACAAAAGGTACAAAACCTTACTTTTATCCATTTCGGATTTTAATATTTTTGTGACATTCAGTTAAAACGCACGGAAACTGACAGGTTATTCTGGATATAGAATAGGGGTATGCAACAATTGCATGGCATAATAACGTTGATACACCGGTTCTCGTTAGATCACCAAAGTTAAGCGACATTAAGCCTGGTCAGTACTAAATGGGTGACTATTTTAGAATACTAAGTGCTGTATGTCATCACCCTTGACCGGGATAAATACGTGGCTGGAGACTGCATCTGAATTCGATATTCACTAGAAACTTCCTCTTTCGGTGGAAGCCAGCTTGACCCGCTCAAGGTGAATACCATAACAGGATAAAAAGATTATCAAAAACATAGGCTATATTAGTTATAAAGAAATATTGAAAAAAATAAATAAATGGGGTAGGGTTAAGATTATCAAAATCATAGGCTATTTAAGAAATATTGAAAAAATAAATAAATGGTGGTATCAACACTTTTAGAATGATGAGATATGATTAGATGATGAACTTCCTTGAAACTATGCAGATGTGTTAAAGAAAATGGAGGAAGAAAGTATGACAAAAATAATGAAACAAATTTCTTTTCTTTTGTATAATATTTCTGCTGAAACACCCATGTAAAAATCAATAAAATTGAAACTTATTTTATCAATACTATTTTAAGAAACGAATCAATAAAATGAAACTTATTTTATCAATACTATTTTTAAAAACGAATCAATAAAATGAAACTTATTTTATCAATACTATTTTAAGAAACGAATCAATAAAATGAAACTTATTTTATCAAAACTATTTAAATAAACGAATCAATAAAATGAAACTTATTTTATCAAAACTATTTAAATAAACGAATCAATAAAATGAAACTTATTTTATCAATACTATTTTAATAAACTAATCAATAAAATAAAACTTATTTTATCAATACTATTTTAATAAGCGAATCAATAAAATGAAACTTATTTTATCAATACTATTTTAAGAAACGAATCAATAAAATGAAACTTATTTTATCAAAACTATTTAAATAAACGAATCAATAAAATGAAACTTATTTTATCAATACCATTTTAAGAAACGAATCAATAAAATGAAACTTATTTTATCAATACTATTTTAATAAACAAATCAATAAAATAAAACTTATTTTATCAAAACTATTTAAATAAACGAATCAATAAAATGAAACTTATTTTATCAATACCATTTTAATAAACAAATCAATAAAATAAAACTTATTTTATCAATACTATTTTAATAAACGAATCAATAAAATGTAACTTATTTTATCAATACTATTTTAAGAAACGAATCAATAAAATGAAACTCATTTTTTCAATACTATTTTAAGAAACTAATCAATAAAATAAAACTTATTTTATCAATACTATTTTAAGAAACTAATCAATAAAATGAAACTTATTTTATCAATACCATTTTAAAAAACTAATCAAAAACATGAAACTTATTTTATCGATACTATTTTAAGAAACTAATCAATGAAATGAAAATTATTTTATCAATACTATTTTAATAAACTAATCAATAAAATAAAACTTATTTTATCAATACTATTTTAATAAACGAATCAATAAAATAAAACTTATTTTATCAATACTATTTTAATAAACGAATCAATAAAATGAAACTTACTTTATCAATACTATTTTAAGAAACGAATCAATAAAATGAAACTTATTTTATCAATACTATTTTAATAAACTAATCAATAAAATAAAACTTATTTTATCAATACTATTTTAATAAACGAATCAATAAAATGAAACTTATTTTATCAATACTATTTTAAGAAACGAATCAATAAAATGAAACTTATTTTATCAATACTATTTTAAGAAACTAATCAATAAAATAAAACTTATTTTATCAATACTATTTTAAGAAACTAATCAATAAAATGAAACTTATTTTATCAATACTATTTTAATAAACTAATCAATAAAATAAAACTTATTTTATCAATACTATTTTAAGAAACGAATAAATAAAATGAAACTTATTTTATCAATACTATTTTAAGAAACGAATCAATAAAATGAAACTTATTTTATCAATACTATTTTAATAAACTAATCAATAAAATGAAACTTATTTTATCAATACTATTTTAAGAAACGAATCAATAAAATGTAACTTATTTTATCAATACTATTTTAAGAAACGAATAATAAAATAAAACTTATTTTATCAATACTATTTTAATAAACTAATCAATAAAATGAAACTTATTTTATCAATACCATTTTAAGAAACTAATCAATAAAATGAAACTTATTTTATCTATACTATTTTAAGAAACGAATCAATAAAATGAAACTTATTTTATCAATACTATTTTAATAAACTAATCAATAAAATAAAACTTATTTTATCAATACTATTTTAATAAACGAATCAATAAAATGAAACTTATTTTATCAATACTATTTTAAGAAACGAATCAATAAAATGAAACTCATTTTATCAATACTATTTTAAGAAACTAATCAATAAAATAAAACTTATTTTATCAATACTATTTTAAGAAACTAATCAATAAAATGAAACTTATTTTATCAATACTATTTTAATAAACTAATCAATAAAATAAAACTTATTTTATCAATACTATTTTAATAAACGAATCAATAAAATGAAAGTTATTTTATCAATACTATTTTAAGAAACGAATAATAAAATAAAACTTATTTTATCAATACTATTTTAATAAACGAATCAATAAAATAAAACTTATTTTATCAATACTATTTTAAGAAACTAATCAATAAAATAAAACTTATTTTATCAATACTATTTTAATAAACGAATCAATAAAATGAAACTTATTTTATCAATACTATTTTAAGAAACTAATCAATAAAATGAAACTTATTTTATCAATACCATTTTAAGAAACGAATCAATAAAATAAAACTTATTTTATCAATACTATTTTAATAAACGAATCAATAAAATGAAACTTATTTTATCAATACTATTTTAAGAAACGAATCAATAAAATGAAACTTATTTTATCAATACTATTTTAAGAAACGAATCAATAAAATGAAACTTATTTTATCAATACCATTTTAAGAAACGAATCAATAAAATGAAACTTATTTTATCAATACTATTTTAATAAACGAATCAATAAAATGAAACTTATTTTATCAATACTATTTTAAGAAACGAATCAATAAAATGAAACTTATTTTATCAATACTATTTTAAGAAACGAATCAATAAAATGAAACTTATTTTATCAATACTATTTTAAGAAACGAATCAATAAAATGAAACTTATTTTATCAATACTATTTTAAGAAACTAATCAATAAAATGAAACTTATTTTATCAATACCATTTTAAGAAACGAATCAATAAAATAAAACTTATTTTATCAATACTATTTTAATAAACGAATCAATAAAATGAAACTTATTTTATCAATACTATTTTAAGAAACGAATCAATAAAATGAAACTTATTTTATCAATACTATTTTAAGAAACGAATCAATAAAATGAAACTTATTTTATCAATACCATTTTAAGAAACGAATCAATAAAATGAAACTTATTTTATCAATACTATTTTAATAAACGAATCAATAAAATGAAACTTATTTTATCAATACTATTTAAAGAAACGAATCAATAAAATGAAACTTATTTTATCAATACTATTTTAAGAAACGAATCAATAAAATGAAACTTATTTTATCAATACTATTTTAAGAAACGAATCAATAAAATGAAACTTATTTTATCAATACTATTTTTAAAAACGAATCAATAAAATGAAACTTATTTTATCAATACTATTTTAAGAAACGAATCAATAAAATGAAACTTATTTTATCAAAACTATTTAAATAAACGAATCAATAAAATGAAACTTATTTTATCAAAACTATTTAAATAAACGAATCAAAAAAATGAAACTTATTTTATCAATACCATTTTAATAAACGAATCAATAAAACGAAACTTATTTTATCAATACTATTTTAATAAGCGAATCAATAAAATGAAACTTATTTTATCAATACTATTTTAAGAAACGAATCAATAAAATGAAACTTATTTTATCAAAACTATTTAAATAAACGAATCAATAAAATGAAACTTATTTTATCAATACCATTTTAAGAAACTAATCAATAAAATGAAACTTATTTTATCAATACTATTTTAATAAACAAATCAATAAAATAAAACTTATTTTATCAAAACTATTTAAATAAACGAATCAATAAAATGAAACTTATTTTATCAATACCATTTTAATAAACAAATCAATAAAATAAAACTTATTTTATCAATACTATTTTAATAAACGAATCAATAAAATGTAACTTATTTTATCAATACTATTTTAAGAAACGAATAATAAAATAAAACTTATTTTATCAATACTATTTTAATAAACAAATCAATAAAATGAAACTTATTTTATCAATACAATTTTAAGAAACGAATCAATAAAATGAAACTTATTTTATCAATACCATTTTAATAAACTAATCAAAAAAATGAAACTTATTTTATCGATACTATTTTAAGAAACTAATCAATAAAATGAAACTTATTTTATCAATACTATTTTAATAAACTAATCAATAAAATAAAACTTATTTTATCAATACTATTTTAATAAACGAATCAATAAAATGAAACTTACTTTATCAATACTATTTTAAGAAACGAATCAATAAAATGAAACTTATTTTATCAATACTATTTTAATAAACTAATCAATAAAATAAAACTTATTTTATCAATACTATTTTAATAAACGAATCAATAAAATGAAACTTATTTTATCAATACTATTTTAAGAAACGAATCAATAAAATGAAACTTATTTTATCAATACTATTTTAAGAAACTAATCAATAAAATAAAACTTATTTTATCAATACTATTTTAAGAAACTAATCAATAAAATGAAACTTATTTTATCAATACTATTTTAATAAACTAATCAATAAAATAAAACTTATTTTATCAATACTATTTTAAGAAACGAATAAATAAAATGAAACTTATTTTATCAATACTATTTTAAGAAACGAATCAATAAAATGAAACTTATTTTATCAATACTATTTTAATAAACTAATCAATAAAATGAAACTTATTTTATCAATACTATTTTAAGAAACGAATCAATAAAATGTAACTTATTTTATCAATACTATTTTAAGAAACGAATAATAAAATAAAACTTATTTTATCAATACTATTTTAATAAACTAATCAATAAAATGAAACTTATTTTATCAATACCATTTTAAGAAACTAATCAATAAAATGAAACTTATTTTATCTATACTATTTTAAGAAACGAATCAATAAAATGAAACTTATTTTATCAATACTATTTTAATAAACTAATCAATAAAATAAAACTTATTTTATCAATACTATTTTAATAAACGAATCAATAAAATGAAACTTATTTTATCAATACTATTTTAATAAACGAATCAATAAAATGAAACTCATTTTATCAATACTATTTTAAGAAACTAATCAATAAAATAAAACTTATTTTATCAATACTATTTTAAGAAACTAATCAATAAAATGAAACTTATTTTATCAATACTATTTTAATAAACTAATCAATAAAATAAAACTTATTTTATCAATACTATTTTAATAAACGAATCAATAAAATGAAAG
This sequence comes from Sepiola atlantica, assembly GCA_963556195.1. Lineage (NCBI taxonomy): Eukaryota > Metazoa > Mollusca > Cephalopoda > Sepiida > Sepiolidae > Sepiola > Sepiola atlantica. The sequence goes on from OY744516.1 coordinate 229,333,490, forward strand.
TTATTTTATCAATACTATTTTAAGAAACGAATCAATAAAATAAAACTTATTTTATCAATACTATTTTAATAAACGAATCAATAAAATAAAACTTATTTTATCAATACTATTTTAAGAAACTAATCAATAAAATAAAACTTATTTTATCAATATTATTTTAAGAAACGAATCAATAAAATGAAACTTATTTTATCAAAACTATTTAAATAAACGAATCAATAAAATGAAACTTATTTTATGAAAACTATTTAAATAAACGAATCAATAAAATGAAACTTATTTTATCAATACCATTTTAATAAACGAATCAATAAAACGAAACTTATTTTATCAATACTATTTTAATAAGCGAATCAATAAAATGAAACTTATTTTATCAATACTATTTTAAGAAACGAATCAATAAAATGAAACTTATTTTATCAAAACTATTTAAATAAACGAATCAATAAAATGAAACTTATTTTATCAATACCATTTTAAGAAACTAATCAATAAAATGAAACTTATTTTATCAATACTATTTTAATAAACAAATCAATAAAATAAAACTTATTTTATCAAAACTATTTAAATAAACGAATCAATAAAATGAAACTTATTTTATCAATACCATTTTAATAAACAAATCAATAAAATAAAACTTATTTTATCAATACTATTTTAATAAACGAATCAATAAAATGTAACTTATTTTATCAATACTATTTTAAGAAACGAATAATAAAATAAAACTTATTTTATCAATACTATTTTAATAAACGAATCAATAAAATGAAACTTATTTTATCAATACCATTTTAAGAAACGAATCAATAAAATGAAACTTATTTTATCAATACCATTTTAATAAACTAATCAAAAAAATGAAACATTATTTTATCGATACTATTTTAAGAAACTAATCAATAAAATGAAACTTATTTTATCAATACTATTTTAATAAACTAATCAATAAAATAAAACTTATTTTATCAATACTATTTTAATAAACGAATCAATAAAATGAAACTTACTTTATCAATACTATTTTAAGAAACGAATCAATAAAATGAAACTTATTTTATCAATACTATTTTAATAAACTAATCAATAAAATAAAACTTATTTTATCAATACTATTTTAATAAACGAATCAATAAAATGAAACTTATTTTATCAATACTATTTTAAGAAACGAATCAATAAAATGAAACTTATTTTATCAATACTATTTTAAGAAACTAATCAATAAAATAAAACTTATTTTATCAATACTATTTTAAGAAACTAATCAATAAAATGAAACTTATTTTATCAATACTATTTTAATAAACTAATCAATAAAATAAAACTTATTTTATCAATACTATTTTAAGAAACGAATAAATAAAATGAAACTTATTTTATCAATACTATTTTAAGAAACGAATCAATAAAATGAAACTTATTTTATCAATACTATTTTAATAAACTAATCAATAAAATGAAACTTATTTTATCAATACTATTTTAAGAAACGAATCAATAAAATGTAACTTATTTTATCAATACTATTTTAAGAAACGAATAATAAAATAAAACTTATTTTATCAATACTATTTTAATAAACTAATCAATAAAATGAAACTTATTTTATCAATACCATTTTAAGAAACTAATCAATAAAATGAAACTTATTTTATCTATACTATTTTAAGAAACGAATCAATAAAATGAAACTTATTTTATCAATACTATTTTAATAAACTAATCAATAAAATAAAACTTATTTTATCAATACTATTTTAATAAACGAATCAATAAAATGAAACTTATTTTATCAATACTATTTTAAGAAACGAATCAATAAAATGAAACTCATTTTATCAATACTATTTTAAGAAACTAATCAATAAAATAAAACTTATTTTATCAATACTATTTTAAGAAACTAATCAATAAAATGAAACTTATTTTATCAATACTATTTTAATAAACTAATCAATAAAATAAAACTTATTTTATCAATACTATTTTAAGAAACGAATAAATAAAATGAAACTTATTTTATCAATACTATTTTAAGAAACGAATCAATAAAATGAAACTTATTTTATCAATACTATTTTAAGAAACGAATCAATAAAATGAAACTTATTTTATCAAAACTATTTAAATAAACGAATCAATAAAATGAAACTTATTTTATCAATACCATTTTAATAAACGAATCAATAAAACGAAACTTATTTTATCAATACTATTTTAATAAGCGAATCAATAAAATGAAACTTATTTTATCAATACTATTTTAAGAAACGAATCAATAAAATGAAACTTATTTTATCAAAACTATTTAAATAAACGAATCAATAAAATGAAACTTATTTTATCAATACCATTTTAAGAAACTAATCAATAAAATGAAACTTATTTTATCAATACTATTTTAATAAACAAATCAATAAAATAAAACTTATTTTATCAAAACTATTTAAATAAACGAATCAATAAAATGAAACTTATTTTATCAATACCATTTTAATAAACAAATCAATAAAATAAAACTTATTTTATCAATACTATTTTAATAAACGAATCAATAAAATGTAACTTATTTTATCAATACTATTTTAAGAAACGAATAATAAAATAAAACTTATTTTATCAATACTATTTTAATAAACGAATCAATAAAATGAAACTTATTTTATCAATACCATTTTAAGAAACGAATCAATAAAATGAAACTTATTTTATCAATACCATTTTAATAAACTAATCAAAAAAATGAAACTTATTTTATCGATACTATTTTAAGAAACTAATCAATAAAATGAAACTTATTTTATCAATACTATTTTAATAAACTAATCAATAAAATAAAATTTATTTTATCAATACTATTTTAATAAACGAATCAATAAAATGAAACTTACTTTATCAATACTATTTTAAGAAACGAATCAATAAAATGAAACTTATTTTATCAATACTATTTTAATAAACTAATCAATAAAATAAAACTTATTTTATCAATACTATTTTAATAAACGAATCAATAAAATGAAACTTATTTTATCAATACTATTTTAAGAAACGAATCAATAAAATGAAACTTATTTTATCAATACTATTTTAAGAAACTAATCAATAAAATAAAACTTATTTTATCAATACTATTTTAAGAAACTAATCAATAAAATGAAACTTATTTTATCAATACTATTTTAATAAACTAATCAATAAAATAAAACTTATTTTATCAATACTATTTTAAGAAACGAATAAATAAAATGAAACTTATTTTATCAATACTATTTTAAGAAACGAATCAATAAAATGAAACTTATTTTATCAATACTATTTTAATAAACTAATCAATAAAATGAAACTTATTTTATCAATACTATTTTAAGAAACGAATCAATAAAATGTAACTTATTTTATCAATACTATTTTAAGAAACGAATAATAAAATAAAACTTATTTTATCAATACTATTTTAATAAACTAATCAATAAAATGAAACTTATTTTATCAATACCATTTTAAGAAACTAATCAATAAAATGAAACTTATTTTATCTATACTATTTTAAGAAACGAATCAATAAAATGAAACTTATTTTATCAATACTATTTTAATAAACTAATCAATAAAATAAAACTTATTTTATCAATACTATTTTAATAAACGAATCAATAAAATGAAACTTATTTTATCAATACTATTTTAAGAAACGAATCAATAAAATGAAACTCATTTTATCAATACTATTTTAAGAAACTAATCAATAAAATAAAACTTATTTTATCAATACTATTTTAAGAAACTAATCAATAAAATGAAACTTATTTTATCAATACTATTTTAATAAACTAATCAATAAAATAAAACTTATTTTATCAATACTATTTTAATAAACGAATCAATAAAATGAAAGTTATTTTATCAATACTATTTTAAGAAACGAATCAATAAAATAAAACTTATTTTATCAATACTATTTTAATAAACGAATCAATAAAATAAAACTTATTTTATCAATACTATTTTAAGAAACTAATCAATAAAATAAAACTTATTTTATCAATACTATTTTAATAAACGAATCAATAAAATGAAACTTATTTTATCAATACTATTTTAAGAAACTAATCAATAAAATGAAACTTATTTTATCAATACCATTTTAAGAAACGAATCAATAAAATAAAACTTATTTTATCAATACTATTTTAAGAAACGAATCAATAAAATGAAACTTATTTTATCAATACTATTTTAAGAAACGAATCAATAAAATGAAACTTATTTTATCAATACTATTTTAAGAAACGAATCAATAAAATGAAACTTATTTTATCAATACCATTTTAAGAAACGAATCAATAAAATGAAACTTATTTTATCAATACTATTTTAATAAACGAATCAATAAAATGAAACTTATTTTATCAATACCATTTTAAGAAACGAACCAATAAAATGAAACTTATTTTATCAATACTATTTTAAGAAACGAACCAATAAAATGAAACTTATTTTATCAATACCATTTTAAGAAACGAACCAATAAAATGAAACTTATTTTATCAATACCATTTTAAGAAACGAATCAATAAAATGGAACTAATTTTATCAATACTATTTTAAGAAACGAACCAATGGTCATGTTACTTAGAAGAACTCAACTCGTGTCTCCAGTTTTAAATTCTTTCTACTTTTAACAACCATATCACAAGTATTTGATTTTTTTTAAAAAAACATTTTGTACATGGAAGCTTTTAGAGAAGATTTCGATTAAAAACAGAGATAGAAAAAGTTGTTGTCTTATGAAGTCAATCACCTAAATACCATAAAAAAACAACATGTAATTTAATTCAATTTGAGTTCTGTTGTGTTTTTGTCGTTTATTCTTGGCAAATAAATTTGACTTTTTTTTTTTTTTAATATCTTTCTCTGCTATTAAAAAAGTAGTTTCCTGTATTTCCTTTTCTAAAATCTATTAGCATTATCATTTTTGTCATGGTGTGATGTTTATCTCCCCTATTTCGGGAATAGATGGACTCTTCCAGACACTATGAATAGAGTTACGACAAAGTGTCGTAGCTGTCATAGCCACAGTATCCGACGCACACTTTCTGTGAAATACTATTCTGCACTTCTATAAATACACACTCTAGTAAATATACCACCGTGTTGTCTTATTTATTATCGGCTTTTAAAGGTCACAACAATTTTGAACTTGCATATTCTGAAGTTGATAATTATTTAAAACTCCTAAATTATCTTGTTTATACCAGTATAGGTAAAAAAAATTTATTTTTTTTACATACACATACATACATATATATATAGGAACTGAAAAAATGAAAAAACAAGAGATAGTTGTTTATATATTCATCAACGTTTCGTCTTTATTGTAAGACTTCCTCAGGATGATAGTTTGAAGAAAAATGTCATGCAAGTACATCAAAGTTTGGGGTTGACATGGAGAGATGAAGGGATGTAGTAGCCATGGCTACTATGAAAATCTTTAAGTGGACAAGATTGAGGCAGCTATGAAATGGGGAGGGTGAGAATAGAATTGAAATGGCCTCAGGGTGGGAGAAGTTAAAGGGGGGGGCTGAGATTTTTGTTGTGGTGAGGTGTGGCATGGATTTTGAGAGGCTGGAGGAAAGAGGAGGAAGGGGGCATACATATATGCATTTCATTTTTATTTAAATACAAAATTGGAATTCCAACAATATTTTTTCATTTTTTTCTTTCAAAAAATGTTATAAACATCGCTTTGCATGTTAACTATAGCGTTTTTATTGACAGCATTTTTTGCGCATTAACTTTAAATGGTTTCTTCTTCTCCACCAAAATCAGTTCTTATAACCATATTTTTCTTTCAACAATAAAATTTATTTTGATAAGAAAAAGATTTTCTCCTTAGATAAGTATTTTTAATTTGTCTATGAGACATTTTCTTATCCATGGAAAAAAGTTCCCAAAAGTTTTTGAATATTCAATACTATTTTTAAGTTATAAGATTGCATTGTGGTCCTTGGCCTTTTGGCAAGAACCAAAGTGTAGTATCTGTTCTGATATAACACTTCATCTGTTCAGTCCTCGGTCAGTGACGGAAAAATCCCTACAGGCTGAAGCATTTTTATTTTTGTTTCATCCAGAGTGCCCCTTTTTAGGGAGCTGGATATCTTTTCTCTCATGGGGAGGCAAGTAAATAGGGAGTGCAATCAGAATTTAAAAGCGTTTGGATTATACCTCCATGGAAAAAGAAGTAGATAAAACTTAAAATGTAAAATTTTTTTGTTTTTAAATTTGACATTAAAAACATAATTTAGATCAAGCACTATTTTTACATTTGGGTCATTTTGAACAGAGATCACAAAATAACTTTATTCAAAATGAACTGCATACAGTCTCAGAATTCACATTTACATAAAAATGGCTCAGAATTTTGCTGTGACATTTCTGAAAATTATTTTCCTCTGCTTCAAATGTTATGCAAGAAAAACGTTATTAGAGAGAAACCAATTGTGTTACAACAAATAATCATTCTTTTAGCTTTTAATATTTACGAACTAATAGAGAGAAAAACGCTCTCATCTCAAAATTTCCTCCCCCCAAATTACTTGAACTTAAAAAGACAAGCCTTAAAAAGTTATGGCAGACAGCTGCCTCAAAGTTCAAACCAATGCTAATATGGCCGACGAAAGCAATAAAGAGTTTTCCAAATGAACCTTTCCACTTAAGTAAAGGATTATGTAAGTCTTTGTTTTGCTTCTTTTTTTTGTCTGTTTTATCTTGGATATTTGGGAAAGAGCCAATTGTTGGTGCTGATTCACCAGGATATACGCTCACACCTGCTGATCTCATAGAAAGGCAACGGGGAGTGACATAACAGGTGATGCACAGACTGTCAGAGAGAAACCCAGACAGACCAATAAACAAGAGCACCAGGGAAGAGGGCGAGGGGGATACATACAATGTATGAAGAGAGATCATCATCATCATCATCAACAACAACAAGTTGCAGGAGGGATATTACATAAGTCTTCTTGGTAATTTGCCTTCTAGATTAAACAAACCTTTTACCGCCCTCCCCCCCCCCTTCCCTCAGAAATTTGATAGTTTCTTTAAAACTTAAACATATCTCCAAACATATACACAGAGAAACCGATTCTTTGTTTTGGTACATTTGGCAAAATGCCAAACAAATAGTATTACTAATCTCAACTTTTGCGAAGAAAGAAACGTAAAAGATAACCCGTCTCAAAAGATATCTCCATTGGAGCCGATTTCAGTGGTCTCGGTTTTTGCTTCTTTTTTCTTTTTAACTCGGAAAATAAAATTCAACTGGATCAATTTCTAGCGAGGTTTTATTTTATTTATAAGAAAATAATAGTTTCACCGATTTTCGAATTCTATAATTTAAAATAAAATAAATAAATAAATAAAAATAGTGGTGAAAAAACTGCTTTTGGGGATTAGAAAAAAAAAAAGGATTACGAAAACGATTTTTAAATTTAGGAAACAGGAAGTACCAAAATGTTAGTGGTCTTGCTTACATTGACAACTTTAAATATTTAAAAATTAAATTAGCAAACATTTTAAAAGAATAATTTAAAAAGTAAAAAGAAAATTAAAATGAAAAGACAGAAATATATTTTTTCTTAAGAAAAACCCGATATCATTTTTTTTTTATATGCCGAAGATTTTAATATCTTTTTTCATACAATTTGGAATTGTAGTTGCCTTATTAGTTGAGAATTATTTAACTATGGTCCCAAAACAAGTGATGGAATCGAGTTGAAATGGGAAGAGCTAACAAAAAAAATGGAGGTAAAAATTGGACCTTAAAATGCATTCATTCCCCCCCCCCCCTATAAATCTTACCCCCTACCACAATATCCTCTTACGCTTCAGTGGCAATATTCGTTGTTTGGGGGTGAATAAAAGTTTTTTAAAAAAAGACTTTTTTTAAATATAAGCAGAAAAAGAATGGAAGAAATCAAAAGATCTGATCCTTTAAACCTTTTAACAATGTCAACATTAATGAAGATGAGAACATGGAATATTATATTATTTTGAAAGAAAAGAGAAATGGTTTGTCCAAAGAAATCTCTAAATTAAAGTTCAAAGAAGATTTTGAATGACGTATAGATATGGTCCGTGTTACCGAAACAATTGAACTACAGCCAGCATTTTTTCACATCCCTAGAAGCCATGGCCACAAACAGCATTCAATATACACCACGCAGCTGGTTGCAAGAACACGGATTTAGAAGGGCCTTAAATTATGGAAACCAAAAAGCAAATAGTGAACCATCTCAAAAGAATACATAAATTGGTTAACTGACCTAAAGAATGGGGGATCATTTTATGTTAACTCCATACGCAAAACTGATCTTGCACTCTAAATTTTAAAATAATTGTTTTCTTTTTTCCGACAATTTTTTTCAGGATGTTCCCACATAATCGCCTTAAAGAAAAGAAAAAAAAAAAAAAACAGATTCTCTTTTTTTTTTTGTGAGGATGGGAGGGGGGGGGGATCTACAATACCTTCTTTTATCATACTAAAAATATCGACTGATATGTTTTAACTTCATTTTTACTTTTAAATTCATTAAATTTTAGCTTTTTGTGTAAAAAAAATATTCAAAGTTTATTTTGTGTATAATCAAAGTTTAAAACATTAAAAAAATATGTTTGGTCCAAGATATAATGAAAAAAAAAAACATGGCCGTTAGCAAGAGAAAGACCTCAAGTGCGCATGTGGCGGGAAGGACACAGGAAGTCATTCCTTGATGAGACAAAAGTCTTCTACCTCCACCTACCTGCATTGTGAATCGTTTGAAATATGGCATGAAGCAAAGTAAGACAAATTAAGCCGAGACAGAGTGAGGAAGAGGAAAAGAGAAAAACCAGGAAAAGAGAAAGAAAGATAAAGCGATAGAGAAAATGAAATAAAATCCAAATGACAAAAAAATAAGGACGTAAAGCTCGAATGATTCAGAAGAAATCAGTCTACCTTAAAAAAAAATTGATTTTTTTCTGGATTTAAAGATAAATAAAAAGAGGAATTCCTCTTTTTCTGATTTACAAAAAAAGCGGAATTCTGCTAAAAAGCGAAGATCTCGCATCGCTGATTTACATAATGTCGATGTAATGGACTTTGCTTTTCCTATATATATTATGTTGAAGTCATTAAAACAAAACAAAGAAGTTAAAAGAGAGCTTAACCTATAACAAGGCACAGCAGAATTATTTGCCGCAGAAGTACCATTGAACTTTGCACCAAGTAGTCATTATCGCAACTCAATGAATAAAGAAAAATGGATGTTGTTAGCTAGAAACATTTCTAGCTAGAAAATAATAAGACATTCAGAATGGACATATTAAAGGGAGATAAACATGTCAGGGTTACTTCCCTTGCATTCGATGTGGAGAGTTACATTCCCTTGGCTTCCAACAAGAGACAGACATTCTGTGATTACGTATCCTTTTAACTCCCACTATAAATGTTAATTAATTAGTAAATCCTCTTCTTCTAATCACAAAAAGTAAATAAATAATTAACTCTATACTTTACTAAATTTCCTCAGTCAAATTCTTTCTCATATTTTTGTTTATTAACTCACATTCACATATTCAAAGTTACACCCACTCAAACATCATTCAATAACCTGACACGGTCACTTCAGATTTAAACATAATTGAGGTTTATAGCATCTTGATTGGTCTGCAATAAGTAAAAAAAAAAAAAAAATTTTTTTAAAAGACGTTGAGAGATGTAGATCTTTACATCAGATAAAACTCAGATGAGGTATTCCTACCAAGGAACAGTGTCTTCCACAAAAGACAAGAGGCTTTGTCTTGGAAAAGTTTAATTTTTTTTTTAATATGGACCAAATTTGCAAATATCTACAAACAGAATTGTCAAAGACAAGCCTTATTTGAATAATGCCAACCCTTAATAAAACAGCCAGAACCTTGATGCCAACAAGGCAACTGGTCCTGACAACATTCCAGCCATTGTCTTGAAGAATCTGTTGTCAGAAGTTGTTTCAATCCTTACAAAGCTATTCAATCGTTGCTAAAGGAGAAATGCTTTCCCACTCCTTGGAAAATTATGTCGGTCTGATCAGTATTTTAAAATAAAATACTGATAATCAAACTTCTGCATCTCAGTACAGACCGATCAGTCTCCTGTGCATCATGAGTAAGTTGTTTAAATCGGTGATAAATCAAGAAATTATCAATCAACTCAGCAAAAGCAATCTACTTAGTGACAAGAAACATGGATTTTATCCTGCAAGATAAACTACTGACTATAATATTGAATAGGACCAATGAATATCTCGATAGGCAATTTGTTTCAAAGACCTTTGATAGGGTCTGGCACAAAGGGTGGTTTCATAAACTTGCTAGCTATAAAATATTTGGCAATATATTCTCAACCATCAAATACTTTCGCTGATAGGTTTATAAAAGTAGTTGTTGATGGACAGAAATCGGAAGCATATAGTATCAACATTTGTGTGCCTCCAGGATCTATTCTGGGTTCAATCCCTTTCCTGATTTTCATTAATGATCTTCGAAATCATATTCTGAGATCACTTGTTGACATCTATGCAAACAACACAAATGTCTATGGCAGCCCTTGAAAGAGCATTGGTGATACACATCTTGCTGATTCGCTCTCTTCCAATTTGAAGCAGGTGATGCAATGAAAAAAAAAGTGACTTGTTACTTTTAACACCTTGAAAACCAAGATTCTCTCCTTTTACCACCAACGCTCAGATACTTGTTTTGCTCCAGTCAAAATCAATGGTTCTCTCCTTGAGAAAACTCTTAGTTTTGACAAGCTTTAAGGACCAACTTTCACTCCAGATCTAAAATGGAAGACTTATATCCAATCTGCTGCTAAAGTTGCTGCAAAAGTGATTGCATCATTCTACCACTCCAGAAAGTACCTAACTCTAAATGCAATCCTCTAACTATATAAGAGTCAGGTACTTGTGGAGGTGCCACTCGGAGAACTCTTTCTTTCCTTGTCAGACTACAAAATCAACTTTGCAATCTAGCGAGGGATGATCTCTTCTGTTCTCTATCGCCCCTTTCACACAGAAGAGACGTTCTTTCTCTACTTTATTGCTATTTCCATCGTAGGTGCTCGACTGAGCTCCAATCTCTAATTCCTCCTTGTAAGACATTCACAGCAAGCATTCGTCTTCTACCAAAACTGAAAAAAACTTTTCTTTCTTCCTCCATGTGCAAAGTGAAATTTCCATGAACAATGTTTCTTTTCAAGAATTTCCATAAACAATGTTTCTTTTCAAGAATTTCCATGAACAATGTTTCTTTTCAAGAACACATTACCATGGAACTGCTTCCCTGCAGACTACAACGTGGCTGGCTTCAAATCAAATGTCAGCAAATACTTGTTATAAACCGTCCTCATAATCAATCAAATTTTCAATCCTCCAATCATATTCATCATTCAACTGACAATCTGCCCATGTATGGAGTATTATTGTCACATCTTGACTGGTGCACCATCCACTAGTCTCTCCCTCTTAGATAAGGTCCAAAAAAGAGTCGCCAACTTAATAGGTCCCTCACTATCCACCAAGCTCCAGCCCCTGTCCAATCGCCGCAATGTTGCATCCTTGTGCTTGTTTTACAAATACTTCAATGGATTGTGCTCCGATGAACTAGCTGCTCAAGTGCCCCCTCGACGCAAATACACAAGACGAACCCAACAATCAGCTAAGTCCTATCCATTCACTGTGGAGGTCCCCAAATGTTGGAGAGCCTTCTACTCCAGCAGCTTTTTTCCTTGTGCTGCCGGCCTCTGGAACTCTCTCCCTGATCCTTGTTTCCCCGACTGTACCAACATGCAGAGGTTTAAAACTAATGTAAACAGACATCTCACTGCACAGCCCCCAACTTAGGATGACCCCCAAACTTACATCCTAATTCTTAGTAGCCCCTTACGTCTACAGTGGTGACCTGCCTTGTTTGGGCTGAATACTTAGATGACATAGTTGTTTGGGAGTTAGAGTTAGGGGCTGACAGAACGAATCAGTAAGGTTTTGACATGCATCCTAGTCTTTGGTTTCCAGCTCCGGCCTGAAAAGTGCCAGTTTTATTTACCATCCATAAAATACCTCTGATTTATCTTTGATCGTCAGAGTTGTCGTTCAGATCCTGCAAATGTGGCAGCTATTCAACACTGACATTAGCAGTTTATGCGCATTTCTTGGATTGGTGAGTTACTATGGAAGTTTCTTGTCTCGACTACATCAAATTAAATCACTACTCAACAAACTGTTGACGAAAGACACAAAATTTCCCGGTCCGTAGACTGCCAGAAATCTTTTGCCAAAATCAAATCGTTTATTAACTCTGACCTATTACTCACACATTTTGACTCAAATTAGAAAACAGTCGTGGCAGCCGATGCATCAAATCACGATGTGGAGCCAGTGTCTTGCATATATTCACAGATGGAACTGAGACAATCATCACGCATGCAGCCAGATCCTTGACATCCGCTGAACGTTGAAAAAAACATTAACACTGATTTTTGCTGTGAATAAATTCCATAAGATGCTTTTCGGGTGTCACTTTACACGTCTGACAGACAACAAGTCACTACTTTCAATATTTGGCTCAAAAAAAAGGATTCCAGGATATTCAGCCAACCAATTACAACGATGGCCAATCATTTTACTGGGGTATGATGACAACATATAGTACCGCAGGACAATAGAATTCGGCCAGGCTGATCTTCTTTGCATGTCTTTGAATGTCATGTGGTCATACAACAGTTTCCTACTTTTTTATGCAGTCCTTTGCATTATTGTTGTGCTCTGCGAGATCTTTCAAGCTGCACCGGTTGCGCCGTAGAGGGCAGAACTGATGCAGCTTCAAAGATTATGCAGAGTCCAACACTAAAGGACTGCGTAAAAAAATGGGAAACTGTTGTATGACCACATGACACTTCAAAGACACGCAAAGAAGAAGATCAGCCTGGCCGAATTCTATTGTCCTGCAGTACTGTATGTTGTCATCATACCCCAGTAAGATGATTGGCCAGGCTTATGCCGTGTGATGACTCATCAGTGCACAATCAGTTCTAGACGACACAGTCTTTGCTGCCATCAGCGTGGAGGAGGATTTTCAATGCATCTGGACAATTCCAGTGACAAGGATCGATATAAAACAAGAAATACAACAAGATCCAAAACGTGCAAGTGCAACATTCATGGCCTCCTAACCTCACGGAAAACCTCCAACAGTTAAGATGGCCTCCTAACCTCACGGAAAACCTCCAACAGTTAAGATGGCCTCCTAACCTCACGGAAAACCTCCAACAGTTAAGATGGCCTCCTAACCTCACGGAAAACCTCCAACAGTTAAGATGGCCTCCTAACCTCACGGAAAACCTCCAACAGTTAAGATGGCCTCCTAACCTCACGGAAAACCTCCAACAGTTAAGATGGCCTCCTAACCTCACGGAAAACCTCCAACAGTTAAGATGGCCTCCTAACCTCACGGAAAACCTCCAACAGTTAAGATGGCCTCCTAACCTCACGGAAAACCTCCAACAGTTAAGATGGCCTCCTAACCTCACGGAAAACCTCCAACAGTTAAGATGGCCTCCTAACCTCACGGAAAACCTCCAACAGTTAAGATGGCCTCCTAACCTCACGGAAAACCTCCAACAGTTAAGATGGCCTCCTAACCTCACGGAAAACCTCCAACAGTTAAGATGGCCTCCTAACCTCACGGAAAACCTCCAACAGTTAAGATGGCCTCCTAACCTCACGGAAAACCTCCAACAGTTAAGATGGCCTCCTAACCTCACGGAAAACCTCCAACAGTTAAAATGGCCTCCTAACCTCACGGAAAACCTCCAACAGTTAAAATGGCCTCCTAACCTCACGGAAAACCTCCAACAGTTAAAATGGCCTCCTAACCTCACGGAAAACCTCCAACAGTTAAAATGGCCTCCTAACCTCACGGAAAACCTCCAACAGTTAAAATGGCCTCCTAACCTCACGGAAAACCTCCAACAGTTAAAATGGCCTCCTAACCTCACGGAAAACCTCCAACAGTTAAAATGGCCTCCTAACCTCACGGAAAACCTCCAACAGTTAAAATGGCCTCCTAACCTCACGGAAAACCTCCAACAGTTAAAATGGCCTCCTAACCTCACGGAAAACCTCCAACAGTTAAAATGGCCTCCTAACCTCACGGAAAACCTCCAACAGTTAAAATGGCCTCCTAACCTCACGGAAAACCTCCAACAGTTAAAATGGCCTCCTAACCTCACGGAAAACCTCCAACAGTTAAAATGGCCTCCTAACCTCACGGAAAACCTCCAACAGTTAAAATGGCCTCCTAACCTCACGGAAAACCTCCAACAGTTAAAATGGCGCAGTGGCTCTCTTTCTGTCATTAATGGTTGTCTGATGTTTGCAGATCATGTTGTTGTTCCCACTAAGCTCAGACAAGCAGTCATTAAACAACTATATTCGTGGCATCCAGACATAAATCGAATGAAATAAATAGCCTGCAGTGTGGATATTGGCCTAACATAGACACATACATTGAACGTACTCTTAAACGTTGCATCCAGTGTATGGAATCCCAGAAGAATTCAACTAGGATTGTTGATTCTCACTGGACATACCCGGAGCAACGTTGGTCCCGAATACATGTAGACTTTGCTGACCTTATCAATGGCCTTAGTTTCCTTATGGTTGCAGATGCCCATTCTAAATGGCCAGAAATTTTTCCTATGCAACAGCCTGACACCCAGTTTATTATAACAATACTCAGGCGGCTATTTCGTCAACATGGCTTGCCCGAGACTTTAGTTTCAGACAACGGATCACAATTCATGTCCGAGTCATTCCAGCAATTCTGCAAATCGTGTTGCATCACACATGCCCAGTCACCACTCTATCATCCTCAATCCAACAGACAAACCAAACTGTTTATGGATATGTTTAAATGTGCACTACTCAAAGCGAGGGAGGAGGGAACAACAGAGGAGATACTACATGCTTTCCTCCTTTTGTATCGAACACCAAATGGTGCAGTGAGTAATGTCGCCAGCAGAGGCAATGATGGGACGAAAACTTTTTTGTAGTACCACACTGGATACTTTACAACACCAGCAACAATGGCAACACCTAAGCAAAACAACAAAGCAAAATCATTTTTCAGTTGACACATCAGTGTTTTCTCATAATTATGGATTTGGCCAGCCAAACTGGGTACCTAGCATAATCTTCAAAATGAAAGGATAATTTCTGTATGATGTTCAAGACATAAGGCAATTTTGGGTACTGTTATAGATGACGCGCCTGATTTCCGTGATTTCATGTCGACAACGATCGGGCATGTGGCGGAAGTGCCCGAGCACTGACAGAATAATATAATTTTTTCTTTCTTTTATCTTCTAGAAACATTGACAAAATTTCTTTTATCTTCTAGAAACATTGACAAAATTTCTTTTATCTTCTAGAAACATTGACAAAATTCCTTTTATCTTCTAGAAACATTGACAAAATTTCTTTTATCTTCTAGAAACATTGACAAAATTTCTTTTATCTTCTAGAAACATTGACAAAATTTCTTTTATCTTCTAGAAACATTGACAAAATTTCTTTTATCTTCTAGAAACATTGACAAAATTCCTTTTATCTTCTAGAAACATTGACAAAATTTCTTTTATCTTCTAGAAACATTGACAAAATTTCTTTTATCTTATAAAAACATTGACAAAATTTCTTTTATCTTATAAAAACATTGACAAAATTTCTTTTATCTTCTAGAAACATTGACAAAATTTCTTTTATCTTCTAGAAACATTGACAAAATTCCTTTTATCTTCTAGAAACATTGACAAAATTTCTTTTATCTTCTAGAAACATTGACAAAATTTCTTTTATCTTCTAGAAACATTGACAAAATTTCTTTTATCTTCTAGAAACATTGACAAAATTCCTTTTATCTTCTAGAAACATTGACAAAATTTCTTTTATCTTCTAGAAACATTGACAAAATTTCTTTTATCTTCTAGAAACATTGACAAAATTTCTTTTATCTTATAAAAACATTGACAAAATTTCTTTTATCTTATAAAAACATTGACAAAATTTCTTTTATCTTATAGAAACATTGACAAAATTTCTTTTATCTTATAGAAACATTGACAAAATTTCTTTTATCTTATAGAAACATTGACAAAATTTCTTTTATCTTATAGAAACATTGACAAAATTTCTTTTATCTTATAGAAACATTGACAAAATTTCTTTTATCTTATAGAAACATTGACAAAATTTCTTTTATCTTATAGAAACATTGACAAAATTTCTTTTATCTTCTAGAAACATTGACAAAATTTCTTTTATCTTATAGAAACATTGACAAAATTTCTTTTATCTTATAAAAACATTGACAAAATTTTACCCCCTCCCAAAAAAACACATTATTTAAAAAAAAAAAAAAAACTGATTTTAATCTATGTATTTTTTCTTTTAATTTATTTGTCTTATATTATCGTCTGCAGTTTTCCAGTTAGAGCGTGGCAGTTTGAATGCAGGACTTGGCTATCGCTAAGAACAGGAGCCCTAACCCTAAACCTAAACCCTAACCCATTTTTCTTTCTTTGGTTTATGTTAGCAAGAAGAAAAAAAAGAAAAACAGCGAAACAAATGAAAAAGAAAACATTGACAAATTCCCTCCCCAAAAAAAAAAAAAAAAATTTCTTTCTACACATTTGATTAAAAATGCTTCATTTGACCCCCCACCACTCACCCTACAGTTTGTTCGGTTTTTATTTTTTTATCTATGTATTTTTTCTTTGAATTTATTCGTCTTATATTATCGCCTGCAAGTCTTCCATTAATGCTTGGCATTTTCGTCTCGGCAACTCTCGGACACTTCCGCGACCTGCCCAATCGTTGCGGACGTGAAGTCACAGAAATCAGGCGCGTCATCCATAACAGCACCCAATTTTGAATACGGCACAAAAATCAGGTATGCCTCATATACACTCGAGACAACTTAGATGACAACAGGCCAACCATTCAGTTCGACCTGTTAATTGACACATTCGAACTGCCCTCTTCATCACTCTCAATGCAGACAAATGCAAATGAGAGTAATGAAAGACCTCATAGGAGTTGGCCAAAGCGCAGTCGCACTTGAGTAAAGCATTTCTAAGTTAACCCCAAGTGCACCCGGTACAGTTAAGAGGAGCGTGTTATCTGCCCTTAGAGTTGGGAGATAAACAAAAGTGGCACGCCATCACAGATCATGCATCAACCAGCTCCTACATTAGCATTAAATTTGTAACTGTGTTTAAAGGTTATACTTCGTCCTTTGATCATTTTTGGTTTGTTATTAAACAGATAACAGCGGTTACTATCAGACGTAACAGAAACAAAGAAAATGATGGGTTTTTTGTTTTTATTTTATTTGACGATTATGCCAACCTGAACAAACAGTACAAATTTAAGCAGTGATACAAATAGGTTTTGGTGCTTGTACAGAGAAGCGTCCGTATTAAATTATCAATACCACAAAAAAAAACAGTAGAACAGTTTAGTTTAAAATCTACAGGAAGAGATACTCAGGGGAGGTAAGCGCGTTTGTCATATTAATATAACATGCTGCAGATTGAAATGGTGCTGCAGATCGTGCTTACCTCCCCTGATTATGTCTCCTGTTAGCTTAAGATGGCTACCTTTCGATTGACTGTTCTGGAAAAATGGATTTTGCTTTTAATTAAAGTTCTACTCGATAATTTTTCCTACTTTTAGGTGAGGATATTTATTTAAATCTGCTGCGTAAGTATATAAAACTGTTTTTTTGTGGTATTGATAATTTAATGCGGACGCTTCTCGGTACAAGCACCTAGGTTTTTAATTTAGTAAATCATCAGGACCCGTAGGTATTGATTTGAACAGGTCCCACAAGAAATTCGGGAGGTCCCAACTAAATTTTTTTACAAATTGTAGTGTTGGAGATTAATTATTGAACCAGAGATTAAGTTTGTTTTCATTTTTTTTTCATTCTTCTGAAAAATAATGTTAAATTGACAGAACAAAATTTATAGTTTACAAATTAAATGAATAAATTTTTTTTAAAAACTGTATTTAGACAGTCGCAGTTCAATTAAGAAACTGTAGAGTTGGGAAATGTCAGGATCGCCGTTTTCTAGATGAGGTTTAGAGCTTGTTGTATGAAGGAAAGGGCGGTCGAGTCGATCTCCTTCCTTCTAGCCTTGCTGGATATGACGAAAGCAGGTTATCAAGTTTGGTTATAAAAACAAACTTCTCCATCTACCATTTAAATTAACTTTGTTAATACAGTTTCATCGACACAACGAATATGGTCCAGTATGAGTCATGAAAACAGGAATACAAAATATGTTTAATCAAGATTTTTTTTGTCTCGTCGAGCCAAGTGAGGGCTGGAGATGAGAAAAGAAACATAACCGCCAGTAGCGCAGACGTTTCAACTCTTACTGTTCGTAAAGACAGGATAAGGTTTGGATGGAAGCAGAATTTGCCTTTCCCACACAAACTGTGTTCTTATCAAACATTGAATAAACCACTCCACGAGTGAGAACATGCAAGTGAGTTCTTACCAAACAACGTATCAATCACTCTGTGAGTGAGAACAAGCGAGTTCTTACCGAACAACGTATCAATCACTCCGTGAGTGAGAACATGCAACTGAGTTCTTACCAAACAATGTATCAATCACTCCGTGAGTGAGAACATGCAACTGAGTTCTTACCGAACAACGTAGCAATCACTCCGTGAGTGAGAACATGCAAGTAGGTTCTTACCGAACAATGTATCAATCACTCCGTGAGTGATAACATGCAAGTGCAAAAAAAAAAATAGATTGTAATTATGTAAGTTCTACAAAACTATATTATATTAGAATTATGAGATTATGTCATTTTTTAAATCGACAAAACTAATCATGTTTTTTATGGTCAGTATTTCCAAACATTCTAAACATCTGAACACCACAAAATCTCGGTTGTCATTCAAATAAATTTAACCAAGTTAAACTAAAAATTGTGTAGTTTGGTATGAAAAATAGTCTATAGTTTGCCTTAAAATTTAAAAAACAAACGGTCTATTTTATTTTTCTATCTCCCCCCTCCCCCCCTCTATCCTCTGCCCTTTTTAAAAATTGTCATATTGCAGTGAACACTCACCAAATATTAGAAATTTGCTTTTCAGACAAAATTACACCCAACCAAACCATCTTATTGGTTAGTTGGATGCAATGTATCGTTTTTCACGAGAAAATTGATGTGTCCCCCACAGTTTACTGCTGCATCAATTTAGATATTTACTCAAAAATCAGAAATTTAGAATTATTTAAAATTTCTGATATTTTACTATCATTGTCTGCTGAAAGCTATCTTTAAAAAAAAATTTTTTTATTCAAATCTTAGGGATGTTATCTCTTTGTAAAGGTGGCCGCTGAGTTTCGACTATGAGTATAGGACGTATTTCGTCCTTGAAATGAAGGGGTTGTGGTAAAGAAATTTCAGTGACCTAAATGAAAGCTATAAGCTTTTTTGGTGCTTTTGGTTTATTAATAAATACTGAAAACTTAATTATCATCGGATAAGTTTCTTATTTTTGGTGGATTTTTTTTTTTAATCCAGGGTTGTTTATTTTTAGTCCTTTTTTGCCTGTATCCAGCTAAAACTCAAAAACTACCAAAGATACACTTAAAAAGCTTACATATGTTGATTTAGAATAACCTCAAACAGATTATGGTAAAAAGATTTACTGTAATATTCATTTATTTGAGGTCATCACGGACCAAATTAGTGACTATGGGGTCAAAAGGAAAAATGTTTTTTCATTAAAAAAAAATAAGAAATGAAGGGAAATAACTCTGTAAATCGTTTTACAGTTAGTTCCTCTGAACCAATTAAAATTGAAAATTATAGAAATTAAAAAAAAATAAAAATGGTAATATGGAGGATCAGGGCTGAGAGTCTCATTCAGATCCAAAATATTTATCACATTTTGATTTATGATTAAGCTTTCAACATAGTTAAGTCGTCAATTTGTATCCTTTCAATTATTCAGACTAGGGTAAACCGCGGTGAAATGAGCCATTTTTTGGCGTTTTCTTTCTTTGACGTCTGATAACTTCTCTTTTTCAGGCTCATCTTGTTGAACTCAGGAATGTGTACAGAATTTCGAACTGAAGTTTTTATTTAATCCATCGAGGGGTAGATTCTTCATTCCATCAGCCATGACCTGATAGAAGTTTGTTTTATATTAATGGGTCACCACTTATCAACGACAAAAGGCCACGTGAGGATAAAGGTTAATGAGATTGTCAGTTGGAACGATGACGAACACCATGAGAGGATTTATTATTTAAGAGGACGGCTCGACAAATATTTTGTTAATATTGGACTTGAAAATGACCATGTTGTAGTCAATTGGGAAGCAGACACATAGTATTGTGTTCCACAGATTGCAAGTTCTCGGAAAGAAACTGTTTATAGAAGTTCTGTTTGGTTTTAGGTACACAGAAGAAGAAAAGAAAGTTCTTTGCAGTAGTGGTAGCTAGATGAGTTCTTGCTGCGAATGTTTTATGGGGGAGGGGCACAGGGATTGGAGCTCAGTTGAGCATCTACTATGAAAATAACGATAGAGTAGAGAAAGACTAGCAACATCTCTTATGTGAGAAAGGAGGAAGGGAAGAGAAGGGATCATCCCTCGCTAGATTTTGAAGTCGATTTTATACTCTGTCAAAGGCAAGAAAGAGTGCTCTGAGCGGCACCTCCCCAGATGTGGTAGCAATACTCCATCTTAGGGCGTATTTGACTCTTATACAGGTAGAGGATTACGTCAGGAGTGAGGTACTTTCTGGGGTGGTAGAATGATCCAACCATTTTTCAAGCAACCTTCGCAACAGATTTGATGTAAGTCTTAGGAAATGAAAAGGCAGATACTACAGCAAATAAAGCACTAGAAATAGTTCCCTACAAAACAAAAATTCCATACTAAGGCTTCAAAACAAAAATCAAACTACATGTCAACCAAATGGCAAGACATGTAGAATCTTTTTCCAAGAAATAAACTACATTCCATAATTCCTATCATCAAAGAATTGCAACCAGGATACGGAAGACCGAAGGGGGAAGAGGTGGTATTAGAAATAAGACGAATCGGTCATACTCACTTAACTCATTCATATCTCCTGAAGGGAGAAGAACCTCCAACATGCATACGATGCCAGTCACCCTTCACCCTTGAACACATACTCATTGCCTGTAAAGATCTCCAACAAACCAGACAAAAAATACTACCAAAAAAACAAAAAACAATTTGAAGGATCTGTTTGACAAAGTTCAAGCTAACAATATATTCAATTTCCTGAAAGCTACACCACTTTATAAGAAAATTTGAAAAACATAAAAAATCTCTTTACCGATATCCCAAATATTCCTACTACTATATGTTTAAAAGAAAAAAACATACGACCTAATTTTGCAAATAACCATCCATGGAATTAAATAACCTTACAGAGTTGATATGCCGTTAAAAAACAACCAACCAACATCCATTTCAAGTCTAGAGTGAAAGTCAGTCCTAGGAACTTATCAAAGTAGGAAACTTCTTCAACTGCGGCAAAGTGAGAATCTTAAGTAATTCTTCATTTTATTCTTAGTGTCGCCTGTACTGAAGATTGAACCTTCAATCTGCAGAAGACTGTCTTATACCAGAATATCGGCAGAGAATGACCTGCACAATGATTCATGCTGGATTAAAAAATTCGGAAACCTTAGTTGCAGCTTAGTGCTTCTTGAATACATTGAAGGCCGTGAGATGTGAATTGGATAATTGCGATCGAGATTTGGACTTAGTGGCTAGCAGGAAGAATCATAGCCGACAGTTTGACTGGGTCCAAACAATGAAATTTGTCGAGAATCTACAAAAAAAAGATGCGGCAAGAAACTGGTGAGGCAATGCTGACCTTGACGAGATAAATGGATGTCAGAATGGCGACTATGAAGAAAGTCTTGAACGAGGATCTTTGCCGCTTCTCATACAAGTGTTGCAAGGCCAACTACTCACTGCTGAGGGCCAAAAGAACGATCTTACGAAAGCCAGGAAATTCCTCAAAAAGATCAAACGCACAGTCGAGCCAGAGATGCTCTGCTTCCTCTTAGGACCAGTTGCACAACACGCAGAATAACAGGTAACAAACCTACAGTCCGTACAAAGTCCAGTATGTCATGTTTCCTTAAACTGTGATGGTCTTTGGGTGCGTTTCCAGCAAAGGCCACATCATGTCGTCCCACTTCCTACATATCTGAAAAGGGACTCAGACTCAATTCAGATGTTTTATTGAGTTACTATCCACTGTTGTCAAGTGCTGGGTAGAGGGTTAGGGTTTAGGGTTAGGTAAAGAGGGTGAATACATGTGGCAGCAGGACTCAACTCCGTATCAGAAATCCAGGAAAACCCAGAAATTTCTGTCTGAGAACTCCCATGATTTCACCAGTCCTAACATCTGTTATTCTTAACTCGCTGATTGCAACTGCATGGATTATTATGTACCGCTAAGGACGAGCTGATTATCAGTATAAAACTGGCATATCTCAAAGAACACTGTGAAGGCCGCGTATTCCAGGTTCAGGACCCACCTGAATTGAGTCTCAGAGTGGCTTCCACAACTGCACTATCGAGAGATACAATTTGAATTTTAAGAATACATTAATTATTGACCAAGATATGACGTTTTTTCTTTCCTTTCCAAAAAGTGTCCAATCTGTCGCAAACACCCTGCATATTATGTTGAATGAAAAGAAAGAAAATGAACGGCTTTTTTTTTTTAAATTCATCAAGTTGGGAAAAAGGTTCCGGAAATCATATAGACATGTTAAATAGATGTATAAATTTCTATGCAAACTAATATATAATAGAAAATCTTTGAAAGCAAGTATACCAAATAAAACTTACCTATCAGCTGTTAGCGTTATTGTGTCGGTTACTTTATCGTATCTATCACCAAGAAGACGCAGTATTTTGTCATTAGCGTGATAATCAAGGTTGAGTTTGGACAGCTTCAACTACAAAGAGAAAAAAAATACAATGCAACAAAATAGTGAATTTTATCAAATTTTCAAATTATAGATTATAGGAATTTGGTCGATGCAAAAATTGACATATATTTTCCTTCTTTCGCCAGGTAAAAAAACAAAAAAAATATTTAACGACATTTCGGGCACGTCTACTTCACTTATGTGTCACTATTTTGTTCATACAAGTGGAATTCTTGTTTTATACTTCACCAACAACATCTTGATAAGCAACTCACTGGTAATGTATGACATTTGTATATGCTTAAGTGGAAACGACATCAGCCCTAGTTAGATGGGAACGGTGGAGGTCTTGGACTGCCAAAAGTGTTCAAGTTGGTAAAGGATAGGCATCCAGCCGTAAAATTGCCTTAAATACAATGTCTAGTCGAAATACAGCAGGAAAAAAGAAAGGCAGTGCCAGTAGCACTAATGCTGCTGGTAATGTCTTGGGCTTCGTAGATCCCAGGATGCGTGGATCTTCGGGGCCTATGGATTCCATCAAGCCTTGCCAAAGACAGGAGTGGAGAGGAAGACTTAGATTTCGAGACTAGACAATCAAGCCCCATCCTCATCAGAGGATTAATTGTGGCCTGATTCAACAAATAAACTGCTGCTGCTGCTGACGACGACGACGACGACGACGACGACGACGACGACGACGATATACCATTATAATCTTGACATAAACTAGTCTCCATCTACAGCAGGAGTGCCGAACCATTTTGGCTCGCCGACGCAAATTCAGAGATGAGAAAAAGGAAAAAAAAAAATAATACCAATGTTGGATTTTCATTTTCATTAAAAAAGATCAGTGTTGATGAAAATATTTCATTTATTGTATAAAAATTTGAAACTTTGGAATTTTTTTGGCTTTCTAAACAAAATAATATATATATATATATATATATATATATATATATATATATATATATATAATAATTATCCACGAATACATGCTTCGCTATCTATGGCTCTTCAGCGTGGATTAAGTTCAGAAGAACCGTATAGCTGAAGAGCCATAGATGGCCAAATGTGCATCCGTGGATAATTATTTTATAAAAAAATAATATATAGACGTCCTCATATATATAGGGTACGACACACAATGTAAGGGAGGTGACTCACTCATAGCATTTAGGTAAATGCTTCACCATAAATAATTGAACTCGTTCACTTATCTTTATCACCAAAAACAAACAAAATTAATATATATATATATATATATATATATATATATATATATCTAAATGAATAAATGCGAAAGTCTTTTTCATTTATCATTCCTGTTATTTAAATCAATTATACAACATAGAGTTTTCAAATATTGTATATATCGTAGAGACAAAACGCCCAAAGACAGTTTTTATCTTCTTAATTTGCATAACTATTTTTTTAACAGTTCATAATAAATTAATGCTTGGTGTTATTCATTTGTAATTTTATTGTTCTATTTTTCCATATATATGCAGTAGTTTTGACGATATTAACAATACTTAATTAAAGTGATTTAATAAAAAAAAGGATAAATGAGTAAACCTTTCTTAAAATATTTGCCGATTAATTTTCAGGGGAGGTAATTTAAATTTAGCTAACTAGAAAGAAAGATATACGAGGCATAAGCAAGAATTCTGAAAGGGTAGAAGGTAACTGACCTCTGACCTCTCTCTCTCTCCCATTAGCGACGCCACAACGACGGAGACAATTATGCCAAACGCGCTTACGTTCCCTGATTTTGTCTCTGGTTATCTTAAGATGTCTGCCTTTGAACATGTCAATTAATTGTTCCCGAAAAATGGATTTTTGCTTATAATTAAAGTTCTATTCAATAATTTTTCCTACTTTTTGGTGACGATACTTATTTAACTCTGCTGCGTCAGTATATGATACTGTTTTTTTGTGGTATTGATAATTTAATACGGACGCTTCTCTGTACAAGCAGCAAAATTATATAGTCGGTTTTAACAGCAACAAGACATTTCCAGTGGGTGAGGCCAGGCAGGCTTTCTTCCGAATTGATGATTGCAGCAGCTTTCCCTCGTCTCTATTTGTGTGATCTTACTTAAATGTTGTAAGACAAAAAATTATATAAATTGTTTCTTTTACAACCAACTTATTTTTTTTACATGAGCCCAAGACTGCTTTCTCCTAGAAAAGAATGATTTTGTCAGTGCTCTGGAGGCCCTCTTAATTTTGTGTCACAGTACTTAAAATATTGTAGGAAAAAATTTATATACAGTGGATTAACAACAGCAACATAGTTTCACAGAGTTCTCTGTTAAGTATGGTTTCAGTAGTGCTCTGGAGGCTTCATTAGTTTTATTTTTTTATCATTGTACTTAAAATATTGTAATAAAAAATATATACAGCGGATTTTAGTAACAACATCATATTTTCCATGAATGGAATGTTTTGGGAGAGCTTGGAAGGTTTCCTTATTTCTAGTTTTGGTCACAGTATTTAAAATTATATAATCACTTAATAGAAACGGCATATTTTCACAAGTTGAGCCTGTCTTCCACGGAAAGGATGCTTTCGACAGCGTTCTGGAGGGCTCTTTAATTTTATTTTCTGTCATTGTAATCAATTTATTGTAACTAAAAGTCATACATAGTCGTTTTTAACAACCACAATATATTTTCATGAGGTGGACCCAAGCTGAAAATTGTGGTTTTGGCATTGTCAGGACAAAGGTATCACTATTGTAGGGGTGTGGACCTTAGTTTAGTAAGATATTGTGTCTTAGAGAAAATGCTAAGATCCACGCTTACATTAGAATAGTTAAAGAGATGTTTAAAAGAGAACAACAGATAAATCATGGAAAAACATGTATGAAAGTTGAATGAAAGATAAAGCATGCATAAGTTGAAGGAAGAATAAAATGTAGTTTAAAAGTAACACAAAATATTTATATATGTACAGAATCTTACATGGTGGTAAAATGTTAGTCTGAAATGTTCGTTGGAAGTCAGTTCCAGAAATAGCAGAAAGCTGTGTATGCAACCATGTTTGTATGTGTGTGTGTAGCCATGTGTGAGGCTTGGCGTTAGTATGTTGAAGTGTGTGAATGTGCATGTCGCCTTTTGTTTGTGGTTGTACGAATGTGTGTGGGTGCACGTGAGTTGATAAGTCGTTTAGTCATTCGTATGTGTGTGTGTGTGTGTGTGTGTGTTTTTGTCAGCAGTGTGTGGTTGTATGCGTTGAAGAATGATAGGAGTGTAAGCCTTTGTGTATGTGTGTGTGTGTGTGTTTAGTAGTCAGCCAAGGCGTTGGCACCCCTCGCCAAAGCCGAACTTGTATTCTCTGTTAAGGGTTCGAGAGGCGGAGAGAAAAAGATGGAAAGAGAAAAGAGAGGCAGATTTTGTTGCGCGGTCTGCTTTTATATTGTTTTACCAGTGGTTTGGCTGACGTAATTGGGAGCACCCCACGTGATCAACATTTTTGTCTTTTTTGCGCCTTTTTGTTAGACTGTCTCTGGGAGCTGGATTTTATGGTCCCAGTTTGAGCTTTTGTTGTTGAAGTGAATTTGGTATTACTTTCTGTTTTTGTGTTTATGCCGTTTGTTGATAAAATAGAGGATGTCAATCCGATACTACTATTAAATAAACTTACAGATGTGAATTATCTTCTTTTGTTTTGGGTTGTAAAATTTAAAAGTCTTGAAAACTAAGAATATTCCTAAAATTTGAAACTTTTATTAGTCAGATTTTTGTCTTTTTTGTTTTTTAAAGTTACAAAGTCATGTAATTACAAAACATTCGATAGCTTAGAAACGATCAGCATTTTTTTTTTTTAATTGTACCTTCTAACTCTGAGGTACACTTTGCCTTTTTAATTGTACCTTCTAACTCTGAGGTAAACTTTGCCTTTTGGCTAGGAACAAAGTATAGTATCTGTTCTGATGCTACATTTAGTCTATTCTGTCCTCGGTCGGTGAAGGAGAAATCGTTCTAGACTGGGGCAATTTTGTATCTTTTTTTCAATGTAGAGTGCCCCTTTTTGGGGAGCTGGATTTTCCCCACATTAAAAACCGACCTTGTGTCTAACTTTGCCCTCGTTGGGAGGCAAGTAAATAGGAACTCTGGAGTACACACTTTTGACTCCTTGTCATTTGGTGTATACTCACTAGTTTCAAATCGATTCAGCTAAAACTAAACAGCAAACGCTTGCACGCAACAGACATGTTCTTGGAGATTCATTACTGTCTAAAACTAAAGAAAAGAATAAGCAAACATAAAACCATTAATTATGTTAATAAAAAAATATCTAATTAATCTTGCAACTTTCAAAACGGTTTCCCATTTGAAAAAGATATATCAAGTTAGGTAACTCTTTCACAGCTTTTTTCCTCCATTTTACTAAGAGAGATAATTCATAATCACTGCATACAAGATTTACGAATAATTTATCGATGTACAAAAAGTATTCAGCATTTCAAATCTTGTATTTAAACAAAGAATCTCCCTGCTTTTTAAAACATAAACAAACAAATTATCGGATTGTAATGAGATTTTCAGTATTTATATGAAAAATAAATCATTTTTAAATACATCAGAAAACAAAATCTTTTAGATATTTTTAGAAATCATTTTCAAATACTTTACTAAAGCATTTCACGTTAAATTAACTATTATGTATTAGGGTTTTTTTTTCTAGGATATCTTATGATAAAAAGATCATTCCACGAAGATGAGAATGAAATGGAAAAAGAAAAAAAAATTATTTAAA
Organism: Sepiola atlantica; assembly: GCA_963556195.1. Lineage (NCBI taxonomy): Eukaryota > Metazoa > Mollusca > Cephalopoda > Sepiida > Sepiolidae > Sepiola > Sepiola atlantica. Next base: position 229,361,361 of record OY744516.1, read on the forward strand.
GATGACAACATTGAAAATAAGGTATGAAACCTGAAAATGAAATTAAAAGAACTAAAATATTTTGCATGGTGAATATCATTTGATAAAATATACAGTTTTATGTTATACTAGCGGAACCCGTCGCCCGGCGTTGCGCGGGAGAAAGTACTACCTATTGAATAAAAAAGAAACCGCCTATTGTTCTTCTCCCCCCCTCCCTCTACCGTGTTGGTGAATGTTTTAAATTAAAAAAAAAGAAAAGAAAATGGTTTAGAGCCGAATGGGATCGAACGCTGATACTGGCGATAATGAAACCTCACTTCTTAACCATTGCGCCACAGTTACTACTTGAAAAATGCATGTGAAAATGTGCCAGTTAACGTAAGCTTGTTTACTGGCAGCTTCTGGCAGCGAAAAGTAAAGTTCAACAATGACACGGTTTATGTCATTTATTTGGGAAGGGTTAGAGGTATATGATTTTGAAAATATAAATGTGTCGGGGTCTAACAGCATCTTGGCGGCTATTGAATTAAGTAGGAAGTCGATTTAATGAAGGAATTGTAGCCGCCATATTTGAAGAATAAATGTTGCAGGAACTGTGTTCGTTAATGTCATTCGCTTGATTCCGGAATGAATGTAAATGTGGAAATCATAGTTAGAAATAGGAAAAACGTAATCTGATATTCGCGGAATATCATAGGATTCAACGGGAGCGGTCATTATTTGTTTGCGTATTGTTTTATATTATGTAGTAAATTAATACCAGGCAAATAATAAATAAGGACGGACTGTTTTGTGAAAAGTAAACTGTGTTTATTACTTCCCAGTGTCGATGAGTTTAGTCACAGTACACAATTGTAAGGGGGAAAAGTCTTTGCTACCACCTATATGGAGTTGGTTTTTCGGAGAGACGTTGATGGTGGGCCAAATGTAATATTGAGTGTTAGGTTGGAAAAAATAATAACAACTTTACTAAAACACGCTCGAGTGAGTAAGTGTAGTATAGCGGTGAGTTTAGTAGCCTGTTTTGTATATGGTTATTTTCCTATACTCCAAGAAAGTACAGGGGAAAAAACGTCTCTACTTTATATATTAGATTATGAAAAAGACAAAAAACACTGTATATTATTTTTTTGTCGTTAAAATGATTTAACTAGTATCGTGTAAAATTTAAACAGATATTATAATCTTCCCAGTCATGGCTTCCCTCAGTGTTTTTTGTTTTTTTTATTTGAAAAAATAACAGACTTGAACTTGTCCAAGTTACCTTGAATGTAACCACACGTGCCCTAGGATCTCGTAAAGAAGGTCCGGACGTGAGGTAAGTGGACGATATCACTTCCAGAGGAAAATGCTTCTCACATTTTTCATCGGTTTCCAGTCCTGCCGGCCAATCAGTGCAAAATTCTATGAAAATAAAAAAACATAAAATCAAAAGAAAAAGCATTTGATTAATTGCACATGGTCAGTAGCGAATGAGTGAAAGAGTCAGAATCTACTCCATTAGCAGAGAAGAAAGACAAAACTAGTTTATTTAGGTTGAATTAAATATTTAATGAATTATCCTACATTCATTGTCTCATTTTGTGCTTTTGTTAACAAAAACAAATCATATGTTAAGAGAAGTATGAAAAAGACATTTGTTTGTAGATGTAAATGAGTAGTACCTTCCATGGAGAATTTTGATACAATTTTCGGTGCTTCTTTACTTTCACGATGACATAAAAATATTGAAAGAAATGTATAAACTTTGTTATGTACTTACGCTGAAAATAAGATTGTACAGAAAAAAATGACACAAATTCATCCAGTATTTATTAAATTATAAGAAAAAGAAGAAAAAACGATCTTACGTATCGGTAGACATTTATACTACTTATTAGGCAAGGGAGATAACTCAAATGTTGTCTTCGGGGAAAACTCAAAATGGCGACCGACAGATAAAATCGTTTTTATTTTTAATCTTCTATATAAAATTGAATGTCTGTATGTTTTTGTGGTTGTGTGTGTGTGTGTGTGTGTGTGTGTGTGTGTGTGTGTGTGCCTTATAGAAAAAAATGTTAGAGAATATAGATACAATATAAAAGTGTATTCTTATGTAAAATTCAGAGTATGTTGATGGGCGTATTCTCAAATCTATAAACCCACCCCTTAGGGGTCCATGGGGCATATTTCATTAGGGAGGGGGGCTTTTCAGTTATTTTTCAATATATTTTATAGTAATTTGACATTGCTGAGTCATATTGTAAATTAATTACGTAATAATTTGAAATAACTTTAAATTTAATTTAACGTTTCTTAGCGTCAATTCTATTTACATGGAGGAGGTAAGAAACTACGCCAAGGTCCGCCACTAGCCGCCACTCTGTATGTACACAAATACATGTACATTTTATAATATCTTACATAAGAAAAGTATTCAGTGTTGTCCTGCAAATAATACCTCAAGTTCATAAAACAATTTATGGTTTTAATGAAATTTATTTGTTAGAGGATAGCTAAGGAAGAGTGATAACTCACGTTTAAAAACACTATTTAGATTTTTAAGACAAGGTTAGAGAATATACATAACATATAAAAGTGTATTCTTATGTAAAATTCACAGAGTAAGATGATGAGAGTATTTCCGAATCTATAAACCCACCCCTTAGGGGTCCCTGGGGCATATTTCATCAGGGGGGGAGGGGGCCTTTTCAGTTATTGTTCATTATATTTTATAGTAATTTGAAATTGCTGAGTCATATTGTAATTTAATTACGTAATAATTTTAAATAATTTAAAATATTTTTTAACGTTTCTTAGCGTCAATTCTATTTACATGGAGGGGGTAAGAAACTATGCGAAGGTCCGCCACTGCCCGCCACTCTGTACGTACACAAAAGAAAAGTATTCGGCGTTGTCCGGCAAATTATACCTCACGTACATAAAACAATTTATGGTTTTTAATGAAAATGATGAGTCATATTTTAATAATTTGAAAGAACTTTTAATTTTATTTAACTCTGAGTCACTAGAAATGACGCTATTGTAAGAGGAGGGAAGAGGAGAGTGACACATAGTGAGGCAAGGGTTGCTCAATCCACATTATGAGTAATTTTTGGTTCGTTTAATGTGATCGCAATTTTTTAATGTTATCATTCGCCCTGACATCATAATGATAGGTACGTGACGTCAGAGTGATAGTATTTGATAATATCTTAACGCCGTCTAGGTTTCTCTTCTGATTACAACTTGTGCAGTATATGATCCAGGCATGTTACTTGTGCAGTATATGACCAGGGGCATGGTACTTGTGCAGTATATTACTCGGGGCATGGCACTTGTGCACTATATGACCCGTGGCATGGCACTTGTGCACTATATGAGCCGTGGCATGGCACTTGTGCACTATATGAGCCGGGGACTAGTACTTGTGAATTATGAGCCAGGGACTGGTACTTGTGCAGTATATGACCCAGGCATGGTACTTGTGCAGTATATGACCCAGGCATGGTACTTGTGCAGTATATGACCCAGGCATGATACTTGTGCAGTACATGAACCGGGGCATGGCACTTGTGCAGTATATGACCCGGGCATGGTACTTGTGCAGTATATGACACGGGGCATTTCACTTGCGCACTATATGAACCGGAGCATGGCACTTGTGCAGTATATGAACCGGAGCATGGCACTTGTGCAGTATATGACCCAGGCATGATACTTGTGCAGTATATGACTCAGACATGGTACTTGCGCATTATATGACCCAGACATGGTACTTGTACATTACATGACCCGGGGCATGGCACTTGTGCAGTATGTGAACCAGGCATGGTACTTGTGCAGTATATGAGCCGGTCATGGTACTTGGACAGTATATGACCCGGGGCATGGCATTTGTACAGTATATGCCCCAGGCATGGTACTTGTGCAGTATTTGACCCGGGGCATGGTACTTGTGCAGTATATATCCCGCAACGTGGTACTTGTGCAGAATATGACCCGGGTTATTGTACTTGTCCATTATATGACCAAGCCATGGTACTTGTGCTGTATATGACCTGGGAAAGGTACTTGTGCAGTATATGACCCAGGCATGATACGTGTGCAGTATATGACCCGGGCATGGTACTTGTGTATTATATGACCCAGGCAGTGTACTTGTGCAGTATATGACCCGGTCATGGTACTTGTGCAGTATATGACCCGGGCATGGTACTTGTGCAGTATATGACCCGGGCATGGCACTTGTGCAGTATATGACCTGCAACGTGGTATTTGTGCAGTATATGACCCGGGGGATGGCATGTGTCCAGTATATGACCCAGCCATGGTACTTGTGCAGTATATGACCCGGGCATGGTACTTGTGCAGTATATGACCCGGGAACTGGTACTTGTGCAGTATATAACCTGGGGACTGGTACTTGTGCAGTATATGACCCGGGGACTGGTACTTGTGCAGTATATGATCCGGATCTGGTACTTCTGCAGTATATGACCCGAGGACTGGTACTTCTGCAGTATATGACCCGGGGACTGGTACTTTTGCATTATATGACCCATGCATGGTACTTGTACAGTATATGATCCGGGGACTGGTACTTGTGCAGTATATGATCCAGACATGGTATTTGTTCAGTATATGACTCGGGGCATGGCACTTGTGCAGTATATGACCCAGGGCGTGGTACTTGTGCAGTATATGACCCGGGGGTATGGTACTTGTAGAGTATATATATATATTTTTTTTTTAATTATTTTTTCTTCAACATTTTTTTTTCTTTCAAAATTTTTTTTTTTTCCAAATTTTTTTTTCCTTCTAATTTTTTTTTTTTTTGGTTTCCTTCTAAATTTTTTTCTCTTCTGTTTTTTTCGTCAAATTTTATTTTTTTGACTTTTGCAGTATACGACCCGGGCATGGTACTTGTGCAGTATATTACCCAGGCATTGCACTTGTTTTTTTTGGGTTTTTTCTTCCAATTTGTTTTTTTTTCCTTCCAACTTTTTTTTAATTTCAACATTTTTTTTTCTCTTCTGATTATTATGCTCATCAAAAGGAGGGTGAATGTCTGTTTGTATGCTTTTTATCGCCCCGGGCAACGCCGGGTAGCCCTGCTAGTTTAACAAATAATAACAAGCCACGCATGCGTGGTCCCCCTCTGTATGTGACTCGATGTGGCAAGTGTAAAATGCAATAAATTTGGGCAATTTGGGGCATTTTTGACCCCTCATTATAGGCCCTAGGGGGGGGGGGGGGGGGGGGGGGGCGAACAAGAATTTTTCTGAGGTCAAGGATGCTCATTTTATATCCAGAACAATTGCCTCTACATTTTGGCCAAGTTTCAGAAAAATTGAATGGATGGATCAAACGTTATGTGAGAAAAGGGTCATTTTTTGCCATTTTGGGGGCTTTTGACCCCCTGGGGGGCGCGAATCAGATTTTTTCCAAGGTCAGCGATACTTATTTTCTATTAGGAACAATTGCCTCCACATTTTGGCCAAGTTTCAGAGAAATTGAATGGATGGATGAAAAGTTATGGGGCAAAAAAATGTCATTTTTCGCCATTTCGGGGCCTTTTGTCCCCCTGGGGGGCTAACCAGATATTTTTTCAAAAATCGGAGAATGTCACTTTCTAACCTGACAAAAGTTACAACTTCATGCAAAATTTCAGAGAAATTCAATGGATGGTTGCGGAGAAAAATCCGGATGGACAGACGGACGGAAATGCCTCAAAACATAGGTCTCCCGATTTTATAAATCGGGGGACCAATTAAGTGAGATGCTTAATCTGATCATGAGAGCCGGTCTGTGTACTTTTCAACTCTCATGGCAGACGACTTTTATCCAAGGGCGATAACTCTTTCTTTTGTTTTGTTAGGTTGCTCTAACATGATCATTTCAAATGATACTTTATATCGATGGAACATGGAAAAACACTTCAGTGCCTAATTTCAATTAATAAAACAAGCAGATAAGATGATTTAGAAAAATATGATATCTTGGACGAGTGATATTTTCTTTTTTCGACTGAGAAAAAAAAAATGTTTCCCCTGTTATATAACTTGGCAAAAGAAATTTAGTGCAGACATAAAATATAACAAATGGCACCTAACCCTAACCAAACTCTTTGTACAAATGTGACATCTCGTCTGCCAATGCAAAGATTCTCTTACCCATGTAATACTCAAAGGTTCACAATTAATAATCATCTTTCGGGCCAATCCTGTTTACTGATCGTTATCCTCAGCACAAACTTTGCCAGGATTTCAAAGATAAATAATTGTAATCTACATTGTATACGATCAGAGTTGTGTCTTCATCTTTTTTGTTACAGTTACAATATTTCAGCCTTCTTTCGGTATCTTTTCTAATCTTTTCCTTGTGTGGATTTTGTGGACACCATTCTAATTGTAAATACTTTAAAAAACAGGGGTGGGGAGCTGGAGTTGAAAGTTAGCAATGTTTGCAGACATGTTTTTTCAGGGTTTTTTTTACATCAACTCTAGTCAAATTTTTTCAGCCAATTCTCTGGTTAAAAATTTATGTTCAATTTAACCTCATTATGGCAATGATTTGTTGAAAATTAGCCTACAATACTGCCGTAAGACCTGACCCCTGCGCAAAGAAGATCTTCACACATTCGAAGTCTTTAACATGTACTGCCTATGACACATCTGTTTAAAGAAAATCCTATTTTTAAAAAAATAAGTTGGTAAAAAATCTAGTTTACATTTTAATTTACTTCAAAACCGATTTCTGTACTGACATATTTTGAATTTTCAAAATAAAAAGAATTGATTTAATCTGTTTTGTGGTGCTTAAAAGGGATTTTTTGTTTGTTTTTATTTTTAATTTCGAAAAAATTTTAATATTTTAAAAAATCATTTGAAAAAAAAGTTTTTTTTTTGTTTTGTTTTTTTAATTACAACCAAAATTTAATTTATTATTTTAATTTGATTTATTGATTGATACAAGTGTATGGACATCTCTATCCGAAAAGTAGTAACATCACTTTCCTGTGAATGAAGGAAGAAAAATCGTAATTGCTAATGAGTAGAATTTAGAAACGATCATCCATCTTTCTGACCAAATCCCAAACCGCACTAGCCGTACAACATGCAACACCATTGGCATCACAATGACTCTTCTGCAAAAAGAGACTTTGTTGTTTTGGTCACATTCTTCGAACGATGTCCTGAGGAGGAATTTATATTCAAGTTTGTAGACCCAGTGGGAAATACAGAGGCAGCCAACCGAATACTTGGATTGGAACAGTAAAGTCAAACATGGAGATGGTGACTGGTCCCACCTTTTTATTGTTCGTCACTGGAACCAGGAATGGCTGAAGTATGCCGAGGACTCAGGTACCAATTGGCAGTAGTGGACTGCCTTTATGCAAGACGCGGTAAACTCATTTGGAGCAGGTTCAACCCACCTCAGGTGAATGCCAGTACAGTTACAGTTCAACAATGATACCATTCTGTTTGTTTGCATTTACTGTCTTTTTTAAGTAAAAAAAAAAGGCTCCGTACTTGCCGAGATCCTCGAAAATAATAACCAACCATAACTATGTCTACCAGATCCTCTAGTGACCAGCCATGCCAAGTCTGCTCAACCACTAATAAACAAAAACTAGGCCGACTCTGCAACCAGTGCAATCTCTTTTTTCATTTATCATGTGTTGGCCTCAAGAAAAAAATTTCAGAAGAAATTTCAACCTGGCACTGCCCTTCCTGCGTCAAACTTACATCCCCCTCATTCGATTAAAATTTCCGAGATCCTCCATGGTTCTCTTGACGCTGAAAGTATCCTCAAGTATCTCTTATCTAAGGTAGACAACAAAACGTTCTGATCAAAATTCCTAAAGCTTCTCGCATGTCTGCAGCTGACGCCCTCACTTCTTTCATCAATCGGGCTCTCGACAACAACGACGATATCTCTTGGGCTCAGCTCTTTCTGTTTGTGTGGAAACTCTCGCCACAGACCGCGAGCCACAGAGCAATTCTCTCGCCAGCAGAATTAAAGATAGAATTGCTGATTTCGTTAGAAAAGTTTCCCTTAATGAAGCCTTTTCCCTGCAATCTGTGCTCACACATACCGAGTCTACAATTCAAAACTCTGGCATTTCGAGAATACGTCAAGCGGTCAACACCAAACTCCTACAGGGCGATGTTTCGGCCACTGTAAGAATCATAACCTCCGACGACACGGTCGTTCATCCATCAGAAGAAGTACTAGTCGCTCTCCGACTGAAACACCCACCGGCCCCAACGGACATGGACACCCCTCCTAGTTTCGAAGAGATTGACACCCAGGACATTTCGGTAGAACAGGTTATGTCCGCACTCAAGTTTTTTCGACCAAGCAGCAGCGGCGGCATTGACGGTCTCCGACCCGGGCACTTGAAAGACCACACAGCTCCCCTAACAGCTGAAGCAGGTCTTCGCCTTCACTCTGCTATTACCCATCTCTGCAACTCATTGATTAACAGCGAACTTCTGAAGTTTGCACGTGATCTCTTTTTCTCCTCTAACTTGACCGCTCTCCGCAAAAAATGCGGCGGGATATGCCCGATAACTGTCAGTAACACCTTCCGCAGACTCGCTTCAAAGTTGTCTGTTTTGAGGTGTCAAAACATCTATCGTCCGAATTTCAACCAGTTCAACTGGGCGTCGGTGTCCCAATGGGCTGCGAGGCTGCGGCTCATGCCATCAGAGCAGCATTCAATTTCAGCAAGAAAGGCACCATACTAGTTAAGATAGATATGACAAATGCCTTCAACACGGTGCGCAGAGATCATTTTCTTAACGTGTGCCATCGTCGGGTCCCTAACATCTATCGTCTTGCCCACACAGCGTATGCTGAACCCAGTCTCTTATTGTGCGGAAACAACTCTATCACGTCGGCTACAGGCATCCAGCAAGGCGACCCAATGGGGCCCCTCCTTTTTTCTCTGGCCATCAACGACATTGCCCAATCTTCCTCGTCACCGATCAACATTTGGTATCTTGAAGACGCCACTTTAGGCGGCTCTATCGATTTGGTGCTCCACAACATTGAACGGATCGTCCCAGTTCTGGCTGAAATTGGTTTGTTAGTTAACCCTAACAAATCTGAAATAATCAACTTGAACTGTTCCACCGTGGAGTTTCAACGGGGAATAGATGGCCTACGACTCGCCCTGGGATCCGTCTCAATAACTGAACGGGATAATACAATAATTCTTGGGTCGCCTATCTGTTCTAAAGGTATAGCTGCATCCCTACAAGACAAGTCTACAAAGCTAGAGTCTATGGCAGAGCGCCTCAACATGATCGACGCTCATGCGGCACTGTTCCTGCTGCAAAACTGTTTTGCAATGCCCAGATTTCTATTCACACTGAGAAGTGCTCCATGTTACAACAAAGTCGATCTTCTGGAATATTTCGACAAAAGTTTTTGTTGCTCGGCCAGTGAAATTTGTAATGTAAATTTTGATGACACCGGTTGGCGCCAGGCCACTTTGCCGTTTCGGTTCGGTGGCCTTGGTTTGCGCTCTGCAACCGATACTGCGCTGCCGGCATATGCTTCCTCGACTCGCGCTTCGGCAGGTCTCGTTGACGAGATTCTCTCCTCATATCTCGAATCCCCGTCTTCAGATCTTTTGACAGCTGTTTTGTCAACATGGAGTCGACAAACCTTCAACAACCACCCGATCTCATACATCAGTCGTCCTGGGACGACATTCAATGTCAATCCATTGATTGATTTGTTTTACGGCATATCGACCTCTTGTGGGTCATTTAATGCCGAAACATTAGTTTTAGTATGAGAGTTGAATGTTACAAACGTTTCAGAGGAACATTTCGACTATATCTTGTTATATAGCTTCGTTGCTTTTAGAAATTTAAAAATTTTATTCGGGTCAACTTTGTTGAAGATTTCCTTCAGGTTATTTTCTTGGTAGTGTCTCAGTCGGATTAGTTTAAAGTCTATACAGCTTACCAGTATATGATGCACTGTGTAGGGTTCTTGGCACGATATGCAGATTGGTGTTTCTTCTTTTTTCAGCAAGTACGAGTGGGTGGCATAGGTGTGTCCTATTCTGAGTCTAGTTATTGTCACCTCTTCTCTTCTCGACATCCTTGTATTGGTGTCTCTTATTCCGATGGTCTGTGTCACTTGTTATAATTTATTTTCTATACAGGAGTTCCATGATTCCTGCCACTTTTTGAGAATATATGTATTAGTTTTTGGTTTTAAGTCCGTATAAGGGATTTTTCTCTGTTGTGGGGTTTAGTTGTAATGACTCTTTTGCAGCTTTATCAGCTTTTTCATTCATGAGGATACCGATATGGCTTGGAATCCAGCAGAAGATTATTTCTTTATTTACAGTTAGATCATTTATTCTATTCAGCAACTTTGTAATCAAGGGGTTTGTCATTTTTTTTTCCTTTATTGATATGAGCACTGGTAAAGAGTCTGTAAGTATGAGGTATTTTTTGTGTTCTTGGGATGCTATGATATTTAGTGCCAAGTCGATGGCAGATACTTCTGCACTATACACTATGTCAATCCGTGTTTGCCGAACTCATCCGTAGCAGTAACCAGCATAGAGCTGCCTGCCTGAGAGCGTCGGCTTCACCTTACAGCGGTGCTTGGCTCAGTGCCATCCCTTCAGCGACACTTGGAACCCTCTTGGACAATGACACTATCCAGATCACCGTCTCAGAACGGCTGGGGCTCTGTTTGTGTCACCCACACCGGTGTCGCTGTGGTCAGGTCTTGACGAGTTTGCCCTGCATCCTCTCTCTTGTCGATTTAGTGCCGGCCACTCTGCCCTTAACGATGTAGTCAGGCAAGGTCTCGACTCTGCAGGTTTTGCATCAGTCCTTGAACCAGTCGGCCTGGACAGGGGCGACGGTCGCAGGCCTGACGGGATGACTGTGTTTGCTTTCCGAGCCGGAAAGCCACTGATCTGGGACGCCACTTGTTCCGACTCCTTTTCACCAGCAAGGATTGCGGAATCCGCGGTGAAGCCCGGCACGGCGGCTCTGCTCACCGAAACAAGGAAGTGCGGAAAATACAGCTCGCTCACTGACCGTTTCGTCTTCCAACCAATTTCAGTGGAAACGTTGGGTGTGCTTGGCCCCGAGACAGTTAAATTTTTTCAGGACATTGTACGGAGGATTTCAACGTCTAGGTACGAGCCCCGTGAGTCAGCCTGGTTGTTCCAACACATCTCTCTGGCTATCGTTCGTGGCAACGCTATGTCAGTAACGGCGGCGTCACTTCCGTTCTAATCGTTATCTGTTGACTCTCTCTTTCTTTCTCTCCCCCTTTCTATCTACCTATGTCTGTATCTGTCTCTTTACTTCTCTTTCTTTCTCTCAACCTCTCTATCTACCTATGTCTGTATTTGTCTCTCCCCTTCTCTTTCTTTCTCTCCCCCTCTCTATCTACCTATGTCTGTATCTGTCTCTTTGCTTCTCTTTCTTTCTCTCCCCCTCTCTATCTACCTATGTCTGTATCTGTCTCTTTGCTTTTCTTTCTTTCTCTCCCCCTCTCTATCTACCTATGTCTGTATCTGTCTCTCCTCTGCTCTTTCTTTCTCTCCCCCTCTCTATCTACCTATGTCTGTATCTGTCTCTTTGCTTCTCTTTCTTTCTCTCCCCCTCTCTATCTACCTATGTCTGTATCTGTCTCTTTGCTTCTCTTTCTTTCTCTCAACCTCTCTATCTACCTATGTCTGTATCTGTCTCTCCCCTTCTTTCTTTCTCTCCCCCTCTCTATCTACCTATGTCTGTATCTGTCTCTTTGCTTCTCTTTCTTTCTCTTCCCCTCTCTATCTACCTATGTCTGTATCTGTCTCTTTGCTTCTCTTTCTTTCTCTCAACCTCTCTATCTACCTATGTCTGTATCTGTCTCTTTGCTTCTCTTTCTTTCTCTCAACCTCTCTATCTACCTATGTCTGTATTTGTCTCTCCCCTTCTTTCTTTCTCTCCCCCCTCTCTATCTACCTATGTCTGTATCTGTCTCTCCCCCTCTCTTTCTTTCTCTCCCCCTCTCTATCTACCTATGTCTGTATCTGTCTCTTTGCTTCTCTTTCTCTCACTAACTTGCCAGAGATTGTTGTCAAGCTGAGTTACAGTACAGTTATAGTTCACATTGTGATTTAGTCAAATGTTATCTTATTGTAATTGATTTTTTAATATAATAGTCTAAAAAAAAATAATAAAAAAATTTTTTTTTTAATTTAAAAAATGAAATTCTATAATTCAATCAAATTAATCTCTAAGTATGCAACTATTCAAAATATCTATTTGAAACATCTACTTACTCTTGAGAGCTTCACAATGTTTTTTCACATGGGCCGGGGTCAGATGGAGAAAATTAGGGATCTTCATTAACTCAGCATTGGCATAACGACCTGGAGGGATGCCTTCATTTTCATTCATCCTCTGAAACATAGAAAACAAATTGGTTGAATTTTAGTTTGCTTTACAGCAAATCAAAAAGATCTTTTGCTATAACAAAACACAGGTGATACTAACTAAGAATAAAACAGAAATATAACTTAAGAATTGTACCCGGTCATGGCAGGGTTACATCGTCCGAACAAATTGTGACAATAAAATCCAAGATGAGAACAGTGGTTTCAATAATCCAAATACTACAAAACAAAAGGATCCATTGGAAACAATTCATTGAAATTAATCTGCTATTTTAATGAGAGTTAAGAGAAATGAGGATTCATACCTTTTCCAAAGTGGATAAATCAGTGAAGCTAACAACCAACAAAATCCAATTTAGTCAATGAGTTTGTGGGCCAATCATGTCTTGTGGTTAGTTTGATAATCTAACTCGCATCTGTACTTTAGTTTTAATGCGATAACATGCAAATAAACTATACTGCATTTGATGCAAGTGTTTCTATTTTTATTATTCTTTTTAAGTATTGATTTTTTATAATTTTCTTTTTATGCTTTCAAACAAACATACATGTATTTAGTATTGGAAAGAAATTTTTTTTATTCTTTCAAAGAAACATACATTTAGTATTGGAAAGAAATTTTTTATGCTTTCAAACAAACAAACATACATTTAGTATTGGAAATACATTTTTTTCATGCTTTCAAACAAACATACATGTATTTAGTATTGGAAAGAAATTTTTTTATGCTTTCAAACAAACATACATGTATTTAGTATTGGAAAGAAATATTTTTATGCTTGAAACAAACATACATGTATTTAGTATTGGAAAGAAATTTTTTTATGCTTTCAAACAAACATACATGTATTTAGTATTGGAAAGAAATTTTTTTATGCTTTCAAACAAACATACATGTATTTAGTATTGGAAATAAAAAAATTTTATGCTTTCAAACAAACATACATGTATTTAGTATTGGAAATAAAAAAATTTTATGCTTTCAAACAAACATACATGTATTTAGTATTGGAAAGAAATTTTTTTATGCTTTCAAACAAACATACATGTATTTAGTATTGGAAAGAAATTTTTTATGCTTTCAAACAAACATACATGTATTTAGTATTGGAAAAAAAAAATTTTTATGCTTTCAAACAAACATACATGTATTTAGTATTGGAAATAAATTTTTTATGCTTTCAAACAAACATACATGTATTTAGTATTGGAAAGAAATTTTTTTATGCTTTCAAACACAGATACATGTATTTAGTATTGGAAAGAAATTTTTTTATACTTTCAAACAAACATACATGTATTTAGTATTGGAAATAAATTTTTTATACTTTCAAACAAACATACATGTATTTAGTATTGGAAAGAAATTTTTTTATGCTTTCAAACAAACATACATGTATTTAGTATTAGAAATAAATTTTTTTATGCTTTCAAACAAACATACATGTATTTAGTATTGGAAAGAAATTTTTTTATGCTTTCAAACACAGATACATGTATTTTATATTAGAAATAAATTTTTTTATGCTTTAAAACAAACATACATGTATTTAGTATTGGAAAGAATTTTTTTATGCTTTGAAACAAACATACATGTATTTAGTATTGGAAAGAAATTTTTTATGCTTTTAAACACGGATACATGTATTTAGTATTGGAAAGAAATTTTTTTATGCTTTCAAACAAACATACATGTATTTAGTATTGGAAAGAAATTTTTTTTATGCTTTCAAACACAGATACATGTATTTAGTATTGGAAAGAAATTTTTTTATACTTTCAAACAAACATACATGTATTTAGTATTGGAAAGAAATTTTTTATACTTTCAAACAAACATACATGTATTTAGTATTGGAAAGAAATTTTTTATGCTTTCAAACAAACATACATGTATTTAGTATTAGAAAGAAATTTTTTTATGCTTTCAAACAAACATACATGTATTTAGTATTGGAAAGAAATTTTTTTATGCTTTCAAACAAACATACATGTATTTAGTATTGGAAAGAAATTTTTTTATGCTTTCAAACAAACATACATGTATTTAGTATTGGAAAGAAATTTTTTTATGCTTTCAAACAAACATACATGTATTTAGTATTGGAAATAAATTTTTTATGCTTTCAAACAAACATATATGTATTTAGTATTGGAAATAAAAAAATGTTATGCTTTCAAACAAAATACATGTATTTAGTATTGGAAAGAAATTTTTTTATGCTTTCAAACAAACATACATGTATTTAGTATTGGAAAGAAATTTTTTATGCTTTCAAACAAACATACATGTATTTAGTATTGGAAAGAAATTTTTTTTATGCTTTCAAACAAACATACATGTATTTAGTATTGGAAAGAAATTTTTTTATGCTTTCAAACAAACATACATGTATTTAGTATTGAAAAGAAATTTTTTATGCTTTCAAACAAACATACATGTATTTAGTATTGGAAAGAAATTTTTTATGCTTTCAAACAAACATACATGTATTTAGTATTGGAAAGAAATTTTTTTTATGCTTTCAAACAAACATACATGTATTTAGTATTGGAAAGAAATTTTTTTATGCTTTCAAACAAACATACATGTATTTAGTATTGGAAAGAATTTTTTTTACTTTCAAACAAACATACATGTATTTAGTATTGGAAAGAAATTTTTTTTATGCTTTCAAACAAACATACATGTATTTAGTATTGGAAAGAAATTTTTTTATGCTTTCAAACAAACATACATGTATTTAGTATTGGAAAGAAATTTTTTTTATTCTTTCAAACACAGATACATGTATTTAGTATTGGAAAGAAATTTTTTTATACTTTCAAACAAACATACATGTATTTAGTATTGGAAAGAAATTTTTTATACTTTCAAACAAACATACATGTATTTAGTATTGGAAAGAAATTTTTTTATGCTTTCAAACAAACATACATGTATTTAGTATTAGAAATAAATTTTTTTATGCTTTAAAACAAACATACATGTATTTAGTATTGGAAAGAAATTTTTTTATGCTTTCAAACAAACATACATGTATTTAGTATTAGAAATAAATTTTTTTATGCTTTCAAACAAACATACATGTATTTAGTATTGGAAATAAATTTTTTTATGCTTTCAAACAAACATACATGTATTTAGTATTAGAAATAAATTTTTTTATGCTTTCAAACAAACATACATGTATTTAGTATTGGAAAGAAATTTTTTTATGCTTTCAAACAAACATACATGTATTTAGTATTAGAAATAAATTTTTTTATGCTTTCAAACAAACATACATGTATTTAGTATTGGAAAGAAATTTTTTTATGCTTTCAAACAAACATACATGTATTTAGTATTAGAAATAAATTTTTTTATGCTTTCAAACAAACATACATGTATTTAGTATTGGAAAGAAATTTTTTTATGCTTTCAAACACAGATACATGTATTTTATATTAGAAATAAATTTTTTTATGCTTTAAAACAAACATACATGTATTTAGTATTGGAAAGAAATTTTTTTATGCTTTCAAACAAACATACATGTATTTAGTATTAGAAATAAAAATTTTTTATGCTTTCAAACAAACATACATGTATTTAGTATTGGAAAGAAATTTTTTTATGCTTTCAAACAAACATACATGTATTTAGTATTGGAAAGAAATTTTTTATGCTTTTAAACACAGATACATGTATCTAGTATTGGAAAGAAATTTTTTTATGCTTTCAAACAAACATACATGTATTTAGTATTGGAAAGAAATTTTTTTATGCTTTCAAACAAACATACATGTATTTAGTATTGGAAAGAAATTTTTTTATGCTTTCAAACAAACATACATGTATTTAGTATTGGAAAGAAATTTTTTTATGCTTTCAAACAAACATACATGTATTTAGTATTGGAAAGAAATTTTTTTATGCTTTCAAACAAACATACATGTATTTAGTATTGGAAAGAAATTTTTTTATGCTTTCAAACAAACATACATGTATTTAGTATTGGAAAGAAATTTTTTTATGCTTTCAAACAAACATACATGTATTTAGTATTGGAAAGAAATTTTTTTATGCTTTCAAACAAACATACATGTATTTAGTATTGGAAAGAAATTTTTTTATGCTTTCAAACAAACATACATGTATTTAGTATTGGAAAGAAATTTTTTATGCTTTTAAACACAGATACATGTATCTAGTATTGGAAAGAAATTTTTTTTATGCTTTCAAACAAACATACATGTATTTAGTATTGGAAAGAAATTTTTTTATGCTTTCAAACAAACATACATGTATTTAGTATTGGAAATAATTTTTTTTACTTTCAAACAAACATACATGTATTTAGTATTGGAAAGAAATTTTTTATACTTTCAAACAAACATACATGTATTTAGTGTTGGAAAGAAATTTTTTTTATGCTTTCAAACAAACATACATGTATTTAGTATTGGAAAGAAATTTTTGTTATGCTTTCAAACACAGATACATGTATTTAGTATTGGAAAGAAATGTTTTTATACTTTCAAACAAACATACATGTATTTAGTATTGGAAAGAAATTTTTTATGCTTTAAAACAAACATACATGTATTTAGTATTGGAAAGAAATTTTTTATGCTTTCAAACAAACATACATGTATTTAGTATTGGAAAGAAATTTTTTTATGCTTTCAAACAAACATACATGTATTTAGTATTGGAAAGAAAATTTTTTATGCTTTCAAACAAACATACATGTATTTAGTATTGGAAATAATTTTTTTTACTTTCAAACAAACATACATGTATTTAGTATTGGAAAGAAATTTTTTTATGCTTTCAAACAAACATACATGTATTTAGTATTGGAAAGAAATTTTTTTATGCTTTCAAACAAACATACATGTATTTAGTATTGGAAAGAAATTTTTTTAATGCTTTCAAACACAGATACATGTATTTAGTATTGGAAAGAAATTTTTTTATACTTACAAACAAACATACATGTATTTAGTATTGGAAAGAAATTTGTTATGCTTTAAAACAAACATACATGTATTTAGTATTGGAAAGAAATTTTTTATGCTTTCAAACAAACATACATGTATTTAGTATTGGAAAGAAATTTTTTTATGCTTTCAAACAAACATACATTTAGTATTGGAAAGAAATTTTTTCATGCTTTCAAACAAACATACATGTATTTAGTATTGGAATGAAATTTTTTTATGCTTTCAAACAAACATACATTTAGTATTGGAAAGAAATTTTTTCATGCTTTCAAACAAACATACATGTATTTAGTATTGGAAAGAATTTTTTTATTCTTTCAAACAAACATACATTTAGTATTGGAAAGAAATTTTTTTATGCTTTCAAACAAATATACATTTAGTATTGGAAAGAAATTTTTTCATGCTTTCAAACAAACATACATGTATTTAGTATTGGAAAGAATTTTTTTATGCTTTCAAATTAACATACATGTATTTAGTATTGGAAAGAAATTTTTTTTATGCTTTCAAACAAACATACATGTATTTAGTATTGGAAAGAAATTTTTTCATGCTTTCAAACAAACATACATGTATTTAGTATTGGAAAGATCAGCAGCAGGCAGCCGTTTTTTTTACTTTGATTCACCCAAAACAAGGCATATTGCCACTGACACATAAGGAGCTACTATTTGACCTACAGAACAGTGTTGCACTAAATTCAGAAAAAAATAGTTTGTTTGGATTCAACATTTTCAAGTGATATCACTATCAACAAAAGAAAACAATGAGAAAAAGAAAATACAAAAAAAGCACACCTAGACAAATATAAAAAAGCACACTTAGACAAATATAAAAAAGCACACCTAGACAAATAAAAAAAGCACACCTAGACAAATTTAAAAAAGCACACCTAGACAAATAAAAAACAAAGAACAAAAAGAAGAATGTCTCTTCACTTATCTGGATGTCTATAAACATATGAAACAGGAACCATAAACAACTGGGTCATACAAAACTCAAATTTTAGTACAGGCTTTCATTCAAGCGCAAATAACGAGTGGTCATTGACCAGTAGTTGTAATGTTAGATTGGTATCAAAATAAAACCTAAGTTATTGGCGTTGCCCGGGTGGGGGAATTAGAAAAAGATAATTCAAAATATAATCATGTTTACAAATTTGTTTTAGTTTTCCCTGATTTCATTTTTGATTTCAATAAATATTCGATTAATAATAAATTAAAGAAATAAATAATTCAATGTGTATTTATAAAAGTTACTTATAGGTGAGAAAAACAGACACACAAGATTTGGCCTGATAATTGTATTGATACAAAGATTAGTCGAAGTCTAAGAACACAAATACTTAGAACGGTTCTTTTTTTTTTACGGGTGACTATCAGAAAGGAGACATCGTGTTGTAATTAATTTTAAAATAGAAATCGTTGAGATTTTTTTTTTGTTACAAACGAGTCTTATCAAGGCCCACATGTAACTCGAGGATAAGAGTTACTGAGTTTGACAGGTAAAGTGATTATTTAAAAGGACGGCTCTACAAGAATTTGTTTACATTGGACTTGAAAATGGTAATGTTATAGTCAGGCAGGAAGCATTCCCATGGTACTGTGTTCCACAGACAGGCAGTTCTAGGAAAGAAATTTTGCTCATCAAAGTTCCGCTTAGTTCTAGATATGCAGAAGGAGAAGGAATTTATTGACAGTGGTTCTAGCTAGACGAATTTTGTTGTGAATGTTTTACAGTGAGGGACGATAGACTGAAGTTGAGTCGAGCACCTGCCATGAAAATAACGATAGAGTATGAAAAGACTTGCAACGTTAATCCACATGAACAAAGAGCTCCACTGGTGACTGAACACATAATTATATAAAGAAAAAGATCCCATAACAATATTAACAGACAAGAAATAAAAATATTTGATATGTCTTGGTGTCTAATTTATCCGAACACCCTGTACATGTATGTATAGTTTGTCACAGATCTTTCCATCACTCTACTCCACCCTCAATAAAAGATCAAACCCCCTAACCGCTCTTTTTATAGCTACTACATTTTTGAATCAATTGCAATAAGGAGGATATATTGATGAGACAGGCACCCAATTCCGCTTAAGATATAACAAGCATAAGGGACAACCTGGTTCATACACTGGCCACAAAGCACTAAAACTTATCAAACCACAATATGGACAACATAAAATGCATTCTATTACAGACAGACTTTAGTTCCATACAAGAATGCAGAAAAAAAAATTATTTTTATACACAAATTGCACACATCCACTAACAGTTTTAATTCAGACATAGTAATATTATATTATTTATTAAATCACTTCCCTCGATCAAAAAACTTAAAATCCGTTAAATGGTTGAAATGCATGTACAAGTTTTGAATAAATTAATGCATTAACAAAAATACGCATTTGAAATTAATGTACATGTTTCTACCGGAATCAATAATTACAAACAAAAAATAAAGTTGAACAAAAGTTCTTACATTGAAACTCTTTTCATTATTGACTGAAGAAAGTGAAAGGATTACCAAAAATGTTCACTCCCAATAAAATAAAATATACCAACCAAGGGCCGAACTGAAACTAATCAACAAGATAGTAAGTCACAAATTTCTGTATTCTATTGTTTTTGATTTTCTCATAGGCTGACTCTACACATTTATATGTATGTGGATAAATAAATAAAATATTTATTATAAGTATATTTAATTGCTTCCTTCAAAGGTAAAGAACTCTGTAGGGAAAATATGAAGGGTTTCTTATTAAAAGTAATATTGCAAAGTTAACTCCCCTTACTAGGAAGTATTTTATTTATCTCCTCTCCAGGAGGTTAGACACAAGGTCATGGGTGGGTTTTAATGAAAGTGTTTCTGTGGAACAAACTGGCTCCGAACCCGGCACACCCAGGTCCTCAGTCCGCTTCGTTAACCACTTAGCCACCATGTACAAAAGTATTTCTTACAAGTCTTTCTGGTGTATGTGGTGGCAGTGGTAGTAGATCTGAGTGAGAGTGAAAATTCCTCCAATTTTCTGCATTTATGATTAAACAGAAAATATATACTCCCCTTACCAGGAAGTATGAAAACTTTACAGAATCTTAAATAGGTATATTTCCCTTCCATGTCGTAAGGTTATATCAAATATTTTTTTATATTTATTCTACAATTGTTATTTATTCACTTTTCTTTTATATCTATTAGTTAATGATTTGTTCACTAATGAGCAATTGTTTGTTTCTTGTTTTATATTGATTGTTAATCATTTGAACATTTTTTTTTTATGCTACAATTTTATTTTATTTTTGTGTTGGTTGGATATATTTATATTGTTGAAATTAGTGGATCGTACATATTTCTAGACAGGGCGTCTTTGTCCAATGGTAAAGACGCTGGACTATAGACATCAATATCGAAGGTTCGATCCTTGTCTAAGTTATCCATGCTGATGAAAGCTGTGAGCCAGAAACATGTGTCCATGGATTACTTTTATGTACGTATAAAATTAATAAAAATATATATATTAACAAAAAATACGTCCTATAAAGTTAAGGGCGACTAATAATTCAATTTTCTGCATCTTAATCACTTAGGAAGTGAGACAATCGAAATAATAGTAAGCAAAAAAACAACGAACGCTGCAATCACCAATAAAAATAATTACATAAAAATACAGTATATATATATATATATATATATATATATATATATATAAAAATTCCCAAAACAGTTTTTCATGGTAAACAACTGATGATCCCTTAAATAATGTTAAGACTAGCGTAAATTCTTGGAAGCAGACTAATATAGTGACAGCAAAAAGTAAATTGACTTACAAAAAAAGTAATTTTCCAACAAAAGACGTGGGACTAAAAGTGTTTTGTTTTTTTTTGTTTTTTTCATATAGTTTTAATGGTTGAAAAACTTCCAAGGCAATATATATGTATTTATTAATTGTGTTACAGAAAATCAGATCACGTGAACATGATACCATCGGTTTCATTCCTTTACAGTCTAAGAAAACGAAACATACTTTAATGTAAACAAACATACCGTTAGCGCTAACCCGTTATTATGTAAAAATGATTGACGAGGTCTTCCTTTTTTAAACCGTAAGGGCTCAAAACCGACGGTATCATGTTGATTTGATCCGATTGTCAAATAATTGGATTTCTTTCTACCATTCTACCAAACTAAACCTAAGATATATATATATATATATATATATATATTAAGTAAATATTAATTATTTATACCTACAGAAATCGATGTTTCATGCTTACGCAATCTTCAGTAATTATATCTTTAAAGTAAATATTAATTATTTTTACTTATAGACATCGATGTTCTGTGCTTATGCAATCTTCAGTGTAGGGGATGTTAATTCCTGTCGGTCGGAAGGCACGAACCCGGTTTTACAAATCGCCACTAATTCGTAGTTGGGTGTCTTTCCCCTCGCTCGGCGTGAATTCACATGATATATATATATATATATATATATACATACATACTACTAAAACTTTGGATTTTGCTTCTTAACTTATTTGTCCTCGCGCACATTGGATGATGTCATCAAGTAAAACAGAGATAGAAATTACTGGCCACAATATGTATATGCATATCTTTTTCATATATTTGGATTCATTCTGATGATATTTTAATAAAATAGTGGTAATTGCTTAGTACATCAAATGATGACAGGTATTCATAAAAAAATGACTTTCATAAATAAAATATTGTACACTATTCGCCAAGAACACAATTTAAGAGTTAAATGAAATGTTAACCCAAAGGGAATAAATGCTGAAAATTTCATTTGATTGAACAAATATTTTAAAAGTTATAACCAATTGAACAAATATTTTAAAAGTTATGACCAATTGAACAAATATTTTAAAAGTTATGACCAATTGAACAAATATTTTAAAAGTTATGACCAATTGAACAAATATTTTTAAAGTTATGACCAATTGAACAAATATTTTTAAAGTTATGACCAATTGAACAAATATTTTTAAAGTTATGACCAATTGAACAAATATTTTTAAAGTTATGACCAATTGAACAAATATTTTAAAAGTTATGACCAATTGAACAAATATTTTAAAAGTTATGACCAATTGAACAAATATTTTAAAAGTTATGACCAATTGAACAAATATTTTTAAAGTTATGACCAATTGAACAAACATTTTAAAAGTTATGACCAATTGAACAAATATTTTAAAAGTTATGACCAATTGAACAAATATTTTAAAAGTTATGACCAATTAAACAAATATTTTAAAAGTTATGACCAATTGAACAAATCTGTTTTCAGTGTTCATGTTGTAAACTAACTGCACAATTTGCCAATTTGGTCAAGTTTTATAAATGTGGAATTTAAAAAGATTCAAGTTTTATAAATGTGGAATTTAAAAAGATTCAAGTTTTATAAATGTGGAATTTAAAAAGATTCAAGTTTTATAAATGTGGAATTTAAAAAGATTCAAGTTTTATAAATGTGGAATTCAAAAGATTCAAGTTTTATAAATGTGGAATTCAAAAGATTCAAGTTTTATAAATGTGGAATTTAAAAAGATTCAAAGTTTTATAAATGTGGAATTTAAAAAGATTCAAAGTTTTTATGGCATTCTCGCAGATTGCTGGCCGAATGTATCGCCAGATATAGAAGCTAAAAAGATTAAAATAAAAATCTCACTCGGTTATTTTCATCTGATTATTGCCTTGTGTAAAACATAGAAACATTGGGTTTTCAAGAATTATTTCTTTGCTGATGAAAATGTAATAGCACATGAGCCAAAATGTAAAATCTGCCATTTTGAGGGGTATCGAAACGAAGTAGAAGAATGTGATATTTGGAGAAAGGGGGGTATAGAAAATAGCAGAGACCATTCTTTTACTTTGTTTAACGCGTCTTTTCTCCATCAGATGTATGTTGCACGTTGGACATGACGGTACAAAGTGACTTTCCCCAAGAAATTCTATCATTTACGCTGGTTCCAATGTGCTATTGCTTGAGGTCATCTTTGACTGAGTAATTTCAGTCTTCTTCGGCTTGCCTTTTCCTCGATTACCATTAATTGAGATGTATATACAACTATTTATCCAACCAAAACTCCGTACAACATGACGGAAATAAGAATTCAAATTTTTGTTGATTAGATTCTTATTCTTTCTTTTCTTCCTGAATAATTTTAAAAACTGTTCCAATTTCTTACAAAAAGCACTACATTATAAAGAATTTGTTCATAAGAATTCTGAACTCTGATGATAGTTCAAATTGTTTTTAAACCTGGTCTGAGTGTTTTCTTAATGCCGGGCATTTAACATGGATTTAAATCCCTGAATTCAAGTCTAAATTGGTGAATATGAAAATCTCAAAGTAGAATTTCCCAAAAAACTAAAATCATCATGGAAACAATTGTAACGGACGAATAAATTGAAGTATAAATTAAAGTAATGTAACTCGATCCGTAGTAAAATGAAAATGAAAGATTTTCTCATTCATAATTATTTCTTTTTTGTGTATTTTTAGCGTTCATGGAAAACTCTTGAATTGCTGAAATCAAAGAAGATGAGTCAAAGTCAATCCCTAATGCCTGAAGCACTTTAACAGTGAAGGTCTGCCAAAGCAGTTCAAATCATTTTTTTACTGGGTCTAAGTATTTTCTTAGTACCAGACACTTATCATCAACATCATCAACTGGTTTATTTGTTGAATCAGACCACAATAAATCTTCTGATGAGGGTGAGGCCTGATTGTGCAGTCTCGATATATGTCTTCCCCTCCATTTTTGTCTTCGGTGAGGCTGGACGGAATCCATACCCAAGGTTCTCCTATCACGTTTGATCACGTCCTCCCAAGACAATTCGGGTCTGCTAGAGGTAGTCTTCTTTGCTGGGACGTTCAACAGTCGGGCTTTAGCAATCCAGCCATTGCTGCGCTTAACGTGGCCTAACCAACGCGGTCTGCTCTTCTGCATGACGTCCGCGAGGCTTTCCAAGTTGACCTGCACGAGCAGAGACCAAAAAGGCATACTCTGTTCAGGCTTCACCATACAGATCCATCTGACCATTTCCTTGTCATTACGGTGCAGTTTCTTTAGTGTGCAGGCAGAGACAGCCCAGGTTTCGGAACCATACACCAACACACTTCTGACACGTGAGGAGTATATACGACCTCTCGTAGCTGCTGGCAGGTATCTGTTTGTCAGAATTAGTAGCAGCTCTCTAAACTGTCTCCAAGCAGACTTAAAATGGATTTAAATTCCTAAATTTAAATCTAAATTGGTAAAATATAGAAAATTTCAAAGTAGAATTTCCTCCAAAAGTAAAAGGGAATATGTTGAGATTATCAAAAGTAAAGCTCTCTCATGTTACCATGAAAATAGTTGAAAACCAACCCTAACCAAGAACTCATCCTAAAAATAGTTTTACATGAAGCATATAACAAATTTTTATGAAAGCAAATAAGGTATTTGATAATTAAATTCAATTCAGTAAACTGAAAAAGATTAGCACAGGGTTAGAGCCATGAAAAAGCTTATTAAAAGGAGGGGGGGGGGGTATGTACAGGAGTAATCATCCAAAGATTAATGGCTATGATGCGTCCAGCGTCGCCTTTAACTGTTTGGAAGGTCTGCGGGGGGCTGACCATGGCTTCTGGCAGCTTGTTACACAGTGCAACGATACAAACGGAAAATGTCTTCCCACGATTCAGAAAACATCTTCTCAGGTACAGCTTCCGCAAGTTTCCACAAACTCCTCCCTGCAGAGCCAGTGTGAAGAAGAGATCACACGTCACATTATCGTTGCCGCACATGATGTTAAAGGCGAGGATGAGGTCAACACGCAGCCGCATACACTCCAGCGAGTACACGTTGAGGGCCTCTAGTCATTATTCGTAGAATTTTGTGTGGAAACCGTGGACCATCAACACCACAGCCTCTGAACTCGTCCCAGGTGCCGGATATTCTGAATGAGATAGGAGGATTATGCATCAGAGACACATACAGTGGCTTTCAGGATGGAAAGATGTGGCAGATGAGAAAAAGTATCCCGTGGGCCTTATTTGCCATTTGAATGCATTGAAAAGAAATACAAAATCATTGATGTTAATATAAGAATCCTGGAACTAGATCTTATCACTGTTTAATTACTGTGAAGAGACCAAGAAATACTGAAGATATGAACATTATTTGCAAAAAAAAAAAAAAAAGACGAGATAAAATGTTGATACAAAGTTGCAAAACACTAGTAGACGATTATGACTAACATCTACAAGCTGTTTCAGTCAACACTGGCTTCACAACTAAGTTAT
The DNA here is from genome assembly GCA_963556195.1 of Sepiola atlantica. NCBI lineage: Eukaryota > Metazoa > Mollusca > Cephalopoda > Sepiida > Sepiolidae > Sepiola > Sepiola atlantica. The sequence continues at coordinate 229,387,079 of OY744516.1, forward strand.
AAAAACAGATTTGTATTAATACTTTTTTCATGTCTAATTAAAAATTTGATTTTTAAAGTTATTCAATTGTTTTTTGGATCCATTTATTTAATTACTGTTAATTTTTTTTTTATGGAAATCGCTCCAGACAAGGCATGAAGCCACTTGATGCAAGGAGCTAAAAAAAAAAAAAAAATATGGTGCTTCTTTAGTTTCCCTACAACATGAAAATATTTAAAGAAATGTATAAACCCTGCTATGCACCCACGTGTCAGCTGAAAAACAAGACTGCAAAGGAACTTGCTAATTCATACACGTTGCATTTTTTTTTATAGTGATGAAAATCAAAACTTTGGAAATATTATTTTTAGAACAGTAGAGACAGAAAGTGAAGGAGAAAATACATGGAAAACAAATGTGTATGCATATGGGAGCTCTATTCTACATATTAAAACATACCTCGTGGGGCATGGGGGGGGGGGGTAAATAGAAGATCACAAATGACTATTACTTTTGACTGTGATAAAGTTAAAATTATTTTGAATAAACGTTTTTCAAGAATCTGTGACATATCAGGCTAGAATGAAGGTTTTAAATAAATATAAAATGCATTTCGAATACATAGAGTATATTGATTTAAATAGTTAACTTAGTTTGTTTTAAGGCAGACAAATCCTTTTGGGATTATTTAATGCTGAAACAATATTCAATGAAAACTTTTCATTAAACACAAGTTGCGATGTTATCCATAACTGGGGAGGAATTACAGATCATATAGATTTGCTAACGGCATTCATGAGACCAATCAAGCATCCCCACCTCTCCAATAGAATTAGTAATGAATAATTGAAGTTTTATATAGTAAAAGAAAACTTGGGGAGCTGGGGGAAAAAAAAAATACACATTGCGTTTTTTTTTTATAGTGATGAAAATCAAAATTTTGGAAATATTATATTTAGAACAGCAGACACAGAAAGTGATTGCATATCAACAGCCAGTTTGTAATAACCATCAGCGCTTAACTCTGAATGGAGTCATCAAAGCGGTGCAGAAACAAATATTACTACTACTATGGCTGTTCAATTGATGCATAGCTAACAAGTCACCTGTGTTGGTAACTACACTGGCCCAATACAACTAAAATAAGAGAGATGCAGAAATAAAGCCCCCCCCCCCCTTCGCGTGATACTATTGTTCTGTATATAATCTGTATGCAACTAGAAATAAAATAGTTGTCATTTCTCATTCCAACTCCAATCTGTTATGTATTCAAATCAAATAATCTCACCCCTACATGCTGACAGGTCATAAATTACAAACATAGTTGCACGTTACTTCCAGAGTCTTTGCAACAATTCTCCCATTTCTTTTACTGCTTCTCTTTCACTCGGCTTTGTAGAAATGTTTTTATAATCATTGTTTCTTGTTATACGGCCATACTATCCCAGTTTTCTCTTCATTCACCATTGTAAAATCATCCAATAACACATTGGCTCTCATAATAAAGTTATCATATGAATGGGAAATTTATTAAAATAAGCAATGCAGTACAGTGCAACCACTGCACTCTATGGGTGCACAAAAAGTGCAGCAGAGTGCATGATAGGCTCACACCAGATCCAGACTTCAGATGTAGGAGATGTCTAGGACTTGCACGCCCAATTGAGGGCCACCCTTACACAGAAGTTGAAATAGGCGAGGACACCCTGGAGGTGATAGACTCCTTTTGCTACCTATAAGCTATGCTGAGTGCTGGAAGTGGCTGCGAACTAAGTTCGACTATCAGAGTCAAGAAAGCTTGGGGAAAGTTCAGAGAACTTCTTCCAATCCTAACATCCCATCCCAATTATTACCAGAGTTAAGGTCTATGATAGCTGCGTAAGAAGCGTGATGTTATATGACAGTGATTGTTGGTGGGCTCTCACACAGGCCTCACTTGCTCGACTCCATAGAAATGACAGGGCAATGATTAGGTGGATATGCAATGTAAAGCCGGACCAGGTCCTGAACATTAGGTCAGACACTCTACTTGAGAAATTGGCCATTCCAAAACTTGATGTCCTAATAAGGGCAAACCGTCTTTTCTGGTTCGGGCATGTTGAAAGAAGCAAGGGTTATATCAGCACATGCAGAGACCTAAGGCTGGACAGCAAAAAGAAAGCTAGGAAGACATGGAAAGAAACCAGCAAGACAGTAAACAGTGAAAAATGGACACAATCAATCCCCATAATCGTGAGCACTGGAGACTTAGCATAAGGACAGCCAGACAACGTCGAATTCTATTGTCGAAGGGAACATAGACGAGAAACTTGGATAGTGAGTGAATGAGTGAGTGAGGTGTGTATAAATATTTATACTTACCGTCTCACATCACACTGTATATCATACTCTAATTAAAAGCAAACGATGCGGTATGGGTACAAACTTTAATCATCATAAGAAAAGTGTAGCAATACTCTGATCATGAGCAAGAGTAACAATCTACACACACACACACTCACTAAAATTTTCTTTCGATTTCATCCAGGGTCACTAGGGGAAATTATCAGTTAGGTCCATGAAATAGCTGAAATATATTTTATAATGTAAAAAAACGAAATACATTCTTTAAAAACAGATTGTTTCATAAAAGAAAAAGAAAATTAAACAAAGCATATCTCAAGTGAAGAATGTAACACATCACTCAATAAGTGCCGGGCTTGACATATAGATGGTGCCACTAATAAAAATCTATATGATTTTTATAAAGTACTAACCTTCAAATGACACGTGTCAAAATTTGAACCTAATCGGATTATTAGTTTGCAAATTACAGTTAATTGAGATAAGCTACCGTTGCAAATGTTCAAAACAATAGAAAAATATGAATTTCGTGTTAATAAAGTATTGCTTTCTGATGGTAAATTATACTGTTGAAGCAAAGCAATGGCTTGATAAGTGTTATTCAGTGGTATGCCGACTTCAAATGAAGTCGTAAAGACACAAATGATGCTGAACAGTCAGGTCACCCAAATTAGGTAGTTTTCCCCGGAAAACATTAAAAAAAAAGTTCACAAACTTGTTTCGGCCGATCGTAAATTGGAGTTGCGTGAGATAGCAGAGGAGCTGATGATATCAGGAGGCGATGTATTCACCATTTTTGCATGAACATTTGTCAATGAGAAGTGGGTGCTGCATTTGCTCCTAGTCAATCAAAAACAACACCACGTTGATTCTTCAGACCGTTGTTTGCAACAGTTTTAACGCAACAAAGATAAAGTTAAAAAAATTTTTTTTTTTTTTTTAACATGGTTCACCTCAAACAAGGCAGGCCGCCACTGTAGACGTAAGGGGCTACTGAGAAAAAAGAAAAGGGGAGAAGGTTGGGGGGGGGGGGGGGGTTGGTCAGCCTAAGTTGGGATCTGCACAGCGAGATGTCTGTTCACATTAGTTTTAAATTTCTGCATGTCAGTACTGTTGGAGAAACAGGGGGCAGGAAGGGAGTTCCAGAGGCCAGCAGCTCGAGGAAAGAAGCTTTGACAACCTTCGAAAAAAAAAAAAAAAACTTACCTTGATAAATCCTTGCCTGACTGGAAACGGAATTGCCGAATATTTGAAAGTTGACGCTGCAGGCCAAATATTAGTCCAGTCATCTGTAATCTTCATTTTATGGTACCGAGGGTGCAGAACCTACAAAATGAAGAAATGTTTAGCAGGAAAACAAGAAAAACTAGTTTCCTTTTGAATTAATTGATTTAGTTGAACAAAACCAAGATTATAAAAAGGAGAAGAATTGTGAAACTAGACAGAGTTCAAAATCGACTGTGAAATCTAGTGGGAAATGATCTCTTCTGTTCTTTACAGCTCATTTCTGACAGAAGAGGCATTGCTAGTCTCTTTCTACTCTATCATTATTTTCATGAAACGTGCTCCAATTTCTGGTTCCACATTGTAAGGTAAGGTAAGATATTGCTTAATGGCACATCAACCCTTTTCGGGTCATTTCATGCCATGGATGTAGAAGGAAATATCCTTCATTTGAGTCTTAAGTCAGTGGGTCATTTACAGTCATTAGTTAAGAGCTTTGTTATTTTGAATTGTTGTCATTTTGGTGAAGGTTTTTATGCTTCAAGTTCTTTATACAGGGTGGGCCAAAATAAGGGTCCTATCTTTAAATTTGAATAACTTGAATTTGAATAACTTCCACAAAATAAAAGTTAAACTCACCAAACTTTATGTGTGTGTAGACTGACCCTTCCGAGATTTTTTGAAATAAACAAAACAAATTTTAGCCGAAAAACACTTCTTAAAACTTACAAAAACTAAAGTATTGTTTTTTACACTGTTTTGAGTTTTTTAAGCAAAAATAATGTTTTCTAAATGAGGGTACGTTCCTTAGGGCTAATACGGCTCATGCTTGCTTCGGAAGGGGTCCTTTACTTATTCTAAAAAAAAAAAATTAAAAAAATCAATAAATAAAAAAGTTATGAATTTTTAAAAATAGGACCCTTATTTTTGCCCACCCTGTATCTTCAATTGTTTAATCATGGTTTTTGGTTTGGTTGCTTTGTTTTACGACATATCAACCTTTTTCGGGTTATTTAAGGCTGAATCCGGTCATTTTGGTGAAGGATTTTATGCTTCAAGTTCTTTACATCTTCAAATGTTTAATCATGGTTTTTGGTTTGGTAGTTTTGTTTTACGGCATATCGATCCTTTTCAGGTCATTTAATGCTGAATCTGGTCATTTTGGTGAAGGTTTTTATGCTTCAAGTTCTTTATATGTTCAAATATTTAATCATGGTTTATGGTTTGGTTGTTTTGTTTTACGGCATATCAACCCTTTTCAGTTCATTTAATGCTGAATCGGGTCATTTCGGTGATGGTTTTTATGCTTCAAGTTCTTTATATGTTCAAATGTTTAATCATGGTGTTTGGTTGAGTGAAAGGGGGGGGGGCAGAAGAGGGGAGAGAGGGAAATTGTTGTTTTTTTGTTTTGGATTTTGCAGAACATGATTGAGTTTTGCAAAAGAAAAAAAAACAATAAAACATCAATGTTTGGTGAATTTTGGGTCAGGGAGTTAATAAGTTCAAATAGCCTGATTTGGTTGCACCAGTAGGTTCTATTTGACCCATAGATGGGGCTCTTACAGGTACTACCACTCCGGGCCAGAGTGGACCTGGGAGCAATGGCAACTAAGGGCCAACTCCACATTCCCCACAGCTCCCAAATGGAGGCCTCACCATTGGATGCCTTTTAAGGTCATACCCAGGACCTCCACATCATAAGACACTCACAGCAATAACTTTTCTTTCCACCACAATGGAGAAAAACTCTCCCTTCACCATTGCATAATATTAATAAGACATTCACAGCAAGAACTCGTCTTCCTACCACAACTGCAAAAAAAAAGAGTTTATTTCCAAGAACTTCTCATCTGTGGAACACATTACCACAGGACTGCTTCCCTGCAGATTACTATATAGTCGTCTTCAAATACTTGTCATCAACCGTCACATAAGTAAAAAAAACTTAGTTCATTGCATTCATCAATTTCATCTGTCTCATTAACCATCATCCTCCAGTGGCTCTTGGCCTTTATAAGAGGTGGCCCGATAATATAATAAAAAATAAATAAAATAAAAATATTTGTATTTTGGGGACGAGGATTTTCATTATTAATTACACTTTTCAGACGAGTTTCCCCATTTTAATTCTTGTTATCCCCCGGCCCTCTTCAGATACCTTGTGTTGTACAAGAGACACACAGCTTAAGAGACAACTAGGATGTTGTTTAAAGTGTTCAGGTTCTGAGTTCAATCCTAAGCAAAGGCAGCAAGATGGCTTTAATAAGTTAACTAAAAGAATGTCACAATGGAATGCAAACATTGTACGCCAAGGACCCTAATAAAGTGTTCGCTTTCAAAATTCTATAATGGTTCCGAAATTCAACACAAACCACTCAAAGAAGGCTGAAGAGCAAAACGATCGGAATGTTGTGATAACAACAACCAAAATAAAAAATTGTAAATAAAAACAAAAAAATGCATTCACAAAAAAAAAAATGTGTAAAGAAATGAATTTTTATGTTTCTAAATGGATGTATTTAAATTTAAGTTTTGAAGCTAAATAGAAAAGTTAACGTTTAATGATGATCTCAAAATGAAAATATATAAAAGTATTTAAATGAAAGTTATGAAAAAAATAAATGTTTATATATGCATTAATACCTAACGGCCCAATAGTTTGAAGGAAGAAAGAAGGAGAAAATGGCTGAATACGTCACGAAAGAACAGAAAAAAGCCCAAACCTCATGATTGATTCAGCTAAAAATGAAAATGCTCAAAGATAGCAAACTTTTATAGTCACAAGACAGTAAGTAAATTGGTTTTATGGGACTGGGGTTACATCTTATAAAAAGGGAGGATGTCCAGAAAACGTTACAGCAGCTATGAAATGAAAAGGTCATTCCAATTTTTTTTAAAGATTTTATTTCAGAAAAAGAAATGAAGAAAAATTTGATTAATGCAATTGATGATATTCAGCAAATATGTCATACTTTCTGAATAGTTTATGACAATCTAGTAACGAAGAGTTGCATAAAAATGTATTTGAAGAATTCAATAGTTATCTCCCTTGGATGTGCTTAGTAGGAAAAAGTAGCTGAAATATTTTTTGATTCATTCAGGAACAAGGACTCATAAAATAACTAGTGAAGTACTTGTTTGCATTGAATGAGAGATTATAATCATCATTTTAAAAAGTATATACTTACATTTCTTTATATTGTCTTACTAAATGAAATAATAAACATTGTGTTCAATAATATATGGAAGATAAATTGTACAATTATCTCAGTATTACTAAAACTATCTGACAAGATCATGTGTTTTTTTCGCCTATGTGTAACTTTAATAAATATACATTGAATTATTGTTTATTTACTACAAACCGAATATTTATTCAAATAAAAAATAATGGGAAAACTAAAACATTTTTTTTTTAATCCAATTAAAAAAAAATATAGACAACTACATTTTTAATTATTTTTTATAAGCTATCCAATGTCTACACCTGGGCAACACCGGGTAAATACAGCTAGTATATATTGGCCTTTTGGTTAAGATCAGAGTGTAGTATAGATGCTACACTCTGTAGACTGGCACCATCTTGGCCTTCGGGCCTTGATTCTGCCGGTCTGAGGCATTGTTCTGTACAGTTCTAGGATGTCCACTCTCCCAGGCTTTACCTTCTCTTTGAGAGGTGTTAGTTTATGGCTAATCGCCTGAGGTGTCCCTACCGGGGAATGCTGACAGGGCTACTCAGGTATTTTTGTAGACCCGAACACGCTAATTCTAGTGCCCTGACTAATCACACCTGACCTTGTGTCTAACCTCCTGGAGGTAAATAACTTGGCCTTTTTTTTTGCTAAGATCAAAATGTAGTATCTGTCCTGATACTACACTTAATTTATCTGATATGTCCTCAGTCAATTTTTATTTTTGTTTCAATCGAGAGTGGCCCTTTTGGGGGAGCTGGATTTCTCCACATGAAAAACTGACCTTGTGTCTAACTCTGCCCCCGTAGGGGAGGCAAGTAAATAGGGACAAAGTTAAACAGCATATTTTGGTTGGAAAGGTATTTAAATTTGAAAAGTAGTAATCGGTTTGCTAAGAACGGACCGCAAGTTAAAGACCAGTGTTTACATGTTCTGGAATATTTTAGATGCGGATTGATAATTTCTATTATTTGGATTATCCAAGATGAGAACAATAATCGGTGCTATTTTACTTATAGGGCGATCAAGTTAATTGTGTTCATGTAAAAGCATTATTTTGTACTTACTCAGTCATATTTTATCTCTCACGCCCCGAAAAAGAATTTTAAAATATCAAGCAGAACTTTAATTAGAACGATTTTTCCATTTCGATGTTCAACCTGTATTTGTGCCCGAGCCGACATTTTGGGCTGTGAGCGGTCGGTAGAATAGACAAGGGGACACTTATCTGCCCTTAGTTAGCTAACCGGCCACTAACCGGCCACTCCGAAAATCGCAGACTCGCCATTTCATATAACCCATATGGAAATGGAAAAATCGTTCTAATTAAAGTTCTGCTTGATATTTTAAAATTCTTTTTCGGGGCGTGAGAGATAAAATATGACTGAGTAAGTACAAAATAATGCTTTTACATGAACACAATTAACTTGATCGCCCTATAAGTAAAATAGCACCCAATAATCCAAATAATAGTGGCAGCCCATTAGTTAATAAATAAATAAAAATCCCTGCTAAACTTTGTGCAACAAACCATCCAGAGATATGACAATTCATAATTGGTATGTGAATTGGAATTTGCAGTGAACAGGCAAAGCATGAGAGCAAGGCCGATAATTCTAGTATTTTTTTTATAAAATACTAGAGTTATCGGTCTTGCTTTTCCTGCAGTATTTAGCAGCTATTATCTTGGCCTTTTTGGCTAGGGGCAAAGTGTACTATCTATTCTGATACTACACTTTCCCGACCCGACCTTGGGTCACATCTTACTTGTGGGAGTAAGATAAAAACTGGTCTTGTGCCTAACTCCTGGAGAGGAGTAAATCAATATTCTGATACTACACTTCATCTTTTCTGTCCTCAGAATATGAGGGAGAAATCCTACTAGACTGAGGCAATTTTTATTTTTGTTCCAATCCAGAGTGCCCCTTTTTGGGGAGCTGGATTTTTTCCACATTAAAAACCGACCGTGTGTCTAATTCTGCCCTTGTGGGGAGGCAAGTAAATAGGAACAGCTAGTCAAAACACCCATCCTTCTGTGCGAGATTATTAGTAAAATAAATGAAATATTTTAGTGACGTTTAATTATCTAATGAATAAATGTAAAATGTTTGCAATATTTACACATACATGTCTCATCAAAATAACAACTTACTCTATTCTAATAAAATACTGCTTTGAAGCAGTATTCTTTAAAAGCTTTTTCAGTATCTAATTTGCATAAAACATTTTAAAAGCCTCTTTTAATAAATAACTGCTGTTATATATAACCGCTCGTTTTGGATTTTATCATATCATTTTGGTTGTTTTGTTTTACGGCATATCAACCCTTTTCGAGTTATTTAATGCCGAATCCGGTCATTTTGGATAAAAGTTTTTATGCTTCAAGTTCTTTAAATGTTCAAGTATTTATTCATGGTGTTTGGTTAGGTTGTTTTTGTAGAGGATAAATGTTGTTTTTGATTTTGGCTTTGCAGTACATGATTGAGTTTTGCAAGGGGAAAAGGAAAAAAAAAACAATAACATTAATATTTGGTGCAGTTTTGGTCAGGAAACCGGTATCTTCAGGCAGCCTTATCTGGTAGCACCAGACATATCATTTTGCTCAATACAATAAATAGTTCTACAAACGCATGGTCAAACGTAAAAAATATTTTTATAAATTCTATTAATGTTTTAGTTTTTTTTTTTTAATCAGTAAGAAATAATTTTATTACTGATTTTTTTTTTTTTCTTTACTCTTTTTTGATTAAGTATCGCATTTCTTTTTATTATAAATTTATTTTTTTAAACATACCTATTAAATATTTAGAAGGGCGGATTAGTTTGCCATGTTAATTTAACCATTTTCATTTGCACTTTAAAAAAAAAATTTTTTTTATAACTTTGTTCACCCCGAACAAGGCAAGACGCCACTGCAGACGTAAGGGGCTACTGAGAATTAAAATGAAAGTTAAGGGGATCATCGTAAATCGGGAGCTGTGCAGCTAGATGTTTGTTCACATTAGTTTTAAATTTCTGCGTGTTGGTACAGTCGGAGAAACAGGGGGCAGGGAGGGAGTTCCAACGGCCGGCAGCTCTAGGAAAGAAGCTATTGGAGTAGAAGGCTCTCCGGCATCTGGGAACCTCCACAGTGAATGGATGGGATTTAGCTGATTGTCGGGTTGGTCGAGTGTATTTATGTCGAGGGGGCACCAGAGCAGCAAGTTCATTGGAGCACATTCCGTTGAAGTACTTGTAAAACAGGCACAAGGATACAACATTGTGGTGATGGGATAGGGGCTGAAGCTTGGTGGATAATGAGGGACCTATTAAGTTGGCGACTCTTTTTTGGATCTTGTCCAAGAAGGAGAGACTAGTGGATGGTGCACCAGCCCAGATGTGACCACAATACTCCATGTATGGGCGGATGGTGACTTTGTAGAAATATAGGATACTGTCAGGTGTGAAAAGTTTACTAGTACAGTAGAGGAAGCCCTCCTTCTTTGCAGCAGCCTTGGCAATGTCTTCAATGTATTTGTTCCAATTCATGTTACCTGTGAATTTTGTAGTTTAGAGCCATTTTTTATTAAATAACTTCATGTAAAAGCAACAGTTAAACATGATAATCTTTCTACTTCCATTTAATATGCACTAAATGAAAATGACAAAAAGGGATCTTACTTAAATTAAATTGATATTTCAAACAGACCCCTCCCCTATAAACATATAGGTTTTACAAAATTCATTTGTTCATAAGCCTTACTCAATAGTATTCTGAAGAATAAAAAAAAAAATCAGTAATAAAATTTGATTATTTTAATAGTTTGTGTTTCATCATTATCATTATCATATTCAGTTTTACATCTGTTGTGTATGCTGGCATGTGTTGGACGGCTTTTAGAAATTGAGTTTCTAACTGACCTATCTCTGGACAGGTTTTATTTATCACTTTTTCTCTCAAATCTATTTTCTATTACTTCATCTCGCAGGGCCAGTTGGTAAGGGAAAGGAAAACATGGGAGGAAATCAAAAGTGTCGATTTGATGGAAAGAGGGATAAATAAATACCTGTCCGGAGATAGGTTAGTTCGGAAGTCAATTTCTAAAAGCCGGCCAACACATGGTAGCATGTAAAACAGATGTTAAACCAAATATGATGATTAAAAATTAATAAATTTAACGACTGCTTAATGGGAAGATGGCATGTGTGACTTATTTTTAAAATTGTATAGCTATGACTTTCTTCCTGACAGCTTAATTTAGTTCCATGATAGTCCTAGGTCTTCACGCATAGCTCTGTTTTTCAGGTATGCACAGAAAACAAATCGGGAGGGAGGTCTGAGGGCTAAGGTCTGGGCTGTGAGGTGTCAACTCAAAATCAGTCTTGAAACTAATCACACAGTCTCCAGAGTATTTTAAAAATTGTTTAATTCTTAAATAGTTTTTTTTTTTCAAAGTACAAAAAGAGCAGGAGTTGGAGCGTGTATTTTAAAGGAGTGTCGAAGAAAACCCACTTCCAATTTTGCTAGTGGGGTGGAAGCAGCTCCAAATTGAGTCAAGTGGAGAAAAGCCCTGTGAATATTCAGTTTAATAAAGTTATATAAAGAAATGCAAATATATTTAAGATGATTGTTATAAAAATCGGTCACTCAGTGTCAACAAGTGCTTGTGTTGATAAGTAATTTTAGAAATAATAATTTCAATGTTAAAACCTAAAAATTATCTACCTGTTTTCTTCTTATTCTTCTTACTCGACGCTCTTCTTTGGACTTGAGGCCAGGAATTTCAAAGACTCTAAATTCTTCATCCTCTGAATAAAAGAAAAAAACAGGAATCAACAAAAAGACAAATATTATGATTTCTAACAAATTAACGAGACTTTTAAAAAAAACTGAAATGGATGTTCACACTTTATTCTATATATATATATATATATATATATATATATATATATATATATATATAAATGAAGGAGAATGGAAAGGAATTAGAGAAAGCAAAAACCAAATCAAAATTCAATTCAAAAGTTCAAAGCAAGGTATGTTCCGCAAAAAGGCAATTTATTCAAGTTAAATTTTCCTTAAGCCAGGCTTTTCAAAGATCAAAATCTTATCATCAGAGGAAGTCGCTGGGATAGATAAGTTGGCAATGGCCAAGATTTAAAGTTTGAAAAAATGAAATAAAAGTTGTAGGGAAAGAAACGCAGGGCAAAACTGTGCCAGGGTGCAAGCAAATGTCCGATTGCCAAAAAGTCCGGTGTCGAAGAGTCCAGCGGAGAGAATAAGATGTAGATAGGTAGGTCGTTAGAGGCACGAGAAGTAATGAGAGAAGTTTCAAAGTTAAATTCCAAGAAGCCACAACTTCAGGTACAGCGAAAATAGAAAATCCAAAAAGGGTAAAAAGTCCAATAAGAGGTACATTCGATGATGCAGGCAGGCGTCAGAGGAGATTAAGGTGGAAAATATTCGCCATTAAAGATACTTCCCGGGCAGAGATGACAAAGGAAAGTGTTTTAAAGTGGGAAAAAGGGGCAGCGAAAATATTTAAAGCCTGCCCAGTTGAGAAAGCCGGCTATAAATGAAGAAAAGCAAAGACAGTGAAAACAAGAATATAATATGCGACCAGTAGGCAAGGGAGGAAACGGGTAAGGGGTGTGTGGGAGGAGAAAGGGACGGGTACGAGGAAAGAGAGGGGGGAGGAGAAAGGGAGCGATGCGGTGAAGGAATGCGGATAAAACTAAGAGTGTGAAAGTGGGGGGGGGGGGTGAAACATAAAGTTGAAATTGGAAGTTAACGCGAATTAGGATTCAACTAGAAAAGGGGAAGAAAGGAGTGGGGGTAAGTTAACGAATGTTAGGATAAGGGGTTAAAATATCAGAATATGTATAAGAACAGAGTTCGGGTTTAGATGTTTAATCAAATGACCTTAGATATAAACAATGAGGCAAAATATATATGAAGGGTAGGACTAGAAAAATGAGTTAAAAATTAAAAGAGTAAAGATAAAAAATAAAGATAAAAATAGTATAAAAAGTAGAAATAAGAAAATAAAAGAATAAAGAATGAAAAATAGATAATAAGATTAGTCTTAAGCTCGCAGGGAAAATTAAGGATTGACCGAAAGAATAAAAAATAAAAAAATAATAAAAATAAGATACTAATAATAGAATGAGGGAAAAGTCGATAAGATTGGAGCTCAAGAATGAAAATTAGAATAAGGAAAAAGAAAAAGGGAAACAAGACCTCGAGAGGATATCCGGAATGGGAATCTCCAAGGTGGAAAAAATTATGGGTTGAAGTAAATAAGCAGTTACGGGATGCTAGTTCAAATAGATATGGGAAAATATAAACTTTGAAATTTTATTCAAAAAAGTTATATGGAGGTTAATTAAGAAAATTGTTAAATAGGTTAGTGAAGGCCGGAAGAAGTAAGAGATATACAAGGTTAAAGAAGTGACAAAAGATTAAGCCATAGGGAGAGTAGAGATCACAGTTAAAAGTAAATACTATGGGGGTTAAAAGATGTAGAGCGAGGGCGGGTTGGGGGTTGAGTAGTCTGAGAGAGATGTGCGAAGGGCGAGGTAAAACAAGGGGGGAATAATCGAGGCTATTAAAAGAGTGAGAAGAATTATTTAGAAGTAAAAACAGGAGGGGAAGAATAATTAGAGTGCACAGTGGAAACAGTAAGGAGTTCGATATCGAAGTGTGCAAAGGGAATATGGAGTAGATAAGGCTAATCATCAAGTAAATAAAAGGGCTAGGATATAATATGAATAGAGTAGGTTAGTTATCACGTTGAAAGGGAAAAGAATGAAGAATGGAAGTGTTGAAGGGAAGCGGACGAATGTATTAAAAGAAGTTAAACGGGAAAGAAAATGGAAAGCCAAATAAAGTTATACAGTTAAGGAGGTTAAGTGGAAAGATTTAGGGGGTAATGGAAGGAAGGTGTTAAAACTAAGGGAAATGTGAAGCTAACGGAGTTTATGGGTAATTTTATTAAGTTAAGAGAAGGTTAAAGGGATGAGGGAGATATAAGTAGAGATTATAGAACAACACTTTATAACTTTATATATATATATATATATATATATAAGGTTAATACAACAAAAGATATAAAAGGCAACTAATATCTTCAATTAGTGGACATCCGGATAAGAATAAAGCTCAATATACTGGATAGAGCATTAATAGCAATAGATAAAGTGAAAGAATAAAATTAGGTACGTATCAAATTTTATTACAATTCAAAGTTCAGGCAAAGTTCTTTAAAGTCCTTAACTCATGAGTTTTCAAATAAAATCTTCTCCTCAGAGGACCATTACCGCAATGATATCACTGCAGGTAATAAAAATTAAACTTTATATATATATATTGTAAACGTAGGAGTTTCACATGTTGGCCGGTCATAATTCAGGAAGGAGACATTTTGTAATCAGCACCGTCCTTCCGGAAGGCATGCGCACGGGGTAACTGTCGTGCCTCTACACCGCCTGCTTGCCCAGATGCGGTCTTTTCGAATCAGTCAACATGGGAGTCGGACGTTTGTTCCGCTTGTGATAGACGTTGGCTCTGGGGCAAGTAGCTTGGCAAAAATAGAGGTAAGCAACGCATAGTTCTCTAAACCTATTTGAATTTTTACTCTTTTATAATTTGCTTTGTTTTGTCTTAGAACATGTTTGTAAGGCTTGTTTATTTTCATGTATTTCCAGTTTTACGGTGAAAAGATGTTATAGTTCAGCGTTGGCCACGTGCGTTCAAATAAATACATATTCATCAGTATAATTCGTGTCAGAGATCTTTGCTCCAGTTTGCTTGCTGTTACATTTTATATATATATATACATGGACGCCGGCACTGGGGGGGGGGGGGGGGGCGCAGAGGGGGCTCAAGCCCCCCCCCCCATTTTTATACTTGACCCCCCCCCCCCCACCCCACTTTACGGTCATCAATAATGAAGTTATATATGCATGAGTTTAACCGGGCCCCCCCACTTTTATAACTGTCCAGCCGGTCCTGATATATATATATATATATATATATATATATATATATTAGGCACTAACAATAATAGATATAGAATGGGAAAAATACAAGATGAGAGCATTTTGTTGGCATTTATATATAGAGAGTGACCCAAAAGAAAATGGGCCTAGCAGACACTATTTGTTCTATATTCTTCATTAATTAATAACCTTTATTTTGCAAAATATGGCAAAAGCAACACCAGTGGTAACACAACTAGATCTCAATGGGAACTCTATCAAAGAATATGCTGCATCAAATATCATAACAAGGTAGGCTTATTTAAGAAAGTGCAAGACACTTTCGTGTATCGGTTCAAATTTGAAAAAGCCTCCTTCAAGAGGAGCATTGTGGGTGGACCATTTCAAGAATTATTGGACAGTGGAGAACCTCACTGCAGCCAATGACAATCGTCCAAGCCATTCAAGACACCTCAAGAAATGCGCAGCTGAGCTGACCGATAGCATGTAAGAGTCGGTGAAACAGAGTCCGCAAACACTGTGCGCCAGAATGAGCTGAGAATTTTATACCCGTCGCTTATTGTAAGGTTCTGGTTGCAGGACAATGGAGCCAGCTCTAAAACCTGTCCGAGGATTGACTGAAAGAACTCTGGAGGCTGTGTGATTAGTTTCAAGACTGATTTTGAGTTGCCACCTCACAGCCCAGACCTTAGCCCTTTCCTCCCTCCCGATTTTTTTTTCCTTAAAAACAGAGCTATGCATGAAAACCCAGGACTATCATGGAACTAAATTAAGCCGTCAGGAAGAAAGTAAGAACTGTACTTCGGTCAGTTTGTAAGGATGGCATGGACAAATTTTTGTTGCGTCTCAAAAAATGAACAAAGCTAAATGAAGGTCCTCTCAAACACGTGCTCGAGAATAAAAAAAATAATACAAAAAGAGTCCCAAAATTCATCTTTTGATGTTTTAAATACAATAAACCAGTTATTATTTAATTTTTGCAGGAAATTAAATAATGAGGCACATTGAATATTGAGGCCCATTTTTTTTTTTTGGGGGGGGGGGGTATAATTTTCTAAATTATGAATTCTGACTAACCCCACAGAATTATATAATTATGTATGCTAATCATATGAAAATCAACTTAAAATCAAAAAACAACCAAATCTAGACACACAATCGGCTCAATATCCTTTCAGATAGAACTTTCTAATAATAATAACGGAAAAGAACTGTTCCCTATCATGAACAAGTTAAAATAAAGAGTTCTTTTAAGCAAGGTTGCGGAGTTAGAGATATATGGTTCAACTCTGACTCTTAGAAATCTCTGACTCCTAGAATTCCAAAACCTCTGACTACGACTCCTAGAATTCCAAAATATCTGACGCCTTATTTTAAAGTTTTTTTAATATTCAGTAATAATTGGAGTTGGAATAAAATGTCTGACATCAACTCCTGGCATTTTTACAACTTCTTCCGACTCTGCAACATTGCTTTTAAGTAATGGCAGTTCTATTCTTAATTTTATTCTTATACCATTCTTATATGTGAGTGAGTGTGTGTGCTAAACAAGCAGTGCATGTAAAATAACTGGATAATTATTATAACTCTTGTTGGACGTTTTTTAAATTATCAACTTCTTTGGGGTTAGCTAATGACAAAACACAACACACCCATTGTAAATTATTCATTATATACGATTTATTTAAGCCAAGTTGCTATTTGATTCAGAGTGTGTGTGGAGGGGGGGGGATCATGCCTTTTCCCAACAGTATTATTGTATAAATGAACAAAATAAATCCAATAGGTTTTAAACTAGCCAATTTCATAGTCTACAATGGTATCCATTATATCAATCCTGCACCCCCTCCACCCTTAGATGTCAAAGACTTTGCTACCAATTCAACTTTGATTTGCATTTTTGAGTTCAACAGAAAAGATGGAATATATAAAGATCAAGTGACATCAGTTGGTACCACAGAAAATGGTTGTAAAAGATCGAAGAATCAGACCATAATTGAAACGGAACAGAGAATACTGGAATCCTGGAAAGCCTTAGTGTCACTCAAATTCCAGAGAAAGACATTGGCTGTTATTATGGAGACCTCAATGGTAAACAGCTTGTGTGAGAATGCAAAGTGAGTTACAATGGTGATCAAAAGAAGCAGAGAGTGTAACTGGAATTCTGGGGAGACTTGTCACTCAAGACTCCAGGGAACACCACCTGTTTTTACCAGTGATCACTCAATGGTAATGACTTGTGTGAGAACTCCTAGTGTTAGATATTGAGTGGGTAGATTCACTAGTACATAATTTAGTTAGTTGAGAATAGAAGGAAATGGGGGCCGCTGAAAGGTTAACCGAGGTCAACTTGATGATCCTGCGTTGAAAGTTGCTTAGGATGTGAAAATGGATATGATGTCACATGGCTCAAAGAGAGAATGTGATAGGAAAGACAGTCTGTTTAGAAGCACACAAGGTGTTCATACGTGTAAATGGCATGGGCTGACAAGATATAATTAATTAGTGATTTTTATCTCTCTCTCTCCCCACCGCTCAGTGATTTGGGAGGAAAATCATGTTGAATGGCCGCTGTCTTTCATTAGTTTTGTCTCGAGTTAATCTGTTTGAAAGTATGACTAAGAAGCTTTAATTACAAGACGGTGTTTCCTCAGTCAAGAAGGATAACATGTAACGCATACAGGAGGAATGACCAACAACCAAAGTACGAACAACAATTTGTGAAATTTAATGTTTCTATAATGATTATGTCAACTAGGTTGATGCGTGTCTGGCACAAGGTTGAGAACGCACACTAGTAAGTAAAATAATAATAATAATAGGCGTTATTTCTTTCAAAAGACTATGGTCTCTGCATACAGATGAGGTACAGCGTATGATGGTGATGAGCTGTGATTACTTATTGCGAAAACCTGCAGCTTTCGTCCAAGATGTTCAGTTACAAGACAGTTTGGCCAGTTGTCGACATCCATGCTAGTAGTTTTCAGATTAGGCTTGGAAACATCACCAAAGAAGGTTAAGGTGACCAACCACCTGGTCACTGGCAGAGAGTTCTTCAGAAATTAAATCATTGGGGGATCCTCCATATGATGAACATGGCTAAACCAATGCAAGTGAAGATTTTGCAGAAAGCAAATATTAAAGAGAAGTGAAAAAAAAAAGGACTTCATCATTGGCCACATGGTCTTGTCAGTGAATGTTAAGAATGGGAATTAGACAGCACATGCGATAAACATTGAACAGTTCTTCTTCTGCACTAATATATATATAAAAAAGGTTCGCACGACCACATGCATTCCAAAAGAACATTTGTGTTGTGTTTTCTTCTGATGGAATAGATGTGGAATGCCCACACTATCAGTGGCTTGGAACGGTAAATGGTGAACTGTGTTTTGACGGTTTTATTTTTTGCTTGGGGGGGGGGGGGGGGATGCTTTTCATCGTTGTGCCGCCCGACTAGAAGGTGTATTCTCGCACATTGATCCTGTTTCTTTTGAATGCATTTGGGACTAATTCTTTGCTGTTTTGCTTAGTAGCAACAAATACTGCGAAAATCTAACGAGCTACTTTTTAAAGACATTTTTTATTTTTATTTTTATTTTTATTTTTTCTTCTGTCCTCTTCTTAAGTGACCTCAATTAAGGCAACACCACATTATGTATTGCCAGTTGTTGAAACTCTTACTCCAGGTACTTAATTCCCCTGATGATCTTCCAAGCAAGGACCTGCTTGGTAGTGAAACACGTGTAGGAAAAAACTCTTTAATTTTGATATATATTATAAATAAATAAAGTTTGAAAGAAAAAGTCTTTTATGGTGATGAATGATCTTCTGAATGGAATGGTAAGCCTTCAAGAAATCACATTATATATATATATATATACACGGGCGTTATTGTGGGTCAATCAGCAAGTGGACTTAGTCAGCATCAATCTCGGGGTTCAACTTTCCACTGTTAATCGAGTGATTCACTAGAGAATGGAAAAAAATGAATATCACTTCTTTCAAGTCGACAAGTAGCCTCTGACAGGATTCTTTGTTATTAGCGATAATAAGGCTGTCTATTTACTTGTCATATATGTGTATATATATATATATATATATATATATATATATATAATATTATAGATTCGAGGTAAGATTTTTATTGATATCAAGTCTTCATCAGCACAGAGTATAGACACCAAGTAGAACAGGCCAAAATCACCAAACACATTCATAACAAAGCTCAGCGAAGACTACTTGAAACAGCACTCATCACAGTTTCTAACACCATCAGACAACGAAATGGTTTCTACAATCTATCCCCCTTAATAAGCAAAATTATCTTGACCGAACAAAAACTAAACCTAGATCATGGCTAACCCTTCTTCTCATCATTCTCAATTGTACTTATATACAATCCCTGCATACACTCACGTACTAATTCCTTTCCTTATTTCTAGAGAAGTGAATCGAAAGGGGAGATAATTCAAACTATTTTTTTAGGGCGGCTCATAACGAAACGATTATATTCGTAACACAGATAGAGAAGCATGAGAATTTATCAAAAGAAACATTTAAAAACAGTATTTTTGTAATGAAATACATTAAGAAACAAAATAGATTTATTTGAGTAACTGACATAATATAAAATATATTTAATTTAATAAAATGTCTTCAAGACGCATTGGCGTCCATTTTCGGAAAATCAAGAAAAGAATTAAGACACTTAAAATAATTCGAATTATCTCCCCTTTCGATTCACTCTTCTAAAAATAAGGAAGGGAATTTTGTTTGTCGCCATTTTGTTGTCATAATACACAAGCACCAAAAATTAAAATTCCAAATTAGTCTCTTTCTCCTCACTTCTCTCTTTTCCCTTTTTTAATAAACAGAGAGAGAGAGAGGGGGAGAGTGACAGAAAAGAGAGGGATAGAAAGAGTATAAAATAAGAGGGGGGTGTCAAACAAAGTACAGTGAGAAAGGAAGAGAGTGATAAACAGAAATTTAGTAAGAATGGGGCACTTGGTAAGTGAATTGCAATTTAAGGCTAAGCCGAACAATTAAAATGTTTTTTTTTTAAACATAACTCAATCCCAAAACAAAGGAATATATTAGCATGTATTTTGTGTGATTAAAATATATAGGAAAAAAAGACTTTGGGAAACAAACGTTGATTAACTAAAGTGGCCTTCAGTTTACATTGCTCTCACAAGTCCCTTAGTACTCACATTCCATGAGTGATGTTTCTGGCAAAGGGGGAAGAATTGCTGTTTCCTGAGTCAACTGTTGTTTTAAGTGGGTGGTATATGGAGATGTTCAATCTTCTCATAGTATTCATCATTATTTAGCAGAGTAGAAAGTTGACCATGGGTTTACTTTCGGTAACCTCGTAACTCTTGCTTCCCTTATTTTGTCCTTTAGTCCTCACATTTCACGAGCAATGTTTCTGATAAAGGGGGAAGAATTACTGTTTTCTGGGTCGGAATTTATTCATCTAACACTTATCGTTGGCTATTTTTTTTTTTTACTTTGAAGTAGTTTTTTTTTTAGCTGCTTACATCGGGTGGCTTCATGCCTTGTCTGGAGCGATTTCCATAAAAAAAAAAATTAAACTATCAGACAAAAATTGACACATTTTCGTTGAATATTATGCCAAATAGGCATTTTATTGGAATGTGTCATATCTGAAACAAAAAGCTAAATGCTTTTGGGGTTCAAGAAATTTTCTTATTTCTTTCACAACATTTCAATATACCAGAATCCAATTTTAATAATTCCCAGATGTGAAACAAATATTTTTATTTTTTAAATAAAGTATTTTTATAACTCACTAAAAGACTACTTCTTTTCATTACACCTCGATTCCATTCCATTTTTTGTATCGATCATGATGCCATATTGGTAATAAGCTGATGTACAAATTTAAAAAGTGTTAAAAAGTATTGTTTTTACCTATTAATATGTAATACTCAATTGATTTTAACTCCAATACCTTCATCATGTCATAATCTTTAAAACATATACACTTGTTTAGCTATTGCAGATATTGCAGATATTGCAGATCGCCTTTTCGAAAATCTTAATTGTCATCTAATCTTCACGTTTACCGAAAAAATAATTTGGTGGCACTCCAGCAGCGTGCCGTTATTCCGAATTCACAACAGCAAGATGCAATCAATAGACTGTCTCTCCGGTCATCATTTTTAAAAAGTCAAAATCTTTTTCATGTAAAACTTCATAATTAAAACTTGCTGAAAGGAAAAGTTTTGTATTTTTATTTTAAATAATTTATTTTAGAAAAATAAGCAATCAAATAGGTGTTTTTTCTTCTTTTTTCGAAACATTGAAATATGAATTTTTCTACCAATCAAAGTGCTGTCGGATCGTAGATATTAAAGAAAATCCATTTACTTTATATTTTTTTCATTTAAAAAAAAATTACCAGCAAGTTTTAATTATAAAGTTTTACATGAAAAAGATTGACTTTTTTAAAATTATGACCGAAGAGACAGTCTATCGATTGCGGCTTGCTGTTGTGAATTCGGAATAGCGGCACGCTGACTCAGAGTCGAATGTTTTTCTGGAGTTCCAATTTGGTAAAAGGTAAATTCGTACGAATAAGCATCAGGTGCGACTATTTTGATCGGCTCGTTTCTGTTGTTCGCATTGGGTTCCCTGATTCTTTCGGGTACTTACAGGAGGGACCATGTGGAAAGTTGCCAACAACCATGAGTGAAAGTTCTGCTATGGAACAGACTGGATTCGAACGAGGCACAACCAGGTAGGCAGTCTGTGTCATTAGCCACTGCATCACAACCACTTCCCAATACTTTGGTAAAAAGACGGCATAGTTTCAATAAAAGAAAACAAAACAACGAAACAAAAATGAGAGTAAAAAGACTCCCGGGCAATATCGGGTAAGTACAGTTAGTTAATTGTAAAGAAAGAAGTTAAGTTTATTGATAACTAGCATGAATAACGGAATAGAAAAAATGTTAAAAAGCGTGTGTAACACCTTACTTTTAAAACCTCTCTCTCTTTCTCTCCACACACATATCCTCAGTCAGGTTACTTTTTGAACACACCTCCCCCAACTGATCCAGTCTCTCTTGAAACTAGTTCAATATAATAGAAAGAAAGGCTAACTGACTCTTTGACCTAGTTTCAGTGTTGTTTTTTGAAACAACTATCAATAAGAATGAAAGAACATATTTTTCTTAGCCATCCCCCCCCCCCCAAACTGCACTAATTTGATCCCTAGTGACCACAAACGTACTGTATTCTAAAGTACTTCTATAGAATTTGAACCGAACTGGGTTTTTTTTTTTAGGTTTAGTTCGGTACAAATTATATTTTTTGGTTATTTTTTTTTACTATAACTTGGTCAGTCGTCAGGGTCAACCTGAATTCAATGATGTAAGGTTTGTAAGTGTATCTTGCGTAGTTTCTGATTTTTAGCTGGACACACACAACTTCCCTTTTTTATATAATAGATTTTTTATTTATCTGCCTCTCACTGCAGCAAGGTGAGACACAAGGTCAATTTATAGTGGGGATTACAGCCCCCCCCCCAAAAAAAAAACAAAACAAGGAGCATTCTAGACGGGTACAAAATATATAGTGACTGGACCCATCGGCATTTAGCGGTGTGTGTTAGGGTGGGGGTCAGGCGAACGGTTACCCTTTATATTATAATATAAATAGATCATCTCTCTCAACTGGTTCAATATAAGAGAAAGAAAGAAAGAAAAAAGCTGACTGACTGTTTGACCTAATTTCCTTATTTTGAAACAACTAGCGGTAAGAATGAAAAAAAAAGGTAATTTATCCCCACCCGGGACTAATTTAGTATCCGAGTTGAACCCAAGGGAATGAATATTACAACCAGATCGGATGGGGGGGGGGGGGCATTTAATTCGATGACGTAAGGTTTGTAAGTGTATCTTGCGTAGTTTCTGACTTTTAGCAAACGCACAAACATACAGAAAATACGACTTTCCGGTATGTTGTTAGATTAGGATCCGCGCTAACCATAACCCCTAACCCTAACTAACACCCCATTTTGACCCTGACCCTAACGACGGGGTCAAAGTTAGCTCGGGTCCTAATGTAAGAAAGCACCGACTTTCCTTTATATAAGAGATATTTTTTGAAAAAGGCGAAACTAGTTGAATGTCGATCGTGTGTGTAGTGTGGCGTAGTAAGATATCTTAAAATAGTAAAAGGTGGAGAAAAGAAATCAGCAGTCAGACTAATAAGGAGGAGGAGGAGATAAAGAGGAGGAGGAGGAGGAGAGAGAAAAGGTGATTCTTGTTTTGTAGCCGACTAATGAATAGACTAATTTATCGAGAGAGAGAGGAGAGACACAGTCGAGAAGAAGGACGGTAGCCATAAAAACAGGGGGACGAAGGAGCACATGTTTATCGCTACACAGTGTTCTGACTACCATCTTTTTTTAGTCAACAGAAAAAGAGAGAAAAAAACAAAGAGACATACTCCTGATGATCGGTAAAGAAAGAAGATTTCTACCTTGTGTCGCATCGTGACCACCGGCACTAGAAGCAAAACGAGCTATTTTCGAGACGTGCCCGGAGTAACGACTACAGACCGCAGTTCTACACTCTAGGAGATTTCGTAGACACAAGGAGCTTCCGCGAGTGGAGATTCCCATAGAGACGGCCATACTTAGTAGCGAAGAAAGTGTAGCCAGCAGCAGCAGCAGCGGCGGTAAGAGGAGGAGGAGTCTCTAAAAAGGAAGGAGGAGGAACAACTATTTGCACGGCCGCTTGTGAAAAGGAAAAAAAAAAAAAAAGAAAGATTATTTAATAAGATTTTTGAGACCTCATAAATCTTTATTAATACAATATTTGTGCAATTAATGTTTACAAACTATACGACATACGAGAGGAAATATTCTTTGACTAGAAGCAGAGCGATTACAAACAACTTTACGGAGTGGATCCACCTACTTATTTAAGTTTTAAAAAGTTCCACAGAACATCTATGTAAGAAAAGTAACGTATAACGGTGAGATATCCCCGTGGCTATATAAACGAGGAGGAGCCCAAAATTCGTTTATTTACGAAACTATTTGCTTCAAGCGTCTACATTTTCACATGAGGATATTATCTACACGAAGCCCGTCTGTTAATTTCGGAAATAATATATTTCACTCTTTTTTAATCGTCTTATAAACGAATATTAAAGATCATGTTTACAATTAGATTACTGTTAATGTTCAACTATTGAGCCGACCCAAAGGATTAATTGCTTGACACTTAGGGTGTTGATTATTTATTGAAGATCAAGTTAATATTTTTTTAAATCCAGTATTCCTATTATTGTAACTGACTTATTACGGAGAACATGTAATTTTTACACATTCTTCTTTGTGTTTACTGATTATGTAAACTTTTTTTTTTTAAACGTATAACTTTATCAGAAAGCTCTCATTTTTTTTTTAAGTAAAACCAGAATTAAATTCTATTTTAAGAAATTGTAGTTTCTCAAACATTTTAAAAATTATTTTTAAGTTGTCATTATAATCACATCTAATGAATCTATCTACAGTAGACATTGCTTTTTTTATATACACGTTTCTGAAGTCTTCTGTTGTATGACCTGTTATTAAACAATTATGTAGTTTTTCACTGTCTTAAAAGTAAACAATTTTTTTTATAATTAATTCTTGTTTATTAATCTTAATTTAATGTTTCAAATAAGGGTTAGTGATTACACAGGTTAGATCGAGTGTCTCGGTCTCGTCAGTCTCCGAGAATTCGGCGAGAATCTGCGAGAATTCGCATTTTTTTTTTTTTTGCTACTGCAATGGCGGATGAAAATAAGACGAGTGCCATGGTACGAAGGCACCAGCAATTAAAGCGCTGGGAGGACTCTGATACAAACCGGGAATCGAATCGGGTCCAGAACCGACCCAAGAAAGTAAACTTTCAGGATGGCTGTGTCTTTTTGGCCGCCTGTTCTAGTGGAGATAAAGATGAAGTCATTAAATTGTTGGCGAGGGGTGCGGACATTAACACCGCCAATGTGGATGGCCTTACCGCTCTACATCAGGTAAGTTTAACACGAATTCACTTTTCAAACAAAGTAGACACATAAACGTTTTGATGGCTTCAAATAATTATTCATGTTTTTCACTTTACAAATAGAACCATTTGATTATAGGCTTTTCGAATAGTTTGTGTTTTTGTTTTTTGGTGCTTGTATAGATCAGCCCCCATGGCTGCCCATATTGATTCGCTAAAATTCACTAACGAATTGCAACCGCCAAAAAACGACCACACAAAATGAAACTAGAATGCCTGAAATTAAAAAAAAAACGCTGATTTATTTGCATTTTATTTTTTTACTGATATATTTAAATTGCTGCATTGTTTTTTTTTGTTTTTTTTTTGTAAATTGGTTTTATTTTTGTTTTGTTTTTTATTGTTTTCTGATGTTAAAAATGTTTTTCTCCCATTCATACGTACAGTTTGTTTTTGTAAATTATTGCATTTTGTATATTAAAATATAACACTACGAAACAGTTAAAATAAAAAGCAACAATGTAAATATATCGATAAAATGAAATGGCGAAATTGACTTTTAACGATCCCGAACACACATTTTAGTATATGTCGATATTAAGTCATAAAAATCACACGCTATCCTTAACCCTGACATTAAGTCCGGTTGGCGGTACGTCGTACGTAAATAAAGTCTTTTTTTTAAAAAGAAGGAAAAGTTGCGCGCGGCGTGTCTAACGGGACTGTTAAGTTAATTTAACCAATGCTAACTAAATAAATCTGTGTTCAGTTTCATGAACACAGGTTTAATTTAGTGTGGTTGCCTTTCAGCTGTTGTAATTACCGAACCAATATTGGCAGCCATGGGGGCTGATCTATATAAGCAGTTTTCTTTTTAAAACGACTTTTTAACTTAATAATGTGTATCTTTAAAAGTGATCAGATAATGGGGATTCATCAAGGAAACGCTCATGAAAAATTAGTTTCTCATTTTATTATCTTATTGTAAATAATAATAAAAGTTCTTAAAATTACTGTAGCATTTAATGTCTCCTGAGAAACCAGTTGTTATTTAATGTTTGATTTATTTACAACTTTAGTCACTTGTGATTAGTGAGTGACTTTCGAGTACCTATTTACTTGTATCCCCACGAGGGCAAGGTTAGACACAAGATCGTTTTTATTTTAATGTAGATATTCAGCCTTCTCCCCCCCCCCCCCAAGAAAATGAGCACTCTGAGTGGGACAAAAATTAGATTTGCCTCAGTTAAGGATTTATCTTCCTTACTAAGGATAAAACAGATACTACACTTTGAATTATTTATTTGCTATACGGTAAAAATGGTAAATAAGTCGTTTCCCACCTGAAATAGCGGACAACTCTGATGTCAATTAACCGTTTGATATTTTCCAACCTCACAAATGAGTAAGTAAACCCAAGTAAATTGTTTTGAACTAATTTCAAATTTAACTTACATTATTTCAAAGGGATTAGTCCAAAACAATTTATTTGGGTTTACTTACGGAGTTTTGGGAGAAAAAAATTAACAAAATTTACATTTTAAGACGGGGGATCAGTCTTCTTCGTCTTTTCCCACAGTCCGTTTTTCACAACTTTTTAGGTCTTAAAATCTCAATTTTTTTAAATTTCTTTCCAAAAACCCCGAAATTCTCTCGCGACATGATAGGTAATTGTAAGCAGAAGAATAATTTTTAAAATTTGAGATGGTCAACAAGAGGGGGATCAGTCTACGTTGAATTTACATTGAAAACTGATCCCCCGTCTTAAAATCTAAAATTTCTGAAATTTCTTTCCAAAAACTCCGGAATTCTCTACTGACATGATAGGTAATTGTACACCGAAAAAGACTTTTTAAAAAATTGAGATGGTCAAAAAGTGGGGGATCAGTCTACGTTGAATTAACATTGGAAACTGATCCCCGCTCCTAAAATGTAAAATATTTGAATTTTTTTCTCCAAAAACCCCGGAATTCTCTAGCAGCCTGATAGGTAAGTGTACACTGAAAAAAGAAAAAAAAACTGGTCATTAAAAAGTTGTGAAAAA
Source organism: Sepiola atlantica (assembly GCA_963556195.1). NCBI lineage: Eukaryota > Metazoa > Mollusca > Cephalopoda > Sepiida > Sepiolidae > Sepiola > Sepiola atlantica. The sequence continues at coordinate 229,413,871 of OY744516.1, forward strand.
CGGACTGTGAGAAAAGACGAACATGTGCCAAAATATCCCCAAATTGTTGGCAATTTTTATTTTCCATAAATATTTTTATGTATAGAATTTTATCCCAGCCCGAAGACCAAATTTTCGATTTATGTTTCAAATGGTTTTTGTTTGTTTACTTGTAGTTGACAATCGTACTTAGAGGTGTTTCCTTATGCGAATTAATAATCATTTTATCTTGGTTGTTATATTCACAACATTTCGGTCGATGTTAAGAGCGTTGACAAGCATCTAAGTGACAGTATGGGGTGAGGGTTCAATCCTTGCTACAAAGAATAATATAAATTAACACGTCTACCCGGAATGAGAACAATCTATCCTGTGGATTAAATAAGGGTTCAGTTCGACATAAAGATTCCTAAATTCGAAAGTTACATCGGCCGAAACGTTGCGAATGTAACAATCAAGATAAAATTCTAACCAAGATGAGAAATAATGCAAAAGTTTTATTCTTCGACTGAACCAAGAACCTCTGTGTCGTCTCTGATATTAAATTCCTTTAGATTAGTGATTCTAAATGTGAAGATATTTATTTTGAATTTGTTTGCTTTTGTTTTCTTCTACGGAATTGTCAAGGACATCGTCAAATAATGTATTGACCGGCACGCAAATGTCTGACCTAAAAAGTTTGGAGTTATTTTTTTGTTTTTTTTTTCAGTAACTTCACTTAATCCTCAGAAATAAATTAGAACATCATCATCATCATCCCAGCTTGGATCAAAATTCCCAAATTAACCGTAAAGAAACTCCACGCCCAGATCCCCAATTTTAGTTGAATAGTTTGTGTGAATCGACGTTGTGTATGAAACAATTATTTTTTTGTTTTGCCTCTGTGTGTGTGTGTGTCTCTCAACAGTTGTTGACCTACAATCTTGAAAGTTAGGGTTCGTCATCCACATTGGATTTTGTCATAAGTGGGAAAAGTTGGTTTGTGTGTGTGTGCTGATACAGATCAGCCTCCATGGCTATCTATATCGGCTCTGTAAAATCCGTTGACGAGTTACAGCAGCCGAAAAGCAACGATAACAAATGAAACCCGGATTCCTGAATGAAACACTTAGCTAATTATTTACATTGCATTTTTTATTTTTATTTTTACAAAGGAAAATAAAAAAAAAATTAAAATAAGTAGAAAACAATTACAAGAAAGTAAAAGAAATAAAAAGCAATTTACTAAGGGTTATGTGAAAAATATAGTAAATTGAAAAGGGGTGTTTTGTTACATTAGGACCCGAGCTAACTTTGACCTCGTCGTTAGGGTCATGGTATGCTACAAAGTACCGATAAATACAATGTTTTTTTTTTTGTTGTTTATTTTTGTTTGTTTTTTGTTTTTTAACTGAGTTCACCCTAAACAAGGCAAGTTGCCACTGTAGACGTAAGGGGCTACCGAAAAGTAGGGTGAAAGTTTAGGGGGTCATCCTAAATTGGGAACTGTGCAGCTAGATGTTTGTTCAGTGTTCACATTAGTTTTAAATTTCTGCATGTCGGTACAGTGGGGGGAAACAAGGAGCAGGGAGGGAGTTCCAAAGGCCGTGATGTAAGAACATCAGTTATTTTATTTTCGTTTCAGGAACCCGGGCTTCATTTTGTGTGATCAGCTTTTCTCGTTATCGGATTTTACCGAGCCGATATTATTGGCAGCCATGATTGCATAAGGAACTCTTTGTTTTTCTTAGTGATTTTTATCTAACTTTTCTTGACATCGACATTTAACGTTCAATTTAGTATTTTGAGGGAGCAGAATATCTGACTCTCTCCCCTCCCCCCCCCCCCACACCTTTTGTTTTCTAATAACAAAGGGGCATTACTATTTTAGCCACGTAAATTATTTAGAGTGCAATGGTTTGGGTATTATCGCCAAACAACTTATTTTTATTCGGTCTTTTTAGTAATATATTTAAAAAAAAAATAGCATTAAATACAGCATAACATTAAAGTTATTGCGAACGCCAAATTGAAAACTAGGCCGGGGAAAATGGTCTCCATCTTTATTTTAAAAAAGGAAAGTTGTGAAAGAGGTTAGCTATATGAGAACGATAACTCGAGTTCATGATTCTCTAGTTAAAGGACAGGATTGTGTTATCGTGTTTCCTTAGCTCGCCGCTTTATTGACTTGTTTATAAAGATGACGACTATTTTTCTGGCCTAGTTTTAACTTCGACGTTTTATCTGTACGATGAAAACTCGCTATAACTTATTGTTTTGAATGTTATTTTTATTTTTTGGTAAATTTATAGAAGTGCACCTTTCGTATTTCGAAAAATAAGTTTCTACTTTTGGGGGCAAATTACATGTAAACAGCCTCAACAAATATCCGCTATGAAAATAAATTATGAAAATTTTTATTTTAGATTTTAGCAGGGGGGGGGGGGGTCACTTTCCTATATAAGTTATACGTAAAGTGAGCACGCATTTCTTGGCCACCGAATCTCACCTTTCGTATTTCGACCCCTAAAAAAATAAGTTTCTACTTTTTGGGGCAAATTACATGTAAACAGCCTCAACAAATATCCGCGCACGCGGATCCAAAGAAGTAGAAACTTTTTTTATAGGTCGAAATACGAGAGGTGAGATTCGGTGGGCAAGAAATGGGTGCTCACTTTACGTATAACTTATATAGGAAAGTGACCCCCCCCCCTGCTAAAATCTAAAATAATTAAAAAAAAATTCATAATTCTTTTTTATAGCGGATATTTGTTGAGGCTGTTTACATGTAATTTGCCCAAAAAAGTAGAAACTTTTTTTTTTTTAGGGGTCGAAATACGGAAGGTGCACTTCTATAAATTTACCTATTTTTTTTTACTAAAACATTGATTAAATCAGGGTTTTTAAAAGAAAGTTGTTCATTACTCCGTAAAATATTTAATTTTAATCAAAGTTTAATTTAGTTCACATTTTCCAAATTTTAAGTAAATAAACGTGTAATGACATTTACAATTCATTTATTGTTGATAAATCTCACAATTAGATTGTTCGTCGTAAACTGTACGTTTAGTCTAGAAATAAAATTGGGGGGGGGGCTTACACTAATATATTTTCAGTTGTATGTATATATATATATACTAAACCAACTACATGTCACTTAACATTCAAAAGTTTTAACGGAATAAATTAAAACATAACTAGTCTATAATTTAATGATAATCGTAAAAAAAAAAATGGCTGTCATCGAGAAAAACTTTGAATAAAAGTTCAAATGTGTGCATGCTTACTTTTAAAAAAGCCGAGTACACTTGTATTTCAGGACACATCTATATACTACTAACACTTGTTTGTGTGTCTCCCTGCACAATGGATGACGTCAAAAAGGGATAGCGTCATCCACTGAAATGGGTATTTATCTACTTCGGCCTTTTGGCTAAGAAGAAAGTGTAGTATCTGTTCCGATGGATACTACACCCCATAGACCGGTATTGTCTTGGCCTTCGGGGCTTGATTTACGCCGGTCTATGGGTCTGTCCTGTGCAGTTCTAGGAGGTCCACCCTCCCAGGCTTTGCCTTCTCACCCTTTGAGAAGGGGTTAAGTTTATTGCTAATCGCATGAGGCGCCTCTACTGGGGAATGCCGACGGGGCTGCCGAGGCATTTTTTGAGGGTCACAAGTGCTCTTCCTCTAGGGTGCTGACTTATCAAATCCCACTTTCCGACCTTCTGTCACATTTTACTTTGTGGGAGGAAGATGAATACCAACAAGGTCGGAAAGTGGGATTTGATAAGACTGGAACAGTTGGAGAACACCGACAAATCCTTTTAAACGTCACCACTAAAAATGGTTGAAACGTCATCTTTTCTTTCCTCCATCAGTGAAGGATAAATCTTTCTAAACTGAGGCAATTCAAATTTTTGTCTCAATCCAGAATGTCTTTTAGCTGGAGATGGTACTTTATCAGATTAGGACCCGAGCTAACTTTAACCCGCTAACCCTAACGACGGGGTCAAAGTTAACTCGGGTCCTAATCTAAATAAGCACCCTGAATTTACCCCACAGTAAAAACCGACCCTCTGTCCTCGTGGGGTGGGCTGATAACTATGGGCATTGAGAACGTATCAAAAAGGATGACGTCATCCATTAAAACCGAACATAGACGACCGGTGACTCAAAGGGTCGTCTTTGAATTGTCTGGACCCGAATTCTCAAATGTGGTCGAAAAAAAAAAAGTGAAATAGTAGTTGTTTTTTTTTGTTTTTTTTTGTTTGTTTTTTTTGATGGTCTAGATTCTACAGTCAATTGAACTCGATAGAAATGCATTTTTATTTATTTATCAATATATCGAAAATAATATTGTAATCTCTTGTACTTTTCCGATTATTGAAGCTGGATAATTAAGATTTTAAAAGAAAATTGAAATATCGATCGAGAAAACTAAAAAAAATATATTTTTTTTCTCTTTTTTTAATAAGGTTTTTTAGAATATAGGAGATGATTTTTACGTCTTAGATATAAAATTTGCAAAACAATGTGGTAAATACGTATTTTAGTTAATTGAATTATTTAGAGAAATTGGTTTCGGCACAATTCTCAAGTAACTTAGTGTTGTTTATAGCCACGAAAATACTTTTAAAACATTAATTCAATTCATATCTAGTTGACTCATTACCGTTTGTAGAAAAATAGCGTGCATGTCAAAGTTGTAGTTTTGGAAGTGGAAATGTCACTCAATTATCTCCCTTTTCGACCCCCCATTCGTGCTTAGTGATTTTTTATTTTATTTTTTTCTTCGATGATCAGAAGATTTAACTGTGGCGTGTGTCTATTTTTAATAGGATTTAAAAACTTCAATTATTAAATTGTTCTAATACTATAACTAATTTTGTTAACGTAATGTTTTAATCTCTATACAATGACAATTATTAGGAAAGTTTGAATACAGGAGTACTTAAGAATGCTTCGACACTTTAAATACTTCCAAATTTCTCTCAAATTTAGAAAAATCACGAAGTAATTGATTTTTTTTTTTTTTTTTTTTTTTTCGACAATTAAAAAAAATTAAAATAGTTAACTTCTTACGAAGAACC